>CAOKZL010000839.1:0-495356 GCA_948472985.1 Iguana delicatissima | reverse complement strand
GAACTATAATTACTTTGGGGATCTATTTTATGCTATACCATACTTTAACTTCCATGGCTGTATCCTATGGAAACCTGGAGCTTGTAGCTGAATGAGGTACTAGAGCTATCTGGCTAAGAATTCTAAGTGCCCTCAATTGCAAAACCTAAAATTCAACTGAATGCAGCCATTAAAAAAAAGAGGTGTCACTGAGCATTTCAGAATTAGGCATTTCTGCCGAGTGTCATGTGTACACACTTATTATGGCTTGAAAAGGGCATAAGAAACATAGGGATGTATACCCTACACCCATAATATACAAGGGACAGAACAGTCCGTATATGTAAGAAGGGCCCCATTCCTCACTGTTATACAGTTTTGCACACTGAGACCAAGTATGAATCCTCGTCTAGTATTATATACTGCATCCTAACAATAATGCCTACATACACACAAAATTTAGCACTTCACTCTGTAATCAGTTGCAAATGATACTTAATTTTGTCTAGCTCAGACAGCTGTGCACAAAATGTGCAGAAGAGGACATAACAAACATTTGCTATGAATGGCATTGCTAGGACTGAATATTTTATTGTTGCCTTATCCGAGACAAAATTAATTTGCCTCAATCTACTTAATATAGGAGAGGTACATTAGATTTTGTAAATATCCCATTCTTTCTGAAGATAATATGTATATTCAGCACAATAGGCTACTTTTTATTGCAGACGTTAGTGTAACCACAATCTTTCTCTCCTTATGAATCTGGTGCTGGGCTATTATGCTATTACCGCGTGCTGTTATGGGGTGTGTATTATAATAAGATATGAGAATCACAACACTGTGGGTGTCTTAAATATAAAGGGTCAAAATTCCCATGAACAGTTGGCACTCAACTAATGATGGTGTTAGTTAAAGCATTACAAAGGCACTGGTAGTATGTTAAAATCAGAAGCAATGTTCCAACATTATATATTGATATCTTGTGACAGCACATAATGATATTTGCAGAAAAGAGAAAGCCAGGAGCAAGAAAATAGGCATCACTCATAATATTTCTGGTCTACTTAAGATTGCTTGTCCTTCATGATTCATGCTTCAGCATTTTAAGCTGAGGCGAAAAAAGATAAAGAATTCTTTTTTCTTTACAAGCTCACGCTAAAACAGAATTTATTTCCTCACGGCTTACTTTATTATTGACCTACAATTAAGAAAATTTTTGTGCCGAGGGGCTAGATACCGTATTATGGGTTTAATGTCATGGCCATAATTTTATTACATTAAACACAAATGACATTAGCAAGCAACTTGGAAGGAAAATGAGAGAAGGCACAGTGCTCTCTGTAGTCCAGATCAATCCCTGCCCAAGGAGGGCAGGAGGTAATTGGGGTCTGGTAAACATTTGGCAATGCATGCCAAAATTTGACAGTTCATGTGGTAAACATAAACAGCCTGTGAAAAAAGCCAAAATGCAGATGCCCAAGCCCGTAGGTTGACACTCCCAGCCCTCAGGAAACCTGAGGGTTTCTCTCCTCTCAGTTTAGATAGCATCTGGAATCCTCCTGCCCTTTCCATATGTGTCAATTGTAATATGGCAGCAGTACTTGCATGGAAGTGTACATTGTTTTCATTGTGTGTCTTCAAGTCATTTCTGATTTATTATGACCCTAAGGTAAACTTATCACAGGGTTTTCTGGGGCTGAGTGTGTATGACATGCACAAAGTCACACAATGGGTTTCCATGGCTGAGTGGGCAATCAAACACTGGTCTCCAGAGTCATACTCCAATGCTTGAGCCACTACATCCCACTAATATACAACAACTAAAGAAAAAAAGGGTTCGATCCATAGCAGAAATCCCCATATCAACTGGGTGGAAACCTGGGGTGGCAAAAAAAAAAAAGTTTTAATAATTTCTTCCCAGGCCCTGATGGTGACCATCCAAAGCTTGAAGAATAACATAGGATGCAGGATGGTAAAGGGAGGAATGGTGGATGCATTGTTGGTCTGGTTGAGAATGGCCATCAAGGAAGTAGGCAACCTATATAGACCTGCTCAAAATCTAAGGAGTCTCTCAAGACTTGAGATCTTTCAAGATGTCATTTAACTTGTCCTGCCCCCAAAACAGTGTCAGGGTAAGCATTTTTTTTCACACTTTGAGACTATGAAATAATCTTTTGCAGTCTAAATTCTTAGAAGTTCAAGTCTAGAAAATGGCATAGGACCATCTGTAGGAATAACCTTAAGGCCACTTCAGATTGAAGGGGGAGAGAGAGTGTGTGCAATAATCAAAAAGACACTGGATAGTAGCATTGGCCCTATGGAGAAGCAGGTATAAAAATGGAAAATCTTGTCCCATTAATAGAGGAGAAGAACCCCTTCTTGCTTAACTCAACATCTCCTTGTTCCACTCCACTCCTGAATGGAAATACCCTTATAGGAAGATGTGTTCTCCACCATTGGTTTGTGGCACTGTGGTCCATGGTCCTAGTCTGACCCCTGAAGATATTCATTTAGTACTGCTTAAGTATGAATTGCACACACTGTTTTGTCTATGTATAAACTGATGGGACAAAAATTATATAATTATACCACTGCACAGCAGATAATGCAAACTAACAACAAAAATAAACTTATATCCATAAAATTCCAGGAGGGAAGCTCCCCACAAGTTTCAAGAAATCTTCATTTACTACTCAAGAAGTTGTTGGAGTAATATGTACAACAGTGGGGAGGAAATATAGGGATCTTAATGAGTCTTGGAACATAATAACATTGTCACCATAAGTTATAGAGGTTATACAAAGACCCAGATGGCTACTGCCATAGCAACCACATTCATTCTCATCTTTTGCTGTGCTACTTGTGGGAATCTTAGAACTTAAAGAAGTTGTTGTTCTTGTTATTGCTGTTGTTGACCGCCTTCAAGTCAGTTCCAACTTATGGCAGCCCTAAGGCCAACCTATCAGATGATTTTCTGGGACTGTAAGTATGTGATGTGTCCAAGGTGAGCCAGTGGATCTCCATGGCCAAGCAGGGAATCAAACCATGGCCCTCAGGGTTGTGGTCCAATGCTCAAATAAACACCACTCTGGCTCTCACAATCATGTCCATCATTATCAAGTCCTTCTATAAAAAAAAAATAAATCTGAAAGTACAACTAGAAGTTACAGTCTCCCGCAGTACTATGACAAGCTCTTTGAGTCAATATAAAAGATGGTACAGTGCATTTTAAAAATATTTATTTAGTTAGCTTTAAATCAATTTCTCTTTTCTTTTCTAAATTTTCTGTTCATTTACTGGATATTTAGTTTAGAATTAGAAGATCTACTCATGGACTTTCTGTTACTTTTAACTGATTGTTATTGTTATAAAATTATGTAGCAAACATTTTTATCTCTTGAGAAATAGGATATAAATAATTAGTAAATAAAAATATCAAATCAAACCCAATGATGAGTGGAATTCTGCATTATTTCTAGCTTCATAGGTGATATTTCTTCAATTTTCAAAAGTCACAAGTCATTTTAATTGTATCCATTGGGTCATATCTTTTTAAAGATCTTACATCAATTCATTAAGATTACATGAAATCAGTAAGTTGATCTCTGTAAAATCCACACCTCCAAGTATTTAATTTGACTGTCTCTCTAAAGAATTGTAGGGGCTTTGAAATACACTCTTCCTGATATTTTTGGAAAACTGCAACCAAACCATTGCACATGAGTTAACTTCACCTTATATCCTGAAATGTGTTCATATCTCCTAAAAAGTTCCAAACTCTCACCAAACTTTTCAGGATATTCAAATTCTCTTTCAACAAGCAGCATTCCTGTTCCATTCCTCATGACACTCTGAAATGTGTTCTCCGAAACTTGATAAACAAAAGCCCTATCATGCCTGTGCAAAATTCCAAAGACAAAAAGCTATGGGCTGTTTTCAGCTTAAGAAAGTTACAACTTACATAAGCCCAGTAAAGTCATCTCAGTATATTACTTTTGAAGAAGGCTGAAGTATAGTATTTTTTTTATAAATTATTCACAAAGATTCTCAAATGTGTGTGTGTGTGTGTGTGTGTGTGTGTGTGTATTGCTGAAGATTCCAGGGAACAGATGTTCAAGAGTAAAACACATTGATATTTGCTTCATCTTGTCTGGCCACTTCCTTCTTAGGTGTTTGTGAATGTGTGTTTGTGTGTATGATGCTGCTTGTATAAAAAATATTCCTGAGGGGCCTCATTGTCATCTATTGATTGACCATATTACCACATTCAGAGACAAAAACCCAAATGAACTACAAGGAAAGCATTAGCTCCTGCAACTGAGAGGAAGAGTGTCATTGTTTGACAATAGGTAGCTAAGATAAATGTGGCAATTACGGCCCACAGACATGGCAACAAATGAAGGACTACAGAAATACTGTCAACAGCCATTTGTGACAGATGTTATGAGGATGACAATGGACAGCTTGCCAGGCAAGTGAGACAGGAAAGACACTGACAAATATACTGCAAAGGATAACCACTTGAGGAAGGTCACAGAAGAGTAAGAAAAATGAGCTTCAATAATGCAAATTTAGAGCAAATGTAGGTCCAGCACCATAAAGAGTCATAAGGTAGTATCTAGGTGTAGAGAAACAGGATGCTCATTATGAATACAACAGACACCCTCTTGACCTGGGTGAATGATGTTTCTGAAACCTTGTTTTGTAGGGTGACGTACAAATTGTTCTCAGCTTTCACTTCTTTTCTGCAGAATTTTCTTGCAAGTACAGAAGAAGGAGAAGAGAAATAGCAAGACTGAGTGTTAGTGATCAACCCTCCCCCTGTCACACACTGTGCATTTCTAAATCTCCAGATATTTCTATCGTAGAATATTATAATTCCTCACATGCAAAAGTCCCTTACACTTACACTTTCCCAGGAGGTTAAAATGATTTTACAGATTTTTTTTTAATCAAGAAAGAAAGAAAGAAAGAAAGAAAGAAAGAAAGAAAGAAAGAAAGAAAGAAAGAAAGAAAGAAAGAGGATAGATTTCAAAACCAGAATTCACTTTTCTCTCTAAACTCTTTTCCCAGCTCTTCTGTCCCACTGATTTCCTCCTTAGTAATCATTTTAAGAAGCAACAGAACTACAAGAATATTTCATATTTTTATTTTTATTTTTAATTTGCTTTTGCAGTATCAATTCCACAAATAGGTGTTATGCTCTGAAATTAGCTCCAGGTCATATCATGTTCCCAAAAACACTACATTCCTATAACAATATTTCAGGACATGCCTACCTGCTATGATTTGAAAATGTATTTCAAACTTGCTTATAGCACAACTGTGTGTGTGTATGTGCGCCTTCAACTCAGCTATTGACATATGGGTACCCCATGGAGTTCATCATTTTTTTATGAGGCATGGAATACTCAGAGATGGTTTGTCATTTCCTTCCAATGAAAAATAGACAATATCATCTGATATTCCTTGGCAATCTCCTGTCCAAATACTAATCATGGCTGATTTGTTACCTCAAAAGGTGGGTGACTCATACATCCACTGGCAGTGCCAGTGCCTCTATGGAACAGTGTGGAATTATGGCTCAAAAAGGAAGGCCTGTAAGAGAGAGGTAACCTTACAGGACCTTTCCACCTTTGTATACCAGTACTAATGCAGGGACACCAGTTGGAGATTAAAAGAATGTTTTATTGGAGAAAATTACAATCACATACAAGATAAAAGCAGTCTCACAAGCATACAAGGCTAACTGAAAGAAAGGAAGGGAAATGTAATAGCAAGGAGTTGGAATGAAGTGGGCAATATTTACCTGTCTTAAAGACAAGAAACAAAGTTATGTGGCTCAGACTAGGGGTTGCAAGGTAGCATGGGAATGGTAATCTAAGCAACAGTCTATGCCCAGGGTACTATGAGTTACCAAAATCAGAGCCAGAGTTTAAATATCATTTTTCTGCCCTGAAGGGGAAAGTGTTAATGGCTTTCTGGCAGGGTAAACAATGGAGTCCAGAGTGGGCTAATGGTCTTAGCATTAGGTGACAAAGCATTGATGGGAATTGTGAGAGCTTCTTAATGTCTGGGCAGTTGAAGAAACAAAGGAGAATTTTAGCGGAAAGAGGGAACAGGTTTGTCACCCCAGTTCCTGGCCCGCGCTTGAGGGGACATTAGATATCATTTTGATATCAACAATTTAGCCTACTATATCCCTCTGTTCTCCACATGCTTGCGAGGCCCCCGGAGAAGCATGTAAACAGGCTAGGTGGCTAATTGCTGGAATATTCAAAACAAATGCAGGCTGGCCAGAAACAGCCAAACTGCCGCTTCAGGACCTCAAGGCAAGTACCTTCATTACGTATGTACACCACGTACAAAGACCTCCCTGCCCCAAGCAGGCAGCTTATTAGAAGAATCCTCACCTGTTGAGTACTCTGTGTTTGCATCCTGTCTATTCCATTGCCAATTCGGAACTAACTCAATCATGCTAAATTCTGATCTTTCGGAGGCTTTTGTCTCCAGCCCGAAAACTCATTGTTTTCCCCAAGTATGGACTAGCCTGTGGTTACATTTCCCTCTTTAAAAAAACCCTGACTTGGTGAGCTTCTTCGGATCACTCCCAAATTCCATCCTGCCTTGCTGCTGCCTGGCAAGCCGTTCCCTCAGTCCCACGTACTGAGACTCCATATCTCCAAACTTCTGCTGCAGACTGCCCGGGCTTCAGGACAGGTGTAGTATCACCCAAATCAACAATCCCTCTTAAAAATCCCTCTGTCCCATTCCAACCTTTATTTCATTAGTTCTCTGCGTGAGTGTGTTGCATACACCGTTTGATTGTATTTTAATAAAAGCCACAATTCTTATTTCAATCCTGTGCTCCTTGACTTGGTCTGACCCCGTAGGCACTGGGTGAAAGATCTCGCTCCATTGCCCTGCCTCTCGTGTTGCTAGCTTGTGCTCTTGACTAATTTCCCTAACTTGTGTAATTGAGAGCACATTTAAGTGTCCCTCCCGGGACCCCCAGAAAACAGGCTAACAGGTTGATGAACATTGGTTGCTCTATTGAGATAATTTTGTGTGCTATTGTGTTTGAAGTTGAGTTGTTGAGGGAATTATCCAAAGCTCATCAACACCAGAGCTTCTTGACTGATCCCTTGAACTTACAATCTGGCCATGATCTGAGGTCCCATCTGATCTATTTTTGCATGTGTGCAGCCAGTCCTTTTTGCCAGCATGGCTTTTCAGTCATATGATTTATATGATTTATATTTTCTTTGTCAATTAAATTGCTAAATATAACATATCCTGGAGTGGGGATGTATGTCATACTAACAGATCCTGCAAATAACGAAGCACAATTTGTTTTTATCAGAGCTGAAGGTTTTATACATGTACAATTTGCATTGTGCTCCTTTATGATACATATAACCTGTAACTGTGAGGAGATCAGGATGAAAGCACATTGATAAGGCATGGACCAACACACATGTGCACACACACAGAGGTGTTTTTGATTACTACCTATTTTATAATGAAATGCATTCCACATACCTTCTGACCTGAAGAGTGGTGTATATGTTTAGTGCTTGAATGTTGGTATTTGAATGCAACATATTAATCATACATCTGTATGCACGTGTTTATGGGAAATCAGATACTCATCAAGTGTTTGGCATATAAAAGTGTCAGGAAGTCCAAACACATTCCAAGCCTAATTATCTCTTGCTCTGCTTCTCAGCTGAATAAGTGCTACATTTACAGGCAAGGACATAAAGCTGCCAAGATAATACTATGGATAGAACACACTGGCTGTGATTCTGTGGATCAATGTAACTGTGGCTGTATAGAGATGGCAGCAGCAGTGCAGATATCAGAATGGCAGCAAGGGAAATCGGGTCATGGGCATGGCAAGGAGGTGGGGAATGTAAGAGAGCACTCTCTCTGTCCAAAAAGAAAGATGCCCTCCTAATTCTTGAGCTGCTGCTGAGTTTCTTCTCTTCCCAAGCATTCTATGACTGTGCCCTAAACAGTGTCTTACACTAACATAATGGACTGTAATAACCAACAGTATTCTGGCCAATATTTTCCCTTCAGAACTCTCTGTAAGCCATATTTGTCCTTCAGAAGGGGACCGTGATAGGCCATGGTTTACAAACAAGACACAATCATGAATTATACTTCAAAAAGGTATATTGATCCCAGATCACTAAATAGCCCAAAAGTCCAGCCTTTCTACCAGGGTCAGGATGGTTAAGCTTGCATGATTATCAGGATTAGTAGTGATTAGATTGTGTCAAGATCAAATATTTGAAAAAGAATAAGCCTGGGTAGGATCAGTTACATCCACATTGTCCATTCTCAGCATGAAGAAGCCCAGTGAAAAGGATAAGGCTATGCAGAATCAGACAATATAGAACAGTTCAACTGAAAGTGCTCTGACTGGATTGCAGAGTCTTTCTAGATATGACATAGTGGCCTCTTCTATTACAAACAGTACTCCTCTCTCTCTCCAGCTCTTTAGAAATTGTCGATATGGTGAAGAAGCTAGACAAGCTGAAGTTCAGGACACAGGGAGCCAAATCCTGAAGATCTCTTCCTTGATCTCCTCCAATTGTCCCCAAGAAAGCCTTCAGCTCCTGGATGAGTTGCTGGCCTTTCCTTATCCCTTTGCCCTTGTCTCCTTCTGTGACCGCCTTCCAAGGCTAGGGCTAATCCAGCACATTCTGACTGTTTTCTCTTTTCTTGGCTACAACCTCAGCTTTAACACCTTTGCTGCCTCACTGCCCTGGCAGCCAAATCTGCAGAGTCTCCCTGTTGCTGGTGACTGACCAACTGTAAAGATGCCAGCATTCTCCTCATCACTGGTCAGCACAGCAGCTGGCAGCTTTGTCAGTTTTTAGAAAACCCCAGGGGAAAAGGATGGTAGTTTGGTGGTCCAGGAAATCGTCTCACAGACAGAACAATTTATTTTCAACTGTTATTGCATAATTACTACATGCTTTTATATTGTTTCATTGTGGCTCCAAAGAGAGAAAAACCTCACACACAGCAGAACGTTAGCGATCTCCTAGAGTTAATATTCTTTCAGCACTTACCATCTTAGTCATCAATATCTATTTTCACAACAATTAACAGATGTCACAATTGACTGAAATTGATTGTTATCAAGGTGGCATCCTTTTGAGAACTATGATTTGTTCCTTGTTCCATTCATTGGCAAGGCAGTCTAGTTCAAAAGGCAAAGTAATTTGGTTATTATTCTATAACTGTAGTGAGATTATCCTGTTTCAGCTTCTATCCTTCTTGAAAGCTACATTTCCAAGTTATGAAACATGTATTTGTTGACCATGAGGGCTTGGCTCAGTGCTGTTTCAACAATATTCCCTCTTCTGCTGCTTCAACAGCCATGATGTGAAATACATGGTCCCCAAGTTGGGATTTTAGTAGGGGACAGGGGGAAGGGGGAAATATTCACCATCTATCTCATAGGGTTCTTGTGGAGCAGGGGGAATTAAAGAAAGAATTGAGAAACAATGAATCAATTATATCATATGTTTGTCTTCAGACCTATCAATCAATATACACAGAGATTGTATATGAATCCATATGGCTTTTGTTTAAAAAATTAAGTCCTACTCCTTGTATTCTATGACTAAAGTTCAGCTAATGTCAATCAGGATGACACCTTTTCAGTAGCTGGGTGAGCTGGTTTGGCATTCTGTTTTGTCCATACTACTGTGTCTTTCAAGCATCAATCAAAATCCTGTTTTTTTTTTGTTGTTGTTTTTTGAGTGTGGGGTCTTAAGCAGCTGTTTTATCAAGCACAGAGAAGTGTCTAAATAAACCAAACACAACAGATTTGAATTGACATGGAAAAAGAGAGTGTACATTTAAAATTTTTATGAAGAATGTTTCATTGTAAGATCCATTATTTCTCACTGGTTCATAAGAGAATAAGATGCAAGCTGGTATTCTGTAGCTCAGTTTTAAGAGTTTAGCCACAAAATAGCCAGAGGGACTTAAGCAAGCTACTCTAAACCTCAGCCTTTCTTTGGCAATAAGGAGATAATGGTGGATTTTGTTACAAAAAATGTTATAAGGATACCTGTTGTGTGCTTTTCAGTAGTTTCCAACTTATGGTGATCCTAAGGCAAACCTATAATTTGATTTTCTGGGACTAAGAGTATGTGACGATCACCCAGCAGGTTTCCTTGGCTGAGCAGAGAATCAAGCTCTGGTCTCCAGGGCTGTTTCCCAGTACTCAAAGCACTAAACCAGATATACACTAGCCCTTGCTCACACGATTCCTATCTGTGCTGGCTGGGCCACCTAGTCTCAAGAATGAAAGGGTCTTTCCCCTTATCATACTACTCTATTTTTTTTCTCATAAATTACAACTGTCAATTTATTTGAATTATTTATTTGAAGGAAAAGGAATGTCTGAAAAGGGCTTTTCTGGTCACCCAATGGATAATCACATTATTGGCAGAGTGCATTGTTTGGAATAACATTTTCAGGCCACAGTGCAAGTATTCCAACAAACTACATCATAACAAATAAAACAGATCCTTTACAATTTTTTTTTAAAGGAAGCCATTCTGAGGAACCCGAGTCCCTTGTGGCATCAGTGTAACAAGGCCACAGAGACCATAGTTTGTGTGTGTGTATGATCTTTGTTTTACTGAATGTCAGAGAGCATAATGCTGAAGGCTCTTGTTGAAAGCTCATGAACTATAACTTAGCTTACACAGACAAGATTCAGTAAAAAGAAAATAAACAAATAAAACTTCACCTTGCATTTCTTCTACGGTTGGATATTAAATGATTTATAGCTTCATGCAATTTTTACACCAGTGAGAGTAGTAATAGCTGTCTCTGATGAATCCTGCAGGGGCATCTATACCTGGAAAAGATTTATAGCATGTATCCTATTGCATAAGCTCCCTAGCGATGTGTTAGTTGGGTTTAAGCACAAACCAGAATTTCAAGGTAGAGAAAATAAATTATTAAAAGAAATGACAAACTTGGTTTTGGAGGTTTCAAAACCTCTGGATACCACAGAAAGACATGCATTTGATATATTCAGTCACGGAGGTCATTGGGGTGTTTCTCAGCATATTCTTTTATGCACTTTGAGAGCTAGCATCACTAGTATCAGGAAGTGGTTCAGAGACTGAGCTGCAATTGGAAAAAAAAGTCTTTTTCAAATTTAAATTATCATCCATTCTGTGAGCTTATCCAGCATGTTAGATAAGCCACTATTCCTGTATTTCACTCCTCCACTTCCAAAATCTATGTAAAAGGAGAATAATAACCCCTTAAATTATAGGGCTTTTAAGATTACCAACAAACAGGTGACTTACTATTCCTGTCTGATGTTGATAGCCAAGGTAAAAATAGTCATTGCCATTTTCCTGAGCTTACTGAGTTGTCCTCCATAAGTTGGGTGGTGGTCAGGGGGTATAGCTGTGGAGGAAAGGTGAATAAATTGCCCACTCAGATGAGAATTCTGGCTCCCCCTCCATGAAATCTCCCTTCAGTCTCCAAATTTTTAGCATTAAAGAGAGTGAGAGATCAAATATTTTTCTACATATATTTGCTGTGTTTGCAGTGTTACTCCAAAATGTGGGTAATGTGGATCCATCCGCAATGCCAGTTCTTTTGTGAAACAGTGAGGAATATTAGCTGAAAGAGGAGGCTTGAGACGGTGATGGTGTACAGTCTGGTAACAGCAGTCCATTGGTAATTTTTTTTTGACTCTTTCCTTTGGATACCTAAACTCTATTTCTAAATGCTCAATGAGAGTTTTAAGTTATTGCAATGCTAGAAATATGAAAACTAATTAAAAAATTCACTAGATGAGCAGGATTCTAAAGGAGGGCAATGCTCTCATTTTGTCCCCCCAACTACACCCCAGATGATGAATAATATGCAAAAAAGAAAGCAAAGAAGCCTCCTTTCTTTGGGATATTCAAGTGTGAAGCATGTCAGCTCACAGAGTACTGTAACTGTTAAGTAATAATCAAGCAATCTCTTGCCATCTTTCCCAGCTCCAAAGCAGAGAAGAATGGCTTCAAGTTTTTGAACTCTCCCACTGGAGGAGCCCAGGACATGAAGTTTCCAGACTACTTCAGCATTTATTCCATCTATGGGGCTGGAAGAGGGTGGCAGTCACCGTGCAGTTGACATTGCCTTTGTCTAGCTTTAAGGATGGGAAGAAAACCAGTTGATCATCATGTTCAATAGGCAATGGTTGCTGGGGTGTGAATAACCCTCAGTCTTGTTTTTATTGATTTTTTTCAGAATCCCCAAAGCATTTTCTCTTTGCCTTTGAGTTTGTATAATCTTGCAAAACTTTGCATTAACATCTTGAGCAATTGTTAATATATTCTACTAACATGTAGATTTATCTATGCAAGTTACCTGATCTGTGCAACTCTTCCAAACTGATGAAGCATGTTTCTGTGCATTTTTCCATTGCACAAATTTTAGCCATTCACATTTTAAAATGTTCATATTTCCTTGTGTGCCTTTCAATTCTTCAAAATGTCCTCGAAACCTAACATATGTGCAAATGTTTGTGGCAAGGTATACAATTTCTCATGTGTCTCGAAGTTTCTGTTGTTGAGTGAAATTTCTTTCCAACCCTACTAGTGGCAATGTCACTACAGTGATTGCATAAAACAAAAATGTTTAAAGCTTCCAAACAAGGAAATGTACATAAATTGTTAAGCAATATATTATTAATACATTAAGTTCTTGATTTGTTGTTGTGATAATGGGGCTTCCCATTATCTAGGCTTGTCAAAGGGAGATACTTCCCTCTACAGGTAAACCAAGGGTTAATGAGATGTTAGGATTACATCAAGGGTCACAGGGTGAGAGTTGACCAATCAAAAAGAAAGGGTCAGCATCACAGGTCACAAGGTGAGAATTGACCAACCAAAAGGAAAGAGGCGGGCATCTTGGAGATGCTTCCAGATCCTTCCAAGGAAGAGAATAAAACTTCTGAGAGGCCATGTGGCCAGAGACAGAGAGAGAGAGACACAGAGAGAGAGAAAGAGAGAGGGGAGAGCTGGCCCAGTTGAGCTGGCATGCTGTGTCTCCTGGACCCCCCCTCTCTCCTCCTTTAGACCATCTACGCCTATAACCTAATTGTGAGTAACTAGAAATAAGTAGTTAGACGCGTTAGGGATGTTGTTATTTTGGGAATTGGCTGATCTTAAGAATGTATCTGTGCTGTTATATCTGTTTTGTAAATTCTTGTAACTAAGTGTACCTGGGAGAGGGGGTCTCCCAAGTGTGATATTGTTTATTTGCATGCCTTGATTAAAACACTTTTATAAACCTCCGTTTCTCTCCATTTCCACGCCAGGGTTGGCACACGCTACATAGGACCTCTCACTCAGGGGAAGGGGGAGGTGGAAGTTCCTTATGCTTAGAGATTAGGCAGAGTCCCTCCTGTTCTGTCTAAGTAATTCATAATTGGGGGGGGGGGTGGCAGCATACCTGATAGAGCTGGGAGATTGCCAGTCGTTCCATGCGTGGAAGTCAGCTTTGGAAGGCTGGCAAGAACCCTAGTAAAAGCACTGGGAGGGAATTTCCAGTCCTGCAAGGGTAGGAGTCCATTTAAGGGACTGGAAATAAACCTACAGTGTCACAGTTGTTGACACATGTTTGTGGTGTTTATACGATTTTTTTTCTAAATAACACAAAAAATAAATTAGGGAATAAATCCTGTTGTTCATCCTGGTGAAGGTATACCTACTGAATCCATGAAATTTAGCCATATGTTGACTTCGCCATTCAACAATTGATTCAATATGTCTACTGTAATTGGTAGTAACCAGAAGAATGTCAGCTATTACATCCAAAATATTAAGTGTCCAGAATCCAATCAAACATACAACTAGTTCTGTAGGTTCTATTAGACACGGGCCATTTCTTCACTAGCCTGTTCTAGCACTATTATTCTACTTTTAACATCCTATGCAATCCTGTTGCCCCTCCCTCAAAGGCCCCTTCCTAAATTGCAAACCCCAGAATTCCATAGGATATTGAAAGTGGAATAATAGTGCTATAACAGGCTAGTGTGGAAATGGTCATGGATATTTCAAATAGCATTTTCTCTTCTTCCATCACAGTGATACATGACAGAGTGTGATGCATATTTTTAAAACTGTGGAAATGTTAATAAATATATATCAGCTCTTTCAGAAGATGGTCCTTTGGCTGCAGCTGTTATTTGGGTGACTTAATCTGAGTTTGAATTTGCAACTTTTTCGGGCCAGTGAATTGGGGTTTAAAGCATGAACTCAAGATTTTAACCAGATGAAAAACCAGTTTGTGTAAACAATGTTTGAAAATAATATCTATAGCAACTCATATTATGATACACATGATAAGATTAATACTTCAACAAAGTTTTAACTGATGAGAAAATACCATAGGAAATCCATTTAAAAAACATAAATGGTTTAAAATAGATGAAAAACATCACTAGAATTTTATTCATAAATCAACTAAAGCAATTATTAACATGAACCCAAACCTGCACACCCTCTTACAGCCTCCTTTTATCCCATATCATAGGCTTCCTGGTTATTTTACACAGTTTCATTATAATTTGGGAATGAGGAGTAATCATAGGTACCAGTCCTGTACATATAGATCCCTTTTTTGTCTCCATTAGCCAGTCCAGTAGATCAGGATAATCTATTGACTTTGGTCAACCTATACTAAAAGGAGAAGAAATGAAAATTCCAAAAGGATGCCAGAGAAGAAATAGTGATAGCAGAAAAAGTAGAAATAATAATTTATGTTTTGAAGACATCTTTTAAAATATTTATCAAAAACCAGAAAGAGATTTTTCTCCTATATTTTTAATCAAGTTAATTAATAAGCAGGACTATCTATCTATCTATCTATCTATCTATCTATCTATCTATCTATCTATCTGTCTATCTATCTGTCTATCTATCTAATTTGGTCTATATCTCAGGTAGGACTGCAGGCAGGTCACAAAATTGACTTAAATGATACAGATAAAAATGGTTGCAATAGTAACCCCCCCCCACAAAAAAATATTTCTCCAAAACACAAGGCAAAGATGGGGGTGGGGGGGTAGCCACAGAAGAAAGGAGGAAAAATAAGTGAAAGCTATGGTGATCTAGTGTACAATTGGAAGACAAATACATGAAAGAGAAGACGGAGAAGGAAGGGGATGTGGAGGAAAAGCAGGCTGACATGAGAACAATCTGTAGACTGGTTGGAGGTGGGGCAAGGAGAAAAGTGACCCCCACCCTAAGGCTTACTTATTCTCTGTCTGGCAGTGTCCTCCTCCTCCTCCTTTTTTGCAAAATTACACCAGTGATCTTCCTACATGCCATGGTATATTACAGAACCTCTTCTGAAGGAGCTTCTGAGGAGGAGATGGTGGGAAGAACTGGGGGAGAGAGAGTCTATGATGAAGCAGGGTTAGGGAACATATCTTTAAGGGGAAAGGTAATAGCAGAGGAGGAGGAGGAGCTTAGTGATAGAAGAGAAGGGAGGAATGTGTAACGGAATGAATGGATGAACCAAGGAAGGAAGGCAGGCAGGCAGGCAGGCAGGCAAAGGAGAAGAGAGGGAATTGGCAAGTGAGATGATGCCAGTTTGAGATGGGATGTTGAAGGGGAAAGGGAAGGAAAGAAGAGGAATCATACAAAAAGACTGAGGTATAAAGATGTGTGTTGGAGGGAGAGATGGAGAGAACGACATAGAAAGAAAAAGAGGAAGTATGCAGTGTACATGTGGTGGGGGGAATTAAAGGAATGAAAGGGAGAGAAAAGGAATTTTTTAAAAAGACCCAGCTAGAAAGGATGACTGTCTGGATGGTAGAGGCACAGGGTAGAGGCACAGAGAAAAACGAAGTGAAGGATGGATGGTGGATGGATCACTGACAGAACCTCCTGTAAGGTGACCCCCCCCCATCTCTGGCTCCCTCACTCTCAGAGACCAGCAAGGCAAGAGAATTTGTTCTTTCCTGACAAAGCACTTAAAATCTTGTGATGAGAGGCCAGCAGCCATCACAAGATAAGTGTGACCCCAGTGAAAATATACGACGAAGAGCAGGCAGCCACAGTTCCACAGACACCCCCTCCCCCCACCTCCAGCATCTGATACATAACCATGACATTGTTCCATATCAAATACTGGGGAACCTGTCTATTACATACAGCTGGTGCCTGCTGTTGCTACTTGCATAATGTTTATGCTTACAGATGATATTTGTGTCATCCCATGTGATCCAATAAGGGACAGCTTTTTTAGCCCCTAAAAATGCCAGGACCCATACAAAGTGGTTAATTTACAAAATCTGATAAAAAGATAAGGTTTAATCTGTGTATCCACGCTGTACCAGTACAGCAATTTGATACCACTTTAACAGCCATGGATCCATCCTATGAAACTTTGGGGCCTATAGTTTAATTCAGTAGTTAGACTCCCATATTCTGCTTTTTGAACCACAACAATGAGAGTTTCCTAGAAAAGAATTTTAAGTAATATATGAAAATATACTATCCTGAATTCCATAGGATGGGGTCATAGCAGTTAAAATGTTTTCAAACTGTTATCATTTTCTAGTGTAGCTCAGATTTCCTCCTTGGCCATGGACACCCACTAGGTGATATTGGGTACATCGCACATTCTCAGCCCCAGAAAACCCTGTTGTAGGTTCGCCTTAGGGTCACCATGTTACCAGGCTGCACACCCATCCTCCATGACATGGTTTGATTGACAAAACACATATTTAATTGCATAGAATACAAATTACATCCTGTAATCATTAAGAAATGTCTGGCAAGGAGGAAAGTGGTTGTACACATATGTTGCAAAACTACATCAGGATGAGATCTCAGGGCACGGCTAGGTCATAGCAGGGATACTCTCAGACAATCAACCTGCAGATGTCTCTCAATGACCCAACCTTTAGAAACAATAGACTGTTTCCATGGAATGACTGATTGACTTTGACCTTCTCCCTTTGTCCAGCAAAAACTCTCATTTGTCCCCTCACCTGTCCAGCAATTAAGGAGCTATCATGATTCCCATCTGTCAGCTAATGCTAAGATCATTTGCTCATTCCAGACTCCACTGTCCACTCTACAGACCCCATTATTTACCCCTCCCCCCAGAGAGCCATTTACATCTTCCCCCTCAGGGTGGAAAAGGAGTATTTAAGCCTTGGCTTCTCACCAGATAACTCATAGTACTTTTGGAGTATAGACCTTCACTCTCCTGCTCCAGTTCTTGATTTATATTACCCTTGTCTAAGCCATGATCACTTCTTTGCTTCACTCTGGATTGGTAAATATCACCCATTTCATCCTAAACATTCACTATCCAAACCTTTTCTCTCTTTCCTTCAGTTAGCCCTGAATGACTGTCAGACTGCTTGGATCTTGTGTGTATGTATGTGTGTGATTGCAATTCCCCAATAAAACAAACAAATCTACTTTTGGATCTCCACCAGTTTTTTTCCCTGCATTTCCCCCACCACAGGCCTTCGGTTTGAGCTAATATTCCCCACATTTCATGGAGGTCTTGCAGGTGGACCCCTGAGTCACCCACACACTGGGGTAACAGGAAACAACTTGAAGGCACACAACAACAACAACTTCTACTGGCATCATTCCAAATTCACCACAACCCCATTTACAGGTATAAAATGTGGAGTAATTGTTTTGGAGTGACTTCATGGGTCACAATTTACATCCTGAAACATTTTGGGTGAGGGTTATGGTGTGGAGGGGTATTGCAAGGGCAACAGGGCAGTATCATTTTCTTTCTTTCTTTTTTATTTTTAACAAGAGTTTGCAAAAAGGATAAAAAAGAATGAAAGCAATAGCTTTTACAAGAAGGTTATAGATTGGAATATAATACATCCAGGGCTTTAACTACAAAGGCTGTGGGAAAATGTAGAAAGTATTCTTTAGGGAAGCAAGAAAATCAGGCTAAGACATACAACATTTCAAAATTACACACAATCCTGAAACATGAAAGTGATGAACAACTGTAAAAGAATAAGACAGAAAAAGGCAGATGTCCTGAACTTGTCCCTGACAATTAATTTATTGACAATAAAAGATTGAACATTTCTGTACAACCTGACTTCCTTGCATGTTTCTAGCAGTTCCTTTGAACTTTAGGGTTTATTTTTTTTATTTCTTTCCATTTTCCCATTTGCAGAAGACCGCTGACTTCTTAGCAAAGAACAAACATGAAAGACATTATTAAAATGGCAAAGACACTAATGAGCTACAGAACTGAAATAATATTTGATAATAGTGAACATCTAGTTCTTAGACCTGGCTTCGTCCCTACTGAAAGAGCAATGGAAAGAAATTCCAGAGGGAGTAGAAAGAAAGGCAATGAGATGCCTGCCTTAGCAGAGTACAGGATATGAATAATCCAGAAATGGAAATATTTTTTATTTTGTTTTCCTGAAGAAAGCATGAAAGGGATAGCCCAAAGATAACTGAGGTTTTAAAATTTTCTACCCTCCACATTTACTATCTGTTTCTCTAAGGAGAAAATACTTTCAAGAGTTAAAGAGGAAAGGAAATAATTCTGTAGATGCCACAGGTGACCTTGAATTTATAGGATTTAATACTTCATAGATGCTAAGTCAAAAAAGCTGAACTTCTTTGTTAGCATGAAATGCTTTTACTGTGGAAAAATAGGCCCAACATGCCTTTTGGTTTTACTTAGCTATCAGATATGTCTTCAGTATTTTTTTTTTAATTTGTTAATATTATATAGTTATCATGTATCTTCTGCTTAAAAGATAGACATTTTCTATGTCTAGAAGGCCTGCAATCAAAGACTCCTTTTTAGAACCTAGAGCTTGGATTGGAGAAAGTTCAGGCATGCAAGTTTCATTTGCTTTTTTAGCAAAACCTTGTGATCCATCATCTGAAACTGATATGCAAGCCATGCTTAGAATTAAAGAAATTCTGAGTCCAGGGATTTGTTTGGAATGCCAGAACTGAAAATTTGTTTAAATACCAGAATTTTATGTCCTTCTACCCATATGTCCTGAACTTGTGGTTAAAATGTTCATAGAAATACTGAGAAAAATTTAGACTTCCCTAGGCATAAGTAGGAGAATATGAGTGTATGTTTACTATCTAAAATTTAGAGGAGCTATCAAGGTGCTAAATGTACCTTTCAGCATCTTGGATAGATCTAATAGACTAAAATCCTGAATAGCTTTACCACCCAACCCACCCAGATTTTGGACAGAACCATACCTACTTTAATCATTCCTACTTGAACAAAGTTTGTCCAGCAACAAACAACTCTGGAAACTCCTCCTGTTCAGACAAACTTAAGCGAAAACATCTTGATTATTGGGAGAGTTCAGTTGCCTCTGATTTTTCCAAGAAAGTTGCACTGAATTTTGTTCCCTTCTTAATTCACTATACAATTTCATCAAAGTAGTTAGGGTCTCAAACTTCCTCACATGACTGATCACTGATTAAGACAGCCTGGTAAGAGAATTTCATTCCCACTTCATTGATTTTTCAGGCCAAAACCTGCTTTAGCAGATTCTTAAACCCTTGCTGGACTGCAACATATAATAGCAACATATCTGCAGTTCATAAATCACAACTTGTTTCAGAATTGCAATGCTACCAATACTACATAATGCAATAGTTGAAGCAATTATCCACCCATTCCATTGCCCACCTATAAGATCAGGACCTTGGTTCCAATTCACCTTAAATCATACTTAATAAATTCCTGTTATAATCCCTATGTAATGAGTTCCTGAAATATCTTCCTTACAAAGAACCAAATTTATGCCATATATTTTAATCCTCCCAAAGAGTTTAGTCTTTCTTCTCTAAATGAAAGCTAATATTTTAGTGTTATAATAACTGCTATATCTCAGACTTATGGATCCATAATTTAATTGGATAAATTGATTTTCTTTTCCAACACTGTCATGCCAATAATCATGCAGCTGCTAAGAGATTGCAGGCAAAAGTCATGATCCCCTCCCTCCAAATAACATGTGCAGAGTCAACAGATTGAAGTGCTCTGGGCTCATCCAGAGCTAACTCAAGCAACTAGGCACACATCTTCCAATCTGAACATTTGTTAGCTGCTATTGGATGACACAGTTGTGTCCTATGAATTTCATAAATGGATAAAAACCACAGCGATCCATGTTAAAGGGTAGAAGCATAATTTCTTATTGTGTAGCAGGGACTAAAGTAAAACCAGAAAGACCTTGTTTAAGGAGCATTCTTTATTTCTGGAGATACTATAAACTAAGTACTGACAGCTGTTATTTTAAGCAGCCTAGTTAATAACGTCCACAGCCACCAGCAAAGCGTAATAAATTGGTTCCACAGACAATGGTGTGGTATTGCTTTACACAATAGGACACACTATCCATTTGCATTGTGATGAATAAATATTCCACACAATGCCTGCATCTCAGTGATTAGCTAGGTGAACCTCTTCTGACATGTAAGTGAAGGTCAGCTTTACACTTATATTAGCCAGGAACACATTAACTATTCCCAAGGTCTTGAGTGGTGGTCATCAGGATACTCTATCTGCAAAACAAGAAGTTTATTGCTCTCCTGGTTGCAGCTGAAGCACTAGCCAGTCTGTGGGGCTTGTGGTCTGTTTTGGCTGGTTACTTATAAGCTGTGCAAGTCTAAGCCAAGTTAAAAATATTTTTCTGAAAGCAAACCTGACTTTCTTATACTTGATGGCTCTAGATTTTTTATTTCACTTTCACATTGAACTTTGTTTTTTTACCTGTAAGCATATTTATGGCAATATGTCATTGCTAACCTTTGGCACAGTATTAATTTTCCTTTGAGCACTTTACGTTTCCCCAGTGTCCTTTATCTCTCTATAGCTTTATCCCCTTTGATGTCAATCAATATTACATTTCTCCAAATATGTATTGCTGATATTTACAATCTTATCTAGTCAGCTTCATTGGCAGTGAGTTTTGTGTTTGATCTGTTCTTTCTTTCCCCAGAATTAAGCAATATAATGTAAATAGCTAAAAAAAATGTACTCAGATTGCTATAATCTTAAAAAAAAATAGTATATCCTCCATTTATATAAGAGAAGAGACAATTTCCATCTTCTTCCCATATCATCTTCTATCCCACAATATTCCACAATATTTCCAACTGTTCTTCAAACTATAGTATCAGATTAGAAGAGAGGAAAGAAGAGGCACCTGTTTTATAACTGTCAACTCAATTCAAGTCGTGTAAGAACATTTAGTGCAGGTTCTTATCTAATAAAGAGGGTCTTCAGCCTTCTTCACCCACCCCTTCCTTCAAAATAAAAGTCTGATGTCTCTTAAGAGGGAGTTCCACAGTCAAGGATCTATGACAAGGAAGACTTTTCATGGGTACCTACCAGCCTATGTTCATGGATTGGCGTGATGTGATGTGCAAGAGGACCTTTGCTGAAGATCTCACATTTTCAGGAAGGCTGATAAAGGAAGAGACAGTCTTTTAGATCAACTGGCTCTAACTTATTTAGGGTTTTGCATGTCAAAAATAGCACTTTGAATTGAACAATCTTGAAGCCAATGCAGTTCTTGAGAGACTGGCAACACACAATCATTGAAGATGCTACAGGAAAGGATTCTATAGACCATAGCATCTACCTGACTTCCAAGGACCAATGTTAGGTTCAAGAGTATCCAAAAGCTATGTATCTGATCTTTCAGAAGGAGTACAACCAAAACAGTTAAAATCCAGTTGTAACATTTGTTATTACCATTTACTAGCTTTACTTTGGAAGATATTAGATATCATTTTGATATCAGAATTCGGCCCCATTATGCCACCCTCGGCCAACTGTTTGTGAGGCCCCCGGACAAGCACAGAGCTAGGCATGGCCATTAGCTGCTGAACATTCCATTCTCCACCCAGGCAGGCCAGACTCAGCCAGATCTTTGCTTTAGGAGACCTCCTTAGACAAAAACCTCATTAAAGATGCACACTAATACAAAGAACTCCCTGCCCTGAGCAGGCAACTTGATGAGCTAGACCCTTAACTGTCAAGCACGCTGTATCTGCATACTGGCCATTCCGTTGTCCATTTGGAACTAAATCATGCTAAATTCTGACCTTTCAGAGACATTGTCTAGAGCCCAAACCTCATTGTTCTCTCCCAAGTACAGGCTAGCCTACGGTCATATTTTCCCTATAAAAACCCCTGATTCCGAGACCTTCCTCAGATCGCTCCAAACTTCCATCCAGCCTTGCTGCTGCTTCATCTGTCGAGCTTTCCCCTCAGTCTCAGTCTGAGACTGCGCCCTTACGGATTTCCGCAGTGATCTACCCCGGGCTTCGGACAGGTGTAGTATCACCCAATTCAACAATCTCTCTGAAAAATCCTCTATACCACTACCACTTTTATTTTCCATAGTTACTTGTGTGAGTGTGTTGCATTCACTGTTTGCCTGTATTTAATAAAATCACAGTTATTATTTCATATTTGGTGTGCTTCTTGGCTTGCCCTGACCCTGTAGACATTGGGTTTAAAGATTCCGCTGCATTGCCCTGCCTCTCGTTTTGCTAACTTGTGTTCTGAATTAATTTTCCCCACCAATAGTTGAGCACATTTGGAGTCCCTCATGGGACCCCCAGTAAACAGGGTAACACATTACTCTAACAGATGGATCTTTTGCTTTGTAAAAGATCTCCCAGGTCCTAGGGAGTTCAGACTCTTTCCTCTTTTGCTAAAACAAAACATGTATTGATTGATCCCTGTTTACTGTTACTGGTTGGTTCCAGCTCCTGCTCTAACTCAAGCCCAACTTCAGCCTGGTCAAATTGTGTCAATTGCTCCCTAAACTGTATTAGCGTGGTCAACACAGAACACAATCCACTCACTTATCCAGCACTTTAGAAGTGTGATTCTTTCATGCAGTTGTGAGTGGTGTTGCAAATGGATGCTATGTGGCTTCTGCTTAATTCCTTTGAGTTCTCATATCTTTGATAGTTCCTGCCTTTATGGCGGATGTACTTCCCTACTTTGTTTTCCAGATATCAAGGAAAAATATTAATTCTATGGTAACAATCATACCAGGTTAAAAATCTTCATCAAAATCAAAAGAAGCTCTATTCTTTCTGTGAAATATATGGATCATGCTTGTTAATTTGGTAGAAAACACTTTATCTAACACTCTTTGTAGTTTACCACTTTCATTTATTAAGCTGGTAACCACACCCAAGTGGTAACAAAATTATCACGCCACTAGAATCCATATATGATCTCTGACTGGCTGAGATCACATAATAATTGTGAAATGGCAAAAATACTGCCAAAGCAACAGCAAAGTACAACGTATGAAGTATGGCTGTCTATAAGTAGTAACACTCAACCATGGATTACCATGGGAAAAGGACAAATAAGACCAACTCCACAAATTTACCACTTTCCAGTTGAAAAGTGAACTTGGAAAATAGTCATTGCAGTTCTAATTAATTTTTAATCACTTGTGTATTCTTCCATTTTAGGAAGAAACAAGATTTCATCTTCCCTTTTTTAAATACTTTATGTTAGAGTCTTTTGTGCATTGGCAAAACAAGGAAATACAAGCTATTCCACTTAATCCATTAGTTGCATATTTCCTCAACTATGCCTCTCCTGCCCTTGGTTATACATCTCCACAATTAGAGAGCCTTCCTCATTATTTCAGGCATTGGGAATTTCTTCTCTATTAATACATTGATTAGGTAAAAGGAAAGCTTTAAGGAAGGAATCTATGTTTAGTGGCTCACCAGTATCTTTTCCGGAGATAACCACATTGGTTTCTTAGCAATTAATTATGGTTCCTGTCAGTATTAATGGATTTCTCTCCTCCTCTGTACTGTATGCATATTTTTTTCACTGTCCTCCATGTGTATTTTTAGATGTTGTATCTATATTCTCATGACATGCATGCTGTTGTTATATACTTAGTCCAACATCTTGCTTGGTGGACATATTTATAGATTTTATATTGGAAATGATATAACTAGAATTGACTTTGCATTTCACATAATGGAAAAAGGATACCTGGAAGCAAAATGATCAATGAATTTTGAGGAAAGAGAAATAAGTTTTGATAAAATTGTGAAGTTTGTGGAAACCTACATTTGAGTTCTTAGCCTGCTGACATTTTGTCCCAAAGTGTTTGTTTAAATTATGACAGCTCTGCTTGTAGAATGCAAAATAAGATAAGTAGTTTTAGACCAAATATATAATAGCATAAGAACAGCTTATAGGATCAGACTCAGGATCAACTTTGCTTAGTAACCGATTTTGAACTGTGGTTTTCCAGAAGTATATTCTTGTGTATTAAGTTCATTTTTTAAAAAAAATCACTTTCGAATAATCTCTCAGGCAATTAACCAAACCTGTGACATTTCATCAATACAGTGAGAATTGTCTCTGGAATCAAATGTGTAACCACTGTTTTCCCGTTTCCTTCTCCAGTGGCAACAGGATATTTTAATTTCAATGTTTCATTTCATGCTGGGAAGGTCAACAGTATTGTAAGTTACTGAAACCTTTTCAGTTTCATTATTTTACTGGCTCATGCAGTCCAACACAACAAATTAAAACATTGTGAGAACCTTGCCACCTCATGGCACAGGGAGAGGCTATAGAGTGGAAGGATAAGATAAAGACAAGCATGTTTGAATAATGCATTGACAGAAATGGTTTTCCAAAACCTCATATAAAGCCAGTGGTAAGTTCCATACAGTTTAATGGAGCTTACTGCCAAATAGATAAGCAAAAGATTTTAATTACAGTCTACAAGATGTTTAAAATCTTGTTTGCCAAAGCCAAACTCTGTATATTAGCAACAATGTTTACATAATATGCAAAATGCTACATGCTACTTAAAAAAAAGTATTTACCATGTCAATATTTGATTATTTTGCAGCTCTGTTATTTAGAAACTGCTAATGCATCATATTATTTACTCAAGATACAACGGATGGCTAAAATCATATGTGTTCTCCTTCCTGTTACTTCTAACATCATTTGCTGCCAAGTTGAGACTGGATTGAAAAGCAAGAGAGCAGAACACTTGGGAAATCATACCATTTTTGTATCTATTAGTTCAGTCTTTTCCCATTTAAACAGACAAGAGGCAACAACACAGTTCTGCACCCACTGTGCCTTAACCAATTATGAGAAAGCATAACATCACCTGTATCTTACAGCAAACACTCCAATGGAAAAGTCCTAAGCAGGTGGTAGAACAATTCCCAGAAAGATGAACCAGGAAGAGGAGAACAGAAGATAACAATTAGGGGAAGCAATATACAACAGAAATCTTTTACTGATTCCACTTGAATTAGCATATTGAACATAATCTCTCTCAAACACACACACAATACACACCTGACATGCTGATTTGAACTATTAATGTAAAGATTAATGATATGGTTTTGCAATCCCATGATTCACAAACTTTCAATTATCATTGGTGTATACTTTGTCCAATAAGATGTTACAACTCTCATCTAAAAGTGACATATCACTGTTTTGTTTGTTTTGTTTTATATCTTGAAATATAGATTGTCCTAATGTCCTGTACTCAGAATTCCACACAATATATTTAATGAAGTAGAATGATGACAGACTTGTAACATTTCATCAGTGCATTGAAAACAGACTTTCAAATAGTACAGAAATTGTTAAAGTATACATTAAAATGTTTAACATCAAATAGGAATTATCATGATAAAGCCACTTTTGCTATCCTCATCTTTCTCTTGCCAAGAGGCATGTCATTTCAGAGCCTCTGGGCAGGGGGAGGGGGAGGGTGAAATGGCAGAGTAGGGTCACAATATCAGATAAAATGAAGAATTGTTTTCCTGTTCAGAACTGGCCATATAAATGTTTATTTGCTCTGATCTTGCCACCTAATACTCATGTTGGGAGCATTTATGTTTCAAAATGCCATTAATCTAATGTTTAAGGCACCCCTACCCAAAACTGGAGGCACTTTTCTCCACTTGGGAAAAGTGACAGAAAGCAAGATAAGTAGTTTTTACTGTATGTGATCTGGTTCAACTGTGTACTGGTTCAGTCTGTGGACAATTAACTTTCTAGTATTTCCTATAAGTTTCATTGGTCTCTGTTTCCACTGTTTCATATCATTGCTCTGTTGTACATGTTATGGATGAAAGCTTTCATTTCCATTTCATGTTGTCATATAACTCTTGAGACAAACTTGTCCTAGTTCTGTGTAGACTGTGTACTTAAACATCTCCCCTGTGACATCTGGTACAAACCCACAACTTGTCATCCACAAAGAGAGTTTTCCCTTGGATCAGGCTCTTAATTTTCAACATCTTGCACAAAACAAGTACCTGCTGAGCTGCCTTCTTAATGGTATATTTGATGTTTTCTGACAAGGACAAAGATACAGTACTTCTTAGTGAAGTACTGTGGTATAAAACAGTCCCTCAGGCATAGTTACCTGAATCTTCGGCACTGGTGTAAAAAGCAAGAAATAAAATTATGGATTCCAGAATACCATGACTTAAAAAGAAACACACAAGTGTTAAGAAGTCATACAGTCATACAGCTGGAGATCTCTCATGATCCCTACAGACAGGTCTATTATTTCACTGCACAACCAGCTGCTTCACAAACAGAACTTGATCTATATTCTGACACAAATATTAAACACATATGCAACACATAAGACCTATAACTACACTAAAACACCTATGATTCAATACTATACTGCCTGTAATTACAACTCCCCCTGCCAAAAAAAAGAATTATATCAAAAACAATTAGCCAATTATTTTGAGACAACCTGAGTGTTCATGAATAGAAGTAAAATCATAGTTTTTTGTGGCCACTGAACTTAGGAGTTTTTGTATGTGAAATAAATATGCTCAAAGTGGCTTACATGAGAGCTCATAGCCATGATTCATGTAAGTGAAAAGGCAATATTATGCTAAAAATCAATTCACCACTTTCACGGTCTGTGGAAAAAAGCACACATTCAGACTTTTCATGGCAGTTGCTTACTCTGGAAAAACTTTCACGGTGGCAATATCCTGTAACAACAGACACTGCATTATGCTGGTAACTAGTATTGAATGTGTATACTGTAATGTGGAAGGGAATTAGGAAGGTTATTGCTTCATGTAGCTCATTGTTTAACTGGTAATAGCTGCTCAGGGTTCCTGGCTCTCCCCTATTCCTGCCTTGCTTGCTTGCCTGTTCCCTGTTCACTCCTCCTGGCCACTACATGGTTATACTGGCAGGAGGGGGATAGCTGACTGGGGCTTACCTGTCCATGGATGGGATAGCCATTGATGGACAACCCTCCATGGTAACTTCCCTACCCCTCACCACACAATTGCCAAAAACTATTTGGCTGTCAAAGATGTCGGGAAAAAGACCTCTCCTTTCTGCAAAAATGTTGAAAACTAGTCAGTTTTTGAAGATATTCCTACAGTAAGGAGAAAAAAAATTTAAAAGATTTGTCCTCCCCTGCAGTAACAAATAATTTAAACAATCATATTCCTATTATACATGACATATTCAGAGGGGGTGAATTCTATCTGGGGACTACTGTTTTATGTTGCTTTTCAATTCCCATCACTGTGTTTCAACATTTTCAATGCAAAGTTTCTTAACGTGGAATTATAAGATACAATTTTAACACAATAGCATTGAAAATCCAAAGAAAGAAAGAAATTGCTGCAAAAATCTTTTTAAACTAAAACAACAAAAATAAAATAATTTGTCAGGTAAGGATTGAAATCCATTTACTTTAACCCTCTCACGCTACATTGGGACACTATAGTGCTCTCATATCATGTTTCATTCTAGAATCCATACAAGAAAATATTTAGAACATAGGCATTCTGTGACATTGCCATGTAGTAAACAAGTTTCCCAAATTTTAACTAATTTCAAATGCCAAATTTTTGAAAATTATGGGTAAAAATTGTTCTAAAGTGTGTGTAGTTGTTTTTTTTTTCCAGGGTACCTCTTTTTCCCAGCCAATGTAATATTTCAGGATCAAAATGTGTCATGCTTTTTTCCAACAAACAATAATATGGCAAAATAGAACTGATGTCCTCTAGGTTGGGAGAAAATGAAATTTCTTCCATGGGTTAGGTGGGGGAACGGTAAAATTCATAAAATGTATTTTCTGGGTCTAAGGCTTTGGGTGGTTTTTGGGTGGCATTTTCTAGGTCTAAGTCCAAACATTCTTCTGGATACAGGATATTTGTATTATTATTATTATTATTATTATTATTATTATTATTATTATTATTATTATTATTTTAATCCTACAATTCACTGAAATTTTCATTGGAGTCAGAAAATATCCTGAAGTTTAAACAAGTTTTTTATGACTATTATTCTAGGGTGAAAATGTTAAGGCAGACTGGAACATCTAGGCATTTAAAAAAGAAAAAAGAAAGAAACTTGTTAAACATAATCAGAAAGTAAGTTACATCCACATTCCATGATAAAGCATTGAAAGAGTAATACCAAGGAAGTAACTCTGAAAGATAGCACAAGAAAGAAAAGAGAGAGAGAGAGAGAAACCTTGTATGAGTGAGAAATCTGAATGAGTAGCAGGCATGACAGAAAATACTACACACACACACACACATGGATTATTTCACACAAAATCATGCTCAATTAAGCCCTATCTGCTTTCTTTAAAATGTTACAGTTTGGGAAAAAAAATCTCTCTCTGTATGTGATATGATGCCAGTTAGAGAGAAACTACCACAAATGATTGGCACACTTTCAGAGTCTGACTGCATGGGGTATACTAAAACATGAAGACACTAAAAATGCATGAATTAAATATCATTAACTTTCACATTAAAAGGTCAGTGGAGAAGTACAGCACACACAAGAGGCAAAAATCAAAGAAATAAAACTTTCTACCTGGAGTCATTCTTTAATTAGTTTCTAGAGTCATTTCTGTACCATTTCAAGATAAAATACTGAGAACAGTACTTTCTGAATTTAAACTTGCTGAGAGCTAATCAAATGTGATTGGATTCTAGGCTAAGCAATCCCAGTTCTAATCCTACCTCACCCGCAACATCTTGTAAAATTAGGTGAAAGCTGCCCTCTAGATATTTGAAAGGGAATATTTTGGCATCAAGTAAGAGTTTCAAAGACCTCTAGTGTTTTCCAGCCCTTTCCCCATCCCTCCAGTGTTCAGCTTCTCATGCATCCTCATGATCTTCCTTGTCTGTTCAAATCTTCTCTCAGCTACTGTTCTTATATCAGATTTTCTTCAACCTTTTCTTTTCCGTCACTCTCCTTTCTCTTCCAGGACATCTCTTCCAGTGATCCCAGGCACTGTCAGTGTGGTGACAACACGAAATCACATAGTTGAACAAACCTGTCTATGTGACGGCGTCAGAAAACCAGTTTATATCAAGAACATTTCTAACCTTCACACTAGATGAGATGATACATTTTCATTCAAAGAAATAACTATGACACAACATAACTAAGCTAAGTCTGAATGGGGCTTCATCTTTCCCAATGTCAAGTATCTTTAAAAAATGAGCTAAATTAATTTGTAATTCTTACCAAACCAACAAGGCTATTATATTGATTCCTGAGACAATGTATTTAATGTATCTCTGAGACATGATCACGTTGTCAGATAAATCACCTACCTGTGATTGCAAACAGAACATGTTTGGATCATAAATTATATATGTCTATTATCAATTGCAACCTTTTCAGTTCTGGGACTGGATCCTCAATTAGTGGGCAAGCATGTAATTGAAGACCTACTTCTTAATTTTTACTTCATATTGTATGATGGCACTCTTGGAATCATAACTGACCCTCAAATAGTCTGTGGCCCAGTAATTAGTCCTCACCTACCTGTTAAAAACCAACATTGAATGATCCTATGTTAATGACAATGATTGCTACCAAACCTTATAACATTATAATGGTAGAATCTGGGTGACTCTTGAATAGCACAAGGGAAGCTGGAAGGTATAACGTATCTCTTTGCACAGAGAGCGTAATGGCCAGGTGAAGAAGTGACAGCAATTGGCAGCCATTTTTGCTATCACCACAACATCACTTTTAATTTTCCTACTTTATCTCACATGTTGGCTAGTAAACACTCATTTAGATTGGGGATCAGGGGCAGGGGACAATTTGATGAAAATTAGTACACTCTGTCCCTGGTGAACCTCAGTGAGTCACTGAGAATCAAACCACCCCAGATTCTTTTTCTTGGACATATTAGAGTATAGTACCATGTTGAGAACCATGTTGAGACTACACTGAAATGACATCTTAAACACTGACTTTTGTTGAATTCCAGAAAATGCACACTTTCATTCCAGGTCAAAGCTTAACTGAATCATAAAAGGTTGTTCAGGATTTTGTGTTTGAACTGCAAGTGAAGATGAGGATAAAACAATCGGCACAATAAAGATTTAAGAAATATAGTAAAAAGACAAATGATAACTCCCCACAAAAAGCAAGTATTATCTAGTGTTTTGAGAAAACCCAGCAAATTCAAAATTTCAAATCTCCAAGTGAGAATGATATACAGCATCCCAGGCCACAAAGATCAAACTATATTTCATCCTGTCCTTTAGTTGAAGACAATATGTGGCTGGATTTCGGTCTACAAGGATTCTTGTTGCAAAATAAAGTCAGTGAAATGAAATCATGTTCAGTACATTTAAAAAAGTGATGTACTGTTCATTTTCAAAACTCTCTGCTCTAATATAGATGTTCCAACTCTTCAATTATTTAATTTATCCCTTCAGTATCTAAATTGAAGGTTTTCAGAAAATAAGAAAAACTTTTAAAATAGTATCACAATGAAATAGCGGGGGTCGGGGAGTCCAAAAATAAAAAGGTTTTAGCAGAGAATTAAGACTGTGGGAGTGTACAAAGTAGATATGTTGACTAGGGTTGATGGGAGCTGCAGTCTAACAACATCTACTGAACTACAGTTTTCCCACTTCTGCTGAAGATTTTGCAGCCCCCTCCCATGTTTCACCAGATGGTCAAAACTTTGTTTATAATCATATTAATTGCTAACTATAATTAAAGTTTTAAAACCCTTCCTTATTAGCCTTGTTAGAATTGTTCATATCCTATTTGAAGTTTTTTTTTTATTTTGTTTTTTAGCCTAGCTTGGGTGTTTTGTATACCTTGGATTTTTCCTCCAAGCAGCAGAAATGAGATGTCTTTTTCAATGCTTACTTGGACCTCTGCAATGCTGTCGCTGCAGGGAAGGATAAAAATTTGATGGTCTTCAAGTCAGAGACCAGGGTATGGATGTGACTGCCACTTAACACAAATATCACACCACACGCCAGGGGTAGGGTTTGGGCTCTTTTTTGCCAGTTCACCAGTTCACCCCATCATGTGTCATTCTGGACTGTTTGCTCAACCTGCCTTGCTACAGTGTATGTTTATCTGGTCACTTTATGGCTGAATAGGACTTTTCCCCCCCTTTTACCAGGTATTCTTTTTGCCTGTCGCATTCTGTAGATTGTGGCATAGGAACAATTGGCTTTGAGTGGTGTCTTAAGCAGGTGTTCATTTGGCAGATAGAGGAGATGAATAAGAATTTGGTGTTCACCTATTAGCACTCTTTTGGTGTAGGGTAAGATTCTGGACTCTGGTAGGACTCCTTCCTGCATCCCAGGGTGTCAGGGAAAGATGCTACCCTTGAGGTTTGCCTGGGACTCAGGCTCTCATTTGTAGGGCTTAGTGGCTTGGATGGGAGTCCCTCAGATGGCCTTCCAGTTATACGAGGCTGGGAGGCAACCAAAGCAATTTGGATTGCCCTTGGGGCTGAGGTGTTTCACCTATGGGAAATCTGACGATATTGTCATGTGGTGACATCTGCCTCAGTTGGACTTGAATTACATTGTTCCCCCTTATTGCTCCTTTCCAGGCCAACACAACTTTAAATAGATCAGTTTAAATAAAGTGACCCTTATTATCCAATTTTGTGTCTGGTTCCATTATTTCATGGTTGACCAAAAATTATTTTTATATCTTCCCTTCCACCAATCTTCTCTGGATAACACCCATGGTCCTGGGCCAGTCCATTTCATTTTCTCTTCATGCCCTGGCAATGTATGTTTTAGACAAAATTTGATGACTGGTCTAGATAATACTTAAGTTCCTGACTCTATTACATTTAAAACACTCAAATTCCAGGATTGAGAGAAAGAAGTCAAAGCCTTTAACTACAGCTTTTAGAAGGCATGTTTTGTGGAGTATGACTAGGGCCTTTTCCACACGGCCATATTGCCCCACGCTAGGGCGACCTCCCCAGGAGGTCTTCTACACCGCGAGGCGTGCGAGGGCGGTTTGCAAATGGGAGGTTCTAAACCTCAAACCGCCCTCACGCGGCCGCGGGGGTGGCGCTGTGAGTCTTATAAAAACCACTTCTTAAATGGTTTTTATGTGACTTGCGTGCGTTGCCCCGTCGCCGCGCCTGGTTTAGAACTGCAGGGACACGTTAGCACGTCTCTGCAGAGCTGCCTGGGGGCAGGCTTCCAGCTGGCGTGCTGCCCTGATTGGCGGAGCGCCGCTGGAAGCCGGCGGCCGCCATTTTGGGCGCTGCCAGATGCCGCTGAAATTCACCGCCGTTTAGAGTGGCGAACGCGCGCTCCCCGCAGGGACGGAGCAACCATTTTTAGGTAAGATCCATCCCTGCGTGCACCCCCCCGTTTACCCACCCCGCGTGTGGAAAGGGCCTAGGATAAAACTGGGTGAACAAGTAAGGAGCTTGTAGATTTCATTATCCCCTTATCCCCCCTTTTTTTTTCACAAGGAGAAAAATGAAACAAAGCAATAAGTCATAGAATCATAGAATCATACAGTTGGAAGAGACCACAGGCACCCTAAAATGCAGGAACACACATCAAAGCATTCCCGACAGATGGCCATCCAGCCTCTGCTTAAAAACCTCCAAAGAATGAGACTCTACCACACTCCAAGTAAACATATACCACTACTGAACTAGCTTTGAATGTCAGGAAGTTCTTCCTGAGGGTCAGGTGGAATCTCTTTTCCCACAGTTTGAATCCATTGCTTCTTGTTCTAGTCTCTGGAGCAGCGGAAAACAAGCCCACTCCCTCCTCAACATGACATAGAATCATAGAATCATAGAAATGTAGAGTTGGAAGAGACCACACGGGCCATCCAGTCCAACCCCCTGCCATGCAGGAACACCCTCAAAGCACTCCCGACAGATGGTCATCTAGCCTCTGCTTAAAAACCTCCAAGGAACGAGACTTTACTACACTCCGAGGCAGCATATTCCACTGCCGGACAGCCTTGACTGTCAGGAACTTCTTCCTGAGGTTCAGATGGAATCTTCTTTCCTGCAGCTTGAATCCATTTCTCCTTGTCCTGGTCTCTGGAGCAGCAGAAAACAAGCCCTCTTCCTCCTCTACATGGCATCCCTTCAAATATTTAAACAGGGCTATCATGTCCCCTCTTAACCTTCTCTTCTGCAAACTAAACATGCGCAGCTCTCTAAGTCTATCCTCATAGGGCATGGCTTCCAGGCCTCTCACCATTTTGATCCCCCTCCTCTGGACTTGCTCCAGCTTGACCATGTCCTTCTCGAATTGGGCTGCCCACAACTGGACACAGTATTCAAGATGAGGTCTAACCAAAGTAGAGTAGAGTGGTACCAGTACCTCCCTTGATCTAGACACCATACTCCTATTGATGCAGATGAGAATTGCATTGGCTTTCTTGGCTGCCACATCGCACTGCTGACTCATGTTCAGCTTGTGGTCTATGAAGACTCCTAGATCCCTGTTGACTTCTCGTGATTACCGCCTTGCTTTCTAAGTGATTAGAAACTGACTGCTTAATGATCTGCTCCAGGATCTTTCCGGGTACTGATGTCAGGCTGACTGGGCGATAACTATTTGGGTCCTCTTTTTTTCCCCTTCTTGAAGATGGGGACAACATTTGCTCTCTTCCAGTCTGCTGGAACTTCTATCCTCCAAGATTTCTCAAAGATTATAGCAAGTGGTTCCGAAATGACCTCTGCCAGCTCTTTTAATATCCTAGGATGCATGCCTTCAGATATTTAAACATGGATATCATGTCCCCTCTTAACCTTCTTTTCTGCAGACTAATCACCCACAGCTCCCTAAGACGTGCCTCATAGGGCATAGCTTCCAGACCTTTCACCATTTTGGACGCCCTTGTATGGACACACTCCAGCTTGTCAATATCATTCTTGAAATGAGGTGCCCAGAACTGGACACAGTACCCCAGATGAGGTCTAACCAAAGCAGAATAGAGTGGCAGTATCACCTCCCTTGACCTAGACACCATACTCCTGTTGATGCAACCAAGAATCGTGTTTGCTTTCTTGGCTGCCACATCACACTGCTGACTCACGTTCAGCTTATGGGCCACCAAGACTCCTAGATCCCTTTCACACATGCTATAATCCAGCCACATGTCCCACACGCTATATTTGTGCATTCCATTTTTTCTGCCTAAGCGTGGGACTTTACATTTCTCTCTGTTGAAACTCATTTTATTAGCTTTGGCCCAGCTCTCCAATCTGCAGGCAATAGAATAAGAGATTAGCAGGCTAAAATAAGAAATGGATGGTCACTCAAATAGGGCTTTGTCATTCATCTAATGTAATGTGGGATAAAAATGTATAACAATCAAGGAGAGAGAGAGACAGAGAGAGAGAGAAAGAAGGAGAGAGAGAGAGATAGACAGATAATACTGATCTTCTGTCTTTGAAAGTTAACTGCTTTTATGAATAGTGCAATGTGACTCCAATCCTCACCAAGAGGTATGCATATGATCAACAAGTGCTCCTAAACCACTGTTCCAGTCCTGTATATGAAATTTATAATTCAAACCTAAATTAAGTGTCTACTCTGACATATATCCCACTGAGTTTGAAAGGGCTTTTTCCCAGATGAGTGTGCATAGGGTTATAGAACTAAGCAAATCTGAAATAAACTTATGTTTCTGCAGTGTCATATATTTGATCCTGCAGTAAATATCTTGCAAGCCCTGCAATCAGTTTAAGTCCAGTGATCACACTGGGCTGAGGAACCTGCTAGTCAAGCTCCACTTCTTGTGGATAGTTACCTCCCAAAGTGTGATATTTCACAATAGGAAAAAAAAAAGGTTTCAGTACAATATTTACTGAAAAGTTTAGTAATTTCTTTTCTCAAAAAAAGAAAAGCAGACAACCCCTCCCCTCCAATATTATCATTTTTTACCTTCTATCCAATGTATAAGATGATGCATCTTTGCTCTACTTTATTTCTTCCCTTCCCTTTTTTTTTAAAAAAGGCTTACAAGCTCCCCTCATTGCACCAAAAACCCATTGTGACATATTACTTTATTTTATTGCAATTTCACACAGGATACTGTTGTATAGTTTTCCCATGAACACAAATTATAGTATTGGCACTGCAGGGGTGGGACAGAGCTATCATGAGAAATAGCAGGAAGGAAAGGAAATTACCAAGACACAGATCAGAAATGTAAGAGCTTACTTGGACTGAAATAGAAGAAACTCAAAGAAAGGAGGGTAGTTTGGTTCAGGAACACACCCCGAATTCTTGCTTCTGGCAGATAAACCTCTTAAACCTAACTGCTCACTTCACACATGACTGTTCCATTCACATGGTTAAATCTGTATAGACAAACCTAAGTGTTTTTTTGAGCTGGTGCCAAAACAGCATTCAATCTACAGGCTGAAGGCCCAAACAGAACAACTACCCATACATTTTCCTACCCCTTCCCTCAATAATAGGTTCACCAGGGATAAAAATCACTGACCAGCTAGTAAAGTTTGAAGCAGCAAACGTCATTAGAGAAGAATTTAATTTCCTTCCTAAGTTATCAAGTAGTCAGATTAAAGAAATGTTCCCTTTGAGCTATTCTTGCACACAGTCTGTTTTTGTGCAGGGTTATTCACAATTCACATTGTGTATTCATCATCAACATTGCTCCGCACAGAAAAAAAGAACCTGTGCTATTCAGTATTATCAAGCTGTGTACCCAACATCCTTAATTAACTAGAGGAAGGCTTGGTCCACACATCACCCCTACAGTTAACTGGGACAAGCTCAACCTTTCATCTCAAGATTTATTGTATCTCGCCTTAAGGGAAAATTCTACAAGGATTTTAACAAGCTAGCTAAGAATCTATGTGTATAGCAAAGCTCAGTTCCTCTAACAGTTGATTCAGCTGGGATGGGGGGGGGATCAGATTTTCGGGCCACTCTACAATCTGTCAGGTCTTTACTACTTAACTATATATTGCCCATAATTGTGTGAGAAGTTAAAAAATGTTGGACTTAAGTTCCAATCCAAGCTCTCTTAAAGTATTATACCACATGAAATAGGAGACAGTGTATTCTCTGAAAATTCCATGAACAGGACTATAAAAAGTAGGTAGGCTGAAAGAGTAACTTTGCATGAAGCCTGTACTTCTATAGCTAAGCGCAATGACAACAAAGGCTCTTTCCACAGAGCTGGGGTGCAGGGATTGCGCGAGCAGCCTCTAGCGAACGGCTCTCATGTCCCAGTTCCTTCAGTTCCACAGCTGCCACCTGCTTGCACAAGAGCCCCGCCTCTTCCTTCTGCAGTGCAGCCTGGGAGCTTCCCAGGCTGCAGTGGGGCAGGAAGTGCAAGCGCTGCAGCTCCAGAACTCCGCACGCACGGCAAGTGCATGCACAGCCCTGGAGAGATGCTTGATCTCGCACCATTTTTGGCTCAGAGCCAAAAAGTGCATGGTTGGTGCCTGCCAGCCCCTGGAGCATTGCGCAATTGTGAGTGCATCATGTGAACTGCTCCTCACACTCACATGACACTCGAAGAGCCCTTTTGCATGGCAAATGGCATGCAAAAAGGGCCAAAGTGTGGCTTCATGCAGGCAGGGCATATGCTTGCAGGTTGACAGAGTAATGGGATCCCTAGCCAAAGCTCCAACAAGGCATGCTCCTAAAGCTCAATTCCCATTGGGCAGGAGCCCTAGTCCCTTAAGCAGTGGAAAAGGACTCTGGCAAGTCTATTTGTAGAAGACAAGTTTCTCTTGAGTCAACCAGTGCAATTCTGGGTGTGAAATGTTCTGAGTGTGAAAAGAAGCGCTGGGTGTGAAAAGAAGACTTCTGAATTAATCCAGCCACCCAACAACCAATTCAAAGCCCAAAATACCAAATAGAAGTTCACCTTGATCAGACAAGGGAGCCCCGGGTAGGTTGCTAGCCATGCCAGCTATGGTACAGCCTGGCACTTGGAAGTTTCTTCCGTATCAGTAGGAAGGTGAAGAGAAAGGAAAGGGAACAATGTATTAGGCTGGGAGGATCTTGTACTTTCTTGTGTAATCTAAAGAAATATTTATATGGTGCTGTATTGCAATTGATCTCTTGAGAGAACTGGGGACATTTTTTTCTTTGTTTTCAGTGACATAATATTATTTATAGCAAACAAAGATGTTGTAACAAAAGGATTGCTTGTAAAGGTGAAGTTGTATGACACAATGGATGAAGGAGAAACATGGCAAGTTCCTTTCAGAAAGTTACATTCCTGTTTTTTACTACCAATGGTAAAAAAATGAAATAATGTATGGACGGTTAATAATTCATGAACAGTTAACAAAGTGAATTAATTTTTAAGCATTGGATTCTTATTTTCAGCAGAATAAAATATGTGGCAGGTTTAACCCTACAAAGATATCTAGTGGGGGGGAAAGTCCCCTTCCTATCATTATTGGGAAATTTTGATTCATTTCAAAACTCCCTACTAAACACTGAAAAGAAAATATTTTTGGCATGGCATCAGCTTACAGATTGCTTTGGAGCTTTAATGCTTAACTTGTATGGTATTTAAAGAGTTCAGTGTTACTAAAAAAGTGCTGACAGAGGTCATTGACGAAGACCAGAATGGTTTTTTACCAAAAAGAACTTTGAGAAATAACATAAGAACGGTCTTTGATAAAATTGAATATTATGAAAGGCACAATGAACAGAAAATGGCTATGATATTTGTTGATGCGGAGACGGCCTTTGACATGATCAGCTGGCCATTTATGAAGTTGGTGATTAAACAGATGCAGGCTGAAAACAAATTTGTGTCATGGATTGAAGCAATTTATAATCAACAACAAGCTTGATTGGTCATAAATGGAGTAAAAACAAAACCGAGTGAATTGCATAGAGGGACACAACAAGGTTGTCATTTCTCCCCTCTTTTGCTTATTTTGACAATGGAAATACTGAACAATGCAATAAGAGAAGATAAAACTATAAAAGGAGTTCAAATTAAGAAATATCAATATAAGCTAAAAACATTTGCTGATGATTTGGTTTTGTTTTTGGACGACCCAGGGAGAAGTATTAAAGATTTGATTAGAATAGTTCAAGAATATGGTGAATTCTCTGGATTTCGAGTGAACAAGGATAAAACGGTATTGTTAACTAAAAACATGACTGGGAGAGAAAAGAAGGAATCAGCAGAATTAACAGGATTTAACAGAGCTCGAAAGGCAAAGTATCTGGGAGTCTGGATAGCTAAAAGGAATAATGAGCTATACCAAAATAATTATGAAAAAAATGGAAAGAAATAATAAAAAATTTGGAAAGTTGGACTTCTATACATCTATCGATGATGAGGAGGATAGCAGCAATAAAAATGAATGTACTTCCAAAAATGAATTTCTTGTTTCAAAATCTTCCTATTATAACAAACAACAAGCTTTTTACACAATGGAAGAGAGAACTGACTAAATTTATATGGCAAGGGAAAAAACCCAGAATAAAGTGGAGTATTATGGCAGACCAAAAGAGCAGAGGTGGAGCGGGACTTCCAGATTTTCAGTTATATTACAAAGCCACGACCTTCACGTGGTTAAAAGACTGGGTTGATTTATGAGAATGCTGGCACTGGAAGGTGCAGACCTGAGGATGGGATGGCATGCCTATATGTTTTGTGACAAAGCAATAATTGATAAAGATTTAATGCATCATTACATTAAGAAATCACTTTTGAAGATATGGAATGAATATAAGATTAAAAACATAAGGCAGCTTCCCACATGGGTGTCCCCTTAGGAAGCCTTCTTCAGTAGATGGATTGAAACAGACAAATGGTTGAGATATGAAGACATATTAGAGAACTCAATCTCAAATAATTTCAAGATCAAAATAAGAGAAAAATTGGAACTAGAAGGAATAACGTTAAGTTGGTTCCCATACAGACAGTTAACTGAAAGGTTTCAAATGGACTTAAAGACATATGGAATAGAATCAAAAAAGAAAATGGGGATTATTAAACAGCTGTTTGAAAATCCCCCTCATTTATTATCACATATATATCAAGAAATAATACAACAGAAAAGGCAAGAAGAAACAATTAAGTCAGCAATGATCTTATGGGCTCAAAATATTGGACATTCAATTCAGTTAAAATTCTGGGAAGAAAGTTGGAAAAAGACACAAAAATTTACAGTTGCTCAAAATTTGAAAGAGAACTATTACAAACTGTTTCATAGATGGTACATGACACCAGACAAATTAAAAAAGATTTACAATACAGGTACTGGTCTGTGTTGAAAATGTCAGAAAGATGTCAGTACTATATATCACATGTGATGGTCATGTCCCAAAGCTAAGAAATATTGGACTGATGTACATAATAAAATTTGTGCTATAATGAAAGTTCAGTTTGCCAAGATACCGGAATTGTATTTGTTAAATATGACAAAGGTACTTGATGGTACTGAAGTAAAGAAATATTGGCTAATAATTCTTTATATGATAGCAACAGCCCGGATAGAATATGCAAAGCTTTGGAAAACTCAGCAAATACCTACAATAGAATAATGGTGGGAAACATTTATGGAAAATAGAAATGCTGATATAGTTTCACAGAAACTAAAGGGGAAAACAGACAATGAGATCAAAAAGGAATGGCAGATTTTAACGGGTAATTGCTGGGCACTGTTAAATGAAAATGAGTGATTCATGGTTAAGATAACTAATCAGGGGGCTACTGATGTAAACCATGGAACTGTAATGTAGAGAATGAAATGCAAGAACTATCATGTAACATTATTAGCATAAAGCGGTACATTGATATAACTATGTTAAGAGATGTTGGAAATGAAATCTAGATCAGTGTGGAAGACAGAAAATATTTCATGTAAATTAACAGTAATAATGCTTGTTTTATATGTGAAATTTGAATAAAATGATGTAAAAAAATGAAATAAAGAGTTCAGTGTTGCAACCATCCAGAGAAATTTTCAACTGGCTAAAAATCTGGACTCCCCTCTCTTCACAAACAACAATGGGTTACTTTCTAGACAAAATCTGGGTTTCACACAAGAACCAGAATTTTTATTTCAGCAGTCAGCAAGTGTTATTACACCTATATGACCCTTATAAATGCTAAAAAATGGGAGGGGGCTGTTAAATATGTAGAATGCCTGCATGATGAAAATCCTGGTTTACAAATGGAACATATACATAGAACTTCTACAAATCAACCTTGTGATCCTAATGAGATTCAATCGAATTCTGAACAAAGCAACCCATTCATTCATATCCATTTAGAAATTGCATTTGAACTATTTTATTTCCAGCAAAAGCCATCCTAAGCAGAACAATCACCAGAACATGTGAGGGAAGGTAAATTGCACAGCTCTATAGCCAGAAAAATAAAGTAAGTTTTCCTGAAGTGTACTGCTTTAGATTGTCCTTAAATGGGTGTTTTTAGCATATAGTGAAGATGAGTTCAGTTTTCAGTTTATGATCCTCAAAACTGAGAACATTCCAATAGCTTACCAAGTGCTTGACACCACAACTTAAAGTGTTATTTAAGCAGCTAGAACACAGCATGGTGATTATTAAGGAAGGATCCAGTGACTGAAGGAGAACTTTGGAAAGGAACAGGATGGCTTCAAAGTCAGGAAATAAAGAAATCGGGAAGGTAGGAAAGACTGATGTATGCCCTTCTAAGAAGAAACAGGATGGCATCTTGTGGGATCACAACTTCTGCAAACCTAGCTATGGGATACTCCTACTCTTATTACGGTGATGATGTCCAGTGATTGGATATAAAATGGTCACAGATACCCCCTCCCATCTCTGTATGTGTGTTTGTGTGCATGTGTGTGTGTGTGTATACATCTATATATATATGAATGAATGTGTGTGTGTGTATATATCTTGAAGTTCTATAGTTTATATATCACAAAAAATATTTGCATTGTCAATGGAGTTAATCAAAATAAGGATCTGCTTACTTTATCCTTCTTGATTGTTTCAATTGCTAGTTTGTATTATATCAGCTCTTGTAAACTTTCCCAGCCATTTTCTTTGATTACTTTAAGAGGGAGAGGGATGGTGGGGAGGGCTGTTGTCATGGCAACATAATCTTTGCCAAGCCAGATAATGGACTACAAAAATCATTTTATTTATTTTTAGATTACATCAGGCAAAAGACACTAAACTTCACTTGAAAATGGATTTTACTTTTTAAAAAACCTCTATTTTAATAACACATTATTTATTCAGACAATTATATCAAAGTAGTATTTCTTTCAAAGCAAAACCCGTAGGAGTTAATAAGCAGAAAGAGACAAGGATTATAAAGAAGTCAAGAAATCTCTATAGCAGTTACTAAGGTCTTTTTTATCTTATTTTATGGAGGAATTATCCCTTATGCTTCTCGTATCTATTGTTACCTTGTTAGTTTATCTTATCTTATCTTATTATGTATTAGTATGTTATAGTATTAATCACTACTTAATGGAATAGTGAAAAGAAAGATTTGACTTAGACCAGAGAAATCTGGCTTAAAATTCCTGCTCAGCCATGAAGCTTGAGAACTATACCTCTCTCGCACCTTAACCAACTATACAAAGATGCTGTGAGGAAAATTCTACGTATGCAGTTCTGATCTCCTCAGTTGGAGTGCTTGATATAAATCCAACTAAATACATGAAGACTAGTGGTGTTTGTAACATATACTGATGTTAAGTATATTCTAATGGTTACACATTGCATTATCAAGTAATGAAGACGTGAGCGGTATGACTTCAGCAAATAAACAAACCAAAATCCATATCTGGTTTAAAAATGACCATGACTTTTATTAGTTAGAACTGCAGCATGTTTAGCCCAGATGGAATTGGATCCAAAATCCACCCGTTGGCCAACGAATGCCACGCAAGCCCCTGTGCTGCAAACAAATAGAGTGATAGGAATGGAATTCCAAATGGGTGAAAGCCTCTGTGTGAATCCCCCGTTACCTGAGGATGAGCTTGGGTTCCTTGTAGGGATGGAAATTCTTGATTTTCCACTTCCTGACAAATGTAGATGAAAGATATTGCTATATTTCCTAAAGTAGTATTGAAACATTTGGTGGGGGGAGTTCTTGCAAAGGATGGAAAACTCACAACATTTAAAAACTGATCATTTTCAAGATACTGTTTTACTCGGAACTGTGCAGCTGTTTATGTTGTCTTTCTCATCTGCCTAGCCAGAAACAGAGTAGGTTTGCAAATTAAACTAAACTAAACTAAATTCCACCCCAACTTCTAAGCTATATGTGACCTCAGTATGACAGGCTCACAGGTTCATCTGTCCAAAAAAAAAAAAAGATCTTATCCCATGTCAAGTAGTCAAGAGCAATTGTGACAATTATACTACAAGACACGGATGAGGAATAGTGATAAGAAGGTCTTGTATGAATCCCTGGAACACCTGAGTGAAAACTTTGCCTTTTCTGTAGAAGGCCTGACACCACGAAACCACACCAGTTCTGACATTGATTTTCCCATGAGTTGCCTACACAAACCAAACAGAAAGCAAATTGCCCACACAAACTATGGAAGGAGAAGCATCAGTCCCTCAAGAAAAGGATAGCAAGTCTCTCCTTTTTTCCCCACACCATGAACCGCAAAATGGTCCTTCAAATGAGTCTGAGGCCATCTGTTTGAGACACTGCACAATTATGACTGAACAAACAAGGTTTTGCCAGTGTAACTATTAAAGAAGTGATTGCACTTGTCAAGGTGTTGCCTTTGTGCCCTGTCATACAATTTATGAGTGGTACAATTTATTGACAATTGTGCAATTGAAGCATACATTAGCATGATAGTTCAGTGGCATGATCCATATACAGGTGGCATAGCATACTGACAATATTTTTATGCTGGTGTGACTCTATGGTGCACTCTCTCTCTATAGGAACTTGGCGAGTATTTTCAAGTTCTTATACCAAACTGAGGATTACAAAAGGCCTATTCATATACATCAGGCTGTGAGTGTCAACAATGTATGGTGCCAGGATTGTAAATTCTTGGAATAATATACCAAAAAATAGCTGGAACTATGGCCCTTTCCTCACAAGGCTAGTGAATCTCTTTGTGCCATTTCTTACCTGTTCTTCTAGGCTTGAAACAAGGTGGATTTTCCCTTATGTCCTTCCACAGGGCTACTGTGTATGTTCCATGCTGATTTGGAGCAATGCGAGGTCATAGATCTGCACTATGAGGATGAGAAAATGGTGGCTTCCTGTCGTTTGTTGGGCAAGACCAACCGCTGAAGCTGACCACACCCACAGCCCGCCCTCCGCTGATCACCAGTTCACATTGGTGTGAATGTGCACATCTGCACCACTCCGAAAGTACAAATTAGCATGATCCGGAAAATTGAAAAACTGGTTTCTTCTGTTTTTCAAATAGCATGCTTGACGGCCATTTGGGGGTGCATTTAATCGGACTTAGGTGTGGAACGAAGGTGAATAATCCAAACCTAGTCCGCTCCAAGATGCAGGCGACCTCCGTTACAAGACATATTGGCCCATCTTAATTTCCTCATGCGGAAAGGGCCTATGAAAGAGAATATATATTAAGCAGGTATCATACAGAACTGATTACCAAAGAAAATCAGCAGGACACTGGCATTAGTTGTACACCACTTGCATTGTTAACAGGCTGTATATCCCCACACCTTGATGTAGTTTAATTGGTGAAATATGATTTACCTGGCAAAACATACTAACTGGCATAAATATAAAATATACCCTGCTATGCCTGCATGGCCATGCTGATCAAGAGGAAAAAATTGGCCGTACATGAACATTGCAAATAAACTCTGAGAAGACCTCAAGGCCTAGCCAGATCATAGTCAGAAAATCACCAGGAAACTCCAGTGATATTGGACTTGCAGCTAGCCTCTGATGTCTCAGCCTTTAAGAGACAATAGTGTCTACCCTCAAGGATCCATTGTTTACTCTGCCAGAGATCCATTAACATCCTTGCCCTCCAGGCAGAAATAGAGTATTTAAATCTCAGTTTTTGGACAGTCAACTCACAGTAAACAGATTGCTGGTCACCACTCTGCTGCTCCAATTTCTGATTGTATACTGTCCTTAGACCTAGGTGTCTAAGCCACATCATCTCTTTGCTGCTCTTCTGGATTGGTAAATATCAATCACTTTGTCCTGAAATCTCTCTATCCAAAATTCCCCCCTCTTTTTTCTTTTATTTTCTTTTTTTTCAGTCAGCCTTATGTGACCGCAGGATGTTGCTTACTTTTGGATCTCCAGCCAGTTCTTTCCTGCATTGGTGCTGTTAAATATAGGAGTAAAATATCTCATAAGATTACCTGCCTCTCACAAGCCTCATGTTTGAACTAATGTTCCCCACCTTCTCTTGGAGGCACTGGAATTGTGAGTGGATCCCTGAGTCATCCACATTTTGGGAAAACAACACTTTTTCCATTGAACATCCATATTTACTAGAAGGGATTATGAGTTAAAGAAGAATGAAGACTGCTTTATTATTCCCATCTCTTCTATCTAAGACTTTTTTTAAAAGTTAGAAGGCCTAAGCAACCGGTGGTAAACAGGGTAGGGGGAAAGAAATTTTTGATAGAGGTTGGATGGCTAATACCAGGTTATTGAAAAACACATATCTGTCTGGCTCCTCTGAAAAAATGAAGAGAAGCCATGAATCCAGAGTGCCATACAGAAAAGAATTCTGTACATATATAAAATGGAAGACTTAATAGGAGAGACAATACCTTTTTTACTTTTACCTGTGAATGAATGAGAGTTCAGGTTTCTTCATGGCAGCACTGATTTGGACAGCACACAAGTTCCTTTCTTTTTCTCCCTAACTTTTCATGAACACAATTTTTTTGTAAAGTTTTTCCTTAAAAAAGAACTCATTTTTTCCAAGCCTTCCTATCATATGTGGCTGCTTGTATGAATTTTGCCCTGATTTATTGTATATGTGTGCATGCACATGCATGCACACGTGCACGTGTGTGTGTGTGTGTGTGTGCATGTGCGTGTGCATGTGAGCTTATTAGAGGACAACATCACCAAATTTGTAGAACTATAAAAAAGTAAATTGTGTTTTGATCTCCACATTATTTTGAGAAGTACACATTAGATTAGTTTATCTTAAAATGTGAACCAAACAATTTTTGGCCCTTATCTCTATGTTTGGTGTAAAGTACAGCAGATATGTGAAGGATTGTTACTACCTGAGTCAGCAGGGGGAAAACTGCTGATGTGCATAACAGCTCCACTACTTCCAAGTAATTTCCTGGATAAAGTGGTTTATGGTGTGGAGAATGTGGATACAGATAAGACTCCCCCACACACACCTGCTTTCATAACACTAGATCTCAGGGTCATACAATGAAACTGATAACACTTCTTTCACACAGCTCAGAACTAATTTATAGAACTTACTGCCAAGAGAGGTATTGGTGGAAGTCATTACCTTAGATGGCTTTAGAGGACTATTCTACAAATCAATGGATGATAGGTCTATTAATGGCTATAGATCTTGCTAATGCTATATTTTCCAATAGGGATGAAAGTGCTCATTCAAAAAAAAAAAAAAATTGAAAAGTGGTCAAAACCCGTATATTCAAATGTTCAGGAACCCTGAGAAAAAGAATCCTGGACTGACATGCTTCACAGTTGGATACATATTCTACACAAGCTTTGTACATGGCTGTTTTGTACAGAAAACAACATCTTCTACACTAAAAAGAACATTAGATGTGTTTAAAATGCTATTTCCTGCACAGAATATATTGTTTTATGTGCAAAGGCACCATGTGAAGATTTTATGCAGAATAAGTCCCATACTGTGGCCTTTTCTGCCCTAAACTGTTATTTCACTTTCAACATCCTGTGGAATCCTGGAGTTTGCAGTTAAAGGAGGGAAATTTAGAATTCTTTGCCAGAGAGATTTTTGGCCTCTGTAAACTACAAACTGCAGAACTCCTCAAGATGTTGAAAGTGGAATAGTACCACTATAACAGTAGTGCAGAAATGGCCTGTGTACAGTCTTGAAAAACTGAGCTATTTTCTTCTGACTGTGAGAAAATCTTCAAAAACAGTATAACAGAAAATTCCTAAAATTACTTGTTGCTTTCACCAAAATGAAAATGATAAAAGAATTTCATTTTTACCATTGTATCATTCAGAAATTTTAAACTACAGGTCACTACATTCCTAACTGCTAGCTGGTGTTAGTTTGAAGCCAAAAGTATACGGAACGTACCAAGCGAGGATAGGTAATCTATCACATTCAGAAGTGGCATGTTCCTGATTTTTTTTTTTTTTTGGGAAGAGTGAAGACAAATGCATCAATTATGCTAGTGGAGATCTTGGAGGCCACCTAAATAAACCCTCTGGGAAACTGGAAGCTTGATTTTGATGGGCTTTTGGCAGTGGTGTAATGAATTTTCTTTCTTTCTTTCTTTCTTTCTTTCTTTCTTTCTTTCTTTCTTGGCCTTAGGAATTATAACAACAGCCCACAGAGCCACACCCACACTCACACAATAGCATACCCACTACTTAGGGATGTAATTCCTGACTGGGTTTCTTCTTCAAGGTAGTGATGAGTAATTTTAACAATTTTCTTTCTGCTGTGAGAAGGTCACACGGTTTTCAAAGGCTATTCACAGTTTGGGACTTATTCTCATGATTATTTTGCACAGGAAACGACGTTTTCGGCATGGAAAATAATGTTTCAACAAAGAAATATTAATGCGGTGCAAATTCTGTTCTTTGTGCAAATCAAATTTTGCTCAGAATAAATCCCCAATTATTGTATTTTCTGTGAGGAAAGCAGAATTTTCAGGGTGAAAAATAATATTTGAATGCAGAAAAAACTAATTCATGCACAGAAAATGCTGTTTTCTATGCAAATGAACCAAGTTAAAATTTTAGAATGAATAAATACCCAATTACAGAATCTTCTGCATGGTACACAGCATTCTCCATGAAAGAATCAATATTTCTGTCTTAAAATATTATTTTCCATACTGAAAATGCTTATACCTGTGCAGAAAAAGCCATTTTTGGCAAAAAAACAACTAAATGCAAAGAATCCAAACTCGGAAGATTGTCATCACTTCAGGATTCTTCTCATCATGGTTTCTCAACTCTCATTTTTCATTTTTCAGGGTTTTTTTTTAAAATATTATTTCCATTTTTAACTCTAACTATCAAAGTTAAGCTGCTGACCTAAACATCCTTGTTTATGACTTAACTCCATATAAAGGTATTTAAATCTGAACTCCCAAGGCAGTTGTTACCCAGAAGAAAGAGGAAGGAAGGAAGGAAGGAAGGAAGGAAGGAAGGAAGGAAGGAAGGAAGTCCACATTGTTTATTCTTTTCTTTCCCTGTAATGTTGTATCCATGGTTGGTCTTATTTGAGTTTCCTGTTTTTGTTCCACAGCCTCTTTGCTTGGTGTGCAAAATGGCATCATAAAGATTCTTGCCTTTTGGAAAGCTGACAAGCAATCCAAAATGACTTCTTGTATCCCTTTCCCAAATGTAATATTTTGCTTAGATATACCTCTGTGATGAAACAATTGTTTTTAAAGCTTCTACTTATTTTCATTTTGAAGCCTCACAATGATAATTCATTTCCCACTTCACCAGCTTCCATGATCATGTCATGTAACAATGTAACAGCACATTGTTAAAGGCTACTATTTATTGTTTAATGATAACAATACAGAATTTGGTGTGTGTGTGTGCGTGCGCGCGCGTGTGCTCGTGTATGTACAATATATAAAAACTGTTTACTTTGGTCTGAATCCACATTTAATCCATTGAAACAACTGATATCCATTAGACTGTAAAAGCTGCTTACAAATCTTACTGTCTCTGCATTTTGTTGTGATTGTATTTTTGGATTCATTGATTTTATTATTCCATTTTTATTGTGTATATCACTAGACTGTAGAGTAAACTGCAGAGTGACTCATAGGTTTTAACAAGAACACTTGCAATGCAACCTTTGCAGCTGCTTCAATTATATAAAATTATATAATCATGATCATGATGTCTATATGCTGCTGAATATTATCTTAAGAGTGGGAGGCATTAGATAACTAATCAATCTAGTTCTTTTTTTTCTTTTAAACACAAGTACACACGTAACATGTGTAGCACAGTCATTAAATCTTCCTTCCAAGATAAATGATGAAAGAGCATTGAAGTAAATGAAGTACAAGTGACACCCCTAATCCTATTTATTCGCTTTGCTTTGTCACAAATATCCTGTCTGTTTTTTAATACTGATTTTACAAATGTGTCTATTTAACAATTTGTCCCTCCCCAGTCAATCTTGGTTATATTAAAGCTTAAGACAACACTGCCAGTAGCATTATTTTCTCCCCCTTCCCCATGTTCTACCTGGTAGCTTATTGAATGGTTTAGGCATATATTTTATGATTCATAAGTACTGTAATGAATGGAAAGAAAGATGAGCATCCTCAGTAACCTGAAACAAATAAAAGCCTATTTTTTTTTTTTAGGTGACTGTTGGTCAAAGTTCAGAAGAAAGGAACATATCATATCAGTTCTATTTTGTTTGGGTTTTGTTCCTTGTTTTAAACTCTACCCTCAAAAACAGAGACAGAACAAAGGATGTGGCTTCTCTTTCAAGGTTCTTTACAGCATTAGTGTGAAAAGAGTTTACACTGTGTGTAGCTGAGCAAGGCTACTTAAAATAAAGGGTGCATTATACAAACAATGTAGTCAGCTTGCAATGGACAACATGGTCTTACAGTGACCCCTACAGGCAAGTTAAGAAGGAACATTTGAAGAAAGAACAAAAAAAAATGAGTTTGATTTTCATATAAACTTCATTTTGCCAGAATTATTTCATGCTCCTGGTGAAAAAAGAAAGTCAAGAAAGCCATTACAAAGATTTTCATTGTAACAGTGTGGGTTTCATTACTCTAACCTTTACTTCAACTAATTGGAAAATCAGGGCTTTTCTAAAAACTATGTTACAGCATGCACCTACCTACACTAAGACCTAGAGATCTCCAGTATTTTAATCTCTGTAGGAATGACGAAAGTGATATTCTAAATCTAAATTATCATTGCCTGGTTTGCTTCCCTTTAGATTCAGGTTTGTGCTCCAGATAAGTGACATTAAGAGTACAGATTACACACACAAAAACAAAAAATTCTGATGGTACGGTCATAGATTGTCATGAAATAAGAGTCCACAAAGATGAGTAAGGAATGATAGTGAGAAAAAGAAATTAGAATAACAACTACATGAAAGGAGAAAGTTTCAGATGCATTTAGTGCAGAGGGAAGTTGATATTTCAAGTAATCAGAAAAAATAGAAAAAGAAATCAAAGTTGGATACACCCTTACGAGGAACACTAAAATGCCACAAAAATGGTTTGAGCATTCAAGTTTTTAAAACTCTTCATCAGGAAAAGATACAAAATTAGAGGGGAGAAGAAATAAAATGTCCAAAAATCTGGTCAGGTCTATTGGCTATTATGTCTCTGCAGCTACAAGGAGAAAGATACAGATTAAATGAATGGTAAGAGTATAAACATGTTACGTTACACCCGCTGTTGTTTGGGGTGATGTGAAGTTAATAGCTAAGTGCTGTCTCCATACAAAAGGCCTCGCTGTGATGCAGGAAACTGTTCTTTGCCTTTTTTGAAGCTCAGTGGCTCCTGCATCAGATTAGACCAGAGCACAGAGTAACTGAGAACGATGACACCACAGTTCATTTTCATATTCTATTGATTTCAATAAGGAATTTAAGGATTCGCCTTATCTCTTCCCAAGAACAAATTCTTGTTCTTAGCTACATAATCAACCCAATAGTTTCCATTCAGGTTGAAAATTATTAGTTTTTAAAAATTTATCTGTATCTGGAATCTACTACAATGAGCCCTCAGTATCTGCAGGGATTTGGTTCCAGGACCTCCTGTGGATACCAAAATCTGTGAATATTTAAGTCCCATTATATATAATAGTGTAGTAAAATGGTGTCCTTTATATATAATGGTGAACAACTCAAATGCATGTCAAAAAGAGCCTGAGGATCTGTGAAATGGCTAGAGACTACAGCACACAACACTGCTAGTAGCATTATGCCTACACGTCAGTGTAGTGTCTGGTGTATAGCAAAATCAAGGGGTTTTTTATTTTTATTTTTTTCCAAATATCTTTGAGTCGTAGTTGGTTGAATCTATGTATACACAACCCTTGGATGTGGATGGTTGACTGTAATGTGGTCTTGAAAACAAGCATACACTTTTAGTGATACACATGACTTCAGACTCTCTGCTGACACAATCCCAACACTCACAGCGAAATCACTAATTTTCTGATTACTATGTTTCAGAACATTTTACTACAATTTAGCTGCAAAGAGATTGGCAAAGTCCCCCAAATCAATATGTCTTTGACTGTTGTTTAACCTATGTAGAACGTCTGGGTCTGCTTTATCTGTATGTTGCTGCAGCCAGCAAGCCCATCTGACATATTTATTAAAATCATCTATTTTATGCAGTCTTTCACTTTCCAGCTTTGATGGATGTACTGTACAATACAGTTTCCTTAGTATCCTTTGACATCTATATTATGTTCTGAACAACAAAGCATGTTTTGCAGAATCCAATAGTCTTGCAAGCTCAATTTGACCAAGGGACTTTGAGGCCCCTCCCTAAAGTACAAACCCCAGGATTCCATAGGATGTTGAAAGTGGAATAATAGGACTGTAATAGTCTAGTACGGAAATGGCCTATGACGTCCACCTAAGATCTGCAGCTGTCCTTCTATATTTTAATAAATCAGTGTGTGGGTCTTTCCGCCCTACACTGTTCTAGTGCTATTATTCCACTATTCTATTAATCCACTTTCAACATCTTGTGGAATCCTGGGGTTTGCACTTTAGGGAGGGGTATTTAGAATTCTCAGTCAGAGAACTCTTTGGCCTCAGGAAACTACAAACCCCAGAATTCCACAGCACTATAACAGTATAATGTGGAAATGCCCTATATTTCCTGCTGAAAGTCTGAAATGTACATAGTTCTGTTACAAATGTGCTGTCTTAATATGAAATAAATCCATACTGTAAAGTTTTTTAGTTGATAAGTCTTAATATTAGCTAAAAGGTGGACAACGTTTTTGACAGCAACAGTCATATACTGGTGGTGGTCAGCAGCACATCAGAGTCAGCAGTAGGTTTGATCATGTTCTCACCTCCCCACTCAATTGTGTACAAATGAAAACACAGCTTTTTCCACTCATTGTCTTCCATATATCTCCATTCCCTCTTCCCCCACCTCTCTCTCTTTCCATTTACACACTCTCAACAGGGTGATCTTCACCATGATCTTAAACCTGCCATACTTGGGAAAAGGAGGGCTTTCCTGTCTCTTCTAGGAAAGCAAAGTTAACTATTCTAGCCCTCTGGACTCCATGGTTTCCTTCTTTGAAAAAAAAAATCTTTGTTGTGCATTCCTCTGACTAGCTCTGTATGTTCCTTTTATCCCTAAGATGCAGTGACAACTTTTTGGGGAACTGATAATATCTCTTGGAATTTCAGAAGGCTTTAAACATCTTAAACACCTTCTTTAAAAAAAAAAATCTGGCACAAGCTATCTGAACTCTTTAAGGTTTTGTTAGGTAAAAGAAAGAAAACAGTTATTGGCTGCTACCTATGCATTGCAAACTCCTATTTTGTTCTTTTCAACTACTGCTGACTGTTTGCCAATACATGTGAATGTTTTTGTCAACAAGAGTTAAGCACAGCGATTTTTGCATTCATCTTGTGACAGAATAAATACTACAATGATTCTGTGGCCTTGTGCATGGTGCTCTCATTTGGGACCTACTGTGTTCCACCGACAGGTTTAGCAGACCGTAGCTGGTATGTGGTGAGAAGAAAATAAGATAGTTATCTTGCTTAGCTCTTAATTTGTCTGTTCCCGAAGGACAACTGAAATTGGCCCAATAATAACATTTTAAATGTTCTAATTGTCCTGCAGTGCTCTGGAGCCATGAACAACAGCAGCCAATTATGAGACCTTGCTTAACTCTAGCACATTATGTAGCAAAGGGCTGCTAAGAGTCAAACAAACCACAAAATATACGGAATCCTTCAAAATACCTTTTCCTTTATATATATATAATATACGATCGTAGGAATGAGGTAAATCTGAAATAATAATTTTATATCCTGTAATTTAACAATGAACTGTAAACCATCTAAGTCTACTGGTTCAGATCTCTCTTACGAATGCCCTAAAGCAATGGTTCCCAAATGTGGGCTCCCAGGTGCTGTTAGACTACAAATCCTAGAAACCTCATCCAGCGTGACCAGTGGTCAAGGATTCTGAAAGATGTACCCCAAGATTGAATTTTACACACCTGTTCCAATGTGTTCCAGACCATGTTCCAGGCCATGTGGAAACCTTCATGTGCTATCACGTGCTATTCATGTGCCATCCCTGCTAATGTTTGTGCTGTGTATGTGGACTCTATGGTCAGTGTGGATCTCACACAAAATGGAATAGTATATTAGTAACATGAATGAAAGTACCTGAAAAGGACATTTAGCAAGCCCTCTCTGATAAGACTAAAGTCTTGTCATGGAAGCCCTGTAATCATATTCATCTGAATTTGATTAGGAAGCCCTTTAAAGACCATATTCAATGCATGAAGGTCTAGAATATTTCTGGGTGTGTAGGTGACATTCAAAGTGAGGTTATATACACATCCACCTCCCTATACCAGTTTTTGTGCAATATAATTAAGTAGAAAAACAGTTGCATAGGGCCAACATCAACATGAAAAAAACAGGGATTCACAGGAAAAAATGTTAAAATCAGCACTTGCTGTTATCAGCATATGGAAATCAGGTGTCTAATGCAAATGTCATCTTCTCTTCATGAAGCTTCTGCACACCATTTGGAACAAAGAGCTAACAATATATGAGAACCTCTATTTGTAGCAGGCACTCACTTCATCATACTATCAGTTTTCTCAAGAGAACAATGGCCAAGGGTGGAGGACTAGTGTACTACTCTCCTCGTATGTTAATTTTTACTATTTTCATTACAATCTGCATAAAGGTATATCCAATCATTTATCCAAATGCTCTCTCTCTCTAACTTTATTAACAAGTAGGAAATATAATGCAGTAAATCTTCTCTCTCTCTCTTTTGTTTTCATTTTTTTTTAAGTACAGGGATGTATTGTCCACATTTTTCAGATAGTACCATATTTGACATTGTTCACATTTTTGTCAGATAAGACAGCCAGACTGAAGTAGTTATTTGAATGAGGGACTATAACTCTGAAAACCAGAGGTTGAATCCCCATTCATCCATGGAAACCAAATGGATGACTTTCAGCAAGTCACACTCTCTCAGTCTCAGAGGCAAGGGCAAACCTCCTCTGAATAAATTCTGCCAAGAAACCTCCATGATAGGTTTGCATTAACTCAGTAATGGCTTGAAGGCACACAACAACAAGGCTGCTTCTTCTCTTTGGACCTTTTTGCACCAGGCAATTAGAATGGGGCAGTGCGTCCTCGCAGGGAGGTCGTCTGCATCTTGGAGCAGACTAGGAGCAGACTACTTACCAGAGATCTGCACCTCAGTCTGCTCCAAGATGACCCCAAGTGGTCCTCCAGCGTGTTTTTGAAAGACCAGAAAAAACAGGTCTTTATTTTCCTGGAACATGCCATTGCATTCCTGCTCCCTTGTGCAGATTCGTAGGCTCGCACCAATGCAAACTTGCGATCTGTGGAGGGCGGGCTTTAGGCGTGGCGAGCTTCAGTGGTTGGTCGGGACCCATGACCAACTGGAAGCCACCATTTTGGAAGCCAGAAGCCACCATTTTGGAAGCTGGAGCCGCCATTTTGGAAGCTGGAGCAGTGCCGATCTACAGATCTCACACTGCTCCGATTCGCCCTAGACCAAGGAGGAGGCCTGCAGAAGGGCTTCAGGGACCGTCCGCGTTGCTTCGGACCCCAGAAGAAGCGGTAGGTAATGGCACAGAGCGATTCCCTCACCTCATGCAGAAAGGGCCTTTGATTAGGTACAGTTCTATCACAGTCATCTTTTTTTCCCTTTTGCTTTCAAAAATGGAGAAAATGAAATACAAATACAATACATTTCTCTTAGCAGTAATAGAGGCCATAATTTTGTGTTGCATTGGAACAGTTTCTACAAAGTTTCTCTGATCCTCAGTCCATGACCCATTATTTAGAAAACACTTTCTCACTTTATAGTTACACCAGGAGCAATACATTGTATTCCTGATACAGGAAAGGAGAAGATAGCAACAGCTTTGCTTATTTACATATGCCATGTGTCACATATCTTTCTGATGTGGGCCAAGCATTGATTGCAAATCCCCCATGTAAATACAACCTTATTGTCAAATAGGACAATACTTGAAGTATCCCGATTATCATGCTGCAGCAACTGGGACTTAGTAAATAATTCATAGCAAATTATTGATTTAATTCAACCTTTTTATTTTTGTCTGTGAATCATCTTGAATGACTTTCCTCCTGACCTACACAAGGCTGAATCTTGATCAGAAACATTTGTACTCAGCTATCCAAGTTGACATTTCTTCTACATCAGCTACTTATGGAAGCCATTCACTCTGGGCAAAAATCCCCATCAAAAAAGCAGCACTGCATTGAGGATAATGTACTAATATGGAATAGAGGTAGAGTGAGGGTTGTGATAAATAATACTGAATGGGACATGTTGGAACCCTGCTGAGTGACAAATCTGCCACTAAAATGCAAAATCTTTTATCTGATGTAGAACTTGGAAAAGTTGCTTTTAGAACATTAGTTGTCATTACAAGATCTCAACATGTAATTAGTTGTTGTTACAATAACAGTTTCAAAGTAAATATTTTCTTTCTTATTATTAGTCACTTTAAATAAAACAATGACTGCCATACAGATGCCAAAATCTCTCCTTCATTTCATTCTTTTCCACTAATCATTATCAAATTCTCACCTACAATTCTTTCCTTCCTTTTTCATATGAATTTTCTACCTTTTCCAAACTATCTCCCAGTCTTTTAAAATAATATTTTGTTTCTTTTTCTGCACTGTGACTGTGCAGTATTTCAATGTCTGTAATATAGATATCCATAACTTGCATGCTGTTGCCCATGACTGTGTCTGAGAACGAACACTGTCACGGATAAAATATAGAAGGAACAGACAACTTGTAGCCCTTCATGTGTTGTTGGACTGAGGCTTGCATGATGTTTCACCACTGACTATGAACCAGGATGATCCATTGGCCAAATATCATGTCAGTGTTTGCTGCAATGCTAATGTCAGGCTGGGCTGAGCTAAGCTATTTAAGATGGCATAGTTCTAACTCAGGCTTCTGATGTCTTTGCTCGCCACCTTACTTCCTCTGTAGCAGTCTCCGGGGGTGGCGGGGAGTAGTTGAGTAGGATTCTGTGTGTGTGTGTGTGTGTGTGTGTGTGTGTGTGTGTGTGCATGTACATGCACCTTGTTTAACTGTTGACACAGTTTTTTTCCCAACTACTCCATGCTCTACAATATGGGGATCTTTGAATTTCAATTTACTATTTGGCTAATTAATTGAAAGTTTCTTACCTCCTTTTGAAGGCCTTCTTTGGTACTGCAAAGTGAAATAATTCACCCTTTTCCCTGTTGAATGGTTTGAGGTGAGTTCTTATCTCCGACTGTCTTCCCCAGCAAAATATGCTAACCGGTCTCACCTGAGGGAATGCTGTATAGCAGTTAGGAATATGTAACCTAAACTTATGTACTTGTAACTGCTTTGTATTTATGTTCCCTGCATAGTCCCTAGTTAGGGGACAGGCAATGACCATGAAGGTTTCCAATCTTCACTTACCAGGAAGCAGCCTCTCCAATTGATGGGGTCTCTTCCACTGTTGATTGAGTAGCACCCAACTGATGATCCCACCAATCCTCCCTCATGAGAGCAATCTCCAGTGTGAGGGGATATTGCAACAGGGGACCTGTTTCTTCCCGTTGCAATGGAAATTGCTCACACAAAGGACTGGGAACCTTTGTCAGTCACATTCGGAGCAACAAAAGAATAGACCTTCATTGATTGCAAAGGCTGCTGCCCAGTAAGCAGTGATTGGTGGGCTGGGCCAGGATTCACTGCAGAGCTATGAAACTACTGTACATATGTAGCTACATAGAATTCCAGCCTGACTGTTTAAAGTATTTTTATTTTATAGAATAATTCCTTTAGTTTTTTCCACGATATGGACTTGATAAACCACAATGAACTTTTCCAAAGGTATTTAAAGGGAGATATAAGACCACTTTTATGAATAACACAAGATCTCAGAATATTAAAAAGTTTGAGCACTAATGGTAAGACAACAATGATACACAAAAGTCAGTGTTTACTGTTCCTGAGCACCAGTTGCATTTGTTCAACATCTTCAGCTGCTTGGGTGTTCAACAGAAGATAATGTGCAACATGTGGCAGACATGCTTAAAAGGGGTAGCAACTTTTTAGGACACAATAGGGTGGATTAATGTGAACTGCCAACTACAGGTCTGCCAACTGCCAGCTTACCAAATACCCTTGTGTCCAGCTGTCTCCACCTTTTTTTCTTTTTCTTTTCCATCCCTCGGCTCTTATTTTGCCACTCAGACAGAAAAAAAAAGTTCAGCCATGACAGATGGCTATGATTTTCATTAAAGGAAAAACCCACTGAAGATTTCACATTCTTTACTCCATTTGCGCTAGCATTCCTGAATACTGCCAGGTTTCTGAAAGAAAATGTTTCCATTGATGAATGACATCTGGACTAAGTACAGGAGCAAAATGTCAGTGGAGACAGGGAAGTTCACCAGAGCTGTTGCAAGAGCAATCTGCACGATAATGGCTGGGGATTCTAGGAAGCTCTGTTTATTCCAAGCTATCAGAATGCTGTCAGTTTTTTTTTTTTTTAATCACTACTATGACAGAGCAAAATAAGTCAACATTTCTTGAAAATTGAATGGTATCTCTTCCAACCATACTTGTTTGATACTTCTGGATCTGGAAGATATTTTCTAGGGCATATTCCAAATGTTATGCTTTATAATTAAAGCACAGAGAGTTAATTTAAATGATGTGTTTTGCTCTAGTACAAGAGTGCTCAAAGAATTTCCTATCTATGTATAGTTTAAGCAGCTTCAAGTAAAGGAAGAGAGGATTGGCTTTGACAAGGCAATGAACAACTGACAACTAGGGAGTGAGATGGAATTAAATACTGCTTCCATATATTTTTTAAAAATATTTTACAAATAACAGAGATTAGAAAAGTTACTTTTTCTGGGAGTTATATTCAACCCACCCACCCCCCCAAAAAATTCCAGAGTTTTCAAATGGGCTTCTGCCATAGAATGCTAGATGTAGACGTATTGTTTACACATAAGTCAATGCATTTATTCCTTCACTATGCAGAAGTGTATCTTCAGTGTTTTCCTTTTATTGTTGGTGATATCCATTAAACAATTTGTGCAGTAGTTCTTAATATAACAAATGGAAAAATAGAATGAGTTATTGTAGCTGTTTTTGGTTCATACCTCTACAATATGAAAAAGGAAACTCTCTCTCATCCCAAGCATCTATTGTGCATTTTCATTGGGAGGTGATAACCTATTAGTCTATTTAACTGTCACAGTTTTCTTAATAGGCAGTAATCACAGAGATTATTTTACTTTACCTGTTGTGTATGACTGATGGTGCTGAGTGTCACTTCGGCAACACTCAATTTACCAGAAAGATTTGGGTTTCTCAGCACCCCAAAATAATAATTTCTTCAAAGTAAGTAGTGATCATAGGCAGCTCTGTTCCAGCTTCCTGTTTCACCATTGCAAGTAACAATGATTAAAATGTAATCAGATTTCTCAAATACATGTTACTATGACATATACTACAGGTCCATGATATTATGTAATCAGCAAATATCATTTAATTGACCTGAAATATAAATTATACCGCTATGGATGAAAAGCTTGCTGATAAAGAGGACTGGCTAAATGTGCAAAAGGAAGTCAAATGGGACTTCAGGACATGGCCATGTCATAACCAAGAAAGGTCCAGTTTTAAAGAGCTTGCAGATGTGCCTCAATGACTTGACCTTTAGAAACAAAAACATCTGAAACTATGTACTGATTGTCTTCAACCCACTTCCTCTTCCCACCAAAATTTTCCATTGTTTGCTAATTTGCCAGAAACTAAGGAGCTATCATAATTCCAATCAGTGCATTATCACCTAATGCTAAAGTCATTAGCCTGTTCTAGACCCCATTGTCTACTTGCCAAAGTCATTAGCACCTTCCCCCTCATAGAATCATAGAAATGTAGAGTTGGAGGAGACCACATGGGCCATCCAGTCCAACCCCCTGCTATGCAGGAACACCCTCAAAGCATTCCCGACAGATGGCCATCTAGCTTCTGCTTAAAAACCTCCAAAGAAGGAGACTTCACTACACTCCGAGGCAGCATATTCCACTGCCGGACATCCCTGACCGTCAGGAAGTTCTTCCTGAGGTTCAGGTGGAATCTCCTTTCCTGCAGCTTGAATCCATTGCCCTTGTCCTGGTCTCTGGAGAAGCAGAAAACAAGCCCTCTCCTTCCTCTACATGGCATTCCTTCAAATATTTAAACAGGGCTATCATGTCCCCTCTTAACCTTCTCTTCTGCAGACTAAACATACCCAGCTCTCTAAGTCTATTCTCACAGGGCATGGCTTCCAGGCCTCTCACCATTTTGGTCGCCCTCCTCTGGACTTGCTCCAGCTTGACCATGTCCTCTTTGAATTGGGGTGCCCAGAACTGGACACAGTATTCAAGATGAGGTCTAACCAAAGCAGAGTAGAGTGGTACCAGTACCTCCCTCGATCTAGACACCATACTCCTATTGATGCAGCTGAGAACTGCATTGGGTTTCTTGGCTGCCACATCACACTGCTGACTCATGTTCAGCTTGTGGTCTATTAAGACTCCTAGATCCCTTTCACATGTACTGCTATCCAGCCACGTGTCCCCCATCCTATATTTCTGTATTCCATTTTTTCTACCTAAGTGTAGGACCTTACACTTCTTTCTGTTGAATTTCATTTTGTTAGCCTTGGCCCAGCTCTCCAATCTGTCCAGGTCATTTTGAATTTTGATCCTGTCCTCTGGTGTATTAGCAACCCCTCCCAATTTGGTGTCATCTGCAAATTTGATGAGCATGCCCTCTATTCCTTCATCCAAGTCATTGATAAAAAATATTGAACAGCACTGGGCCCAGGACAGAACACTGTGGCACCCCGCTAGTCAGTTCTCTCCAGGATTAAAAGCAGCCATTCATGATCACTCTTTGAGTTCGGTCGGTCAACCAATTACAAATCCAACTAACAGTAGCCCTGTCCAGCTCACATTTTACCAGTTTCATTGCAAGAATGTCATGGGAAACCTTGTCAAAGACCTTACTGAAATCGAGATATGCTACATCCACAGCATTCCCTTCATCTATCAAGCTAGTAACTCTATCATAAAAAGAGATAAGATTAATCTGGCATGACTTATTTTTGAGAAATCCATGTTGACTTCTCGTGATTACTGCGTTGCTTTCTAAGTGATTAGAAACTGACTGCTTAATGATCTGCTCCAGGATATTTCCGAGTACTGATGTCAGGCTGACTGGGCGATAATTATTTGGGTCCTCTTTTTCGCCCTTCTTGAAGATGGGGACAACATTTGCTCTCAGGGTAGGGAAACGGGGTATTTAAACCCTGGCTATGAGCCAGATAGCTCATAATACTCTAGACATAGGTCATTACTCTGCTGCTTTAATTCTTGTTCCTTTACTACCCTCAAACGCTTACAGCCTTTCTCCACTATACTGTTAAAGTGCTATTCCACTTTTTTTGCATCAATTAATTATTTATTCATTAAATAAATAAATGACCATTTATTAATAATTAAAATTCAAATTTAATACAGGCATTTGGAGGAATTGGGTTCTCTCTTGCCTTCGTTTGGGTTTTGGGGATTGCAGCCTCACATGTCTTGAGGGAACTGGATTGAGGATGTCTGAAGGCATACGACTCCAAATCCAAGGGGGGATTTTATAAGGGCATTGGAAGGCAGGATGACAGTGACAGGTTTCCAGGGTCCAGGAACTGCAAAGCTAGCCCTACTGCAAAATATCCAGAAATGCATTTATTTGGGTGAGCCACCATCGTGTAGTGCTCTGAGCACTGGACTACATCCGTGGTGCCATTATGACTTGGGCACATCACACCATCTCAGCCCCAGGAAAACTCCATGATAGTTTCACCTTTGGAGCACTATTAAGTCAGAAACAACTTTCGATTAGGCATGTAAAGAATAGACAGTAGTGTTAAAAGTGTGGTTAAGACGAAGCAACAATTTCAGGGAAGAAGAGATAGCCTTCACCCAAATGCCCACAGCCAAGTTTCAAGCATTCACTAGCAATGGTGAATATAAGATGCTGAATGGTAGCTCCTACTATCCCTCAGTATTAGTTACAGTGGTTGGGGCTCATGGAGGCTGCAGCAGAGTGTTACAAATTCTTCAGCTCCTTTTTGCATGAAACTTGAGCCTGTGTGTCCCTCCACAGCTTCCTTCCTCCACTAGGAAGGAGGCCTGAACACACAGGTACTGAGCACTTCCCCTCGCATCTTCGCACCACACCATGGTCACTGAGTAAAGGACAAGTGCTATTCCACTTTTGACATACTGTGGCATTCTAGGGTTTGTAGTTTACTAGGCCAAAGAGCTCTCTGGCTGAGAATTCCAAATGCCCCTCCCTAAACTGCAAATTTAGTCTGAGCCACATCACATTGTCTCTTTTGCACAGGATAGGTAAATATCATCCACTTTGCTCTAACTTTTCACTATCCAATTTTTCCTTCCTTTCATTCAGTTAGTCTTGTATGGTTGTGGGATTGCTTGGATCTTGTGTGTGTGTGATTGTTAATTCCCCAGTAAAGCAAACACTCTTTGAATCTCCAACTGGTGTTCCTGAATTAGTACCAGTATACACAGGGGTAAAATATCCTGTAAGGTTTCCCCCTTCTTACAGACTTCCTTTTTTGCTAATATTCCCACCATTTGATGGAGGCAGTGGCATCATGGGTGGACCTCTGAGTCATCCACATTTTGGGGTAGCAGACAAGAGTGAAAACCTCAAATATGTTTCTTTTCTCTACATACTCACAAATATAATTTATTTTTAATTTCATTGAACCCACAGAGATGTTATTAAAAACAGTACCATTGAAAATATAGCGGGTGAGGGATACATGAGAAGTGGAATTACCCCATATCCAATGGAATATGTGTACACTTTGTATCTTTGTTGCAGTTGCTTACGTTATTAACAACTAATTATTAAAAATTCCAAAAGCCTTCAGAGCTGACTCAATTATTTAAGTAATACAGGCAAGTTGTCATGTGGAAGCAATTGGTACCCAAATGCAAAAATGGAAGCTCACATTTTCTTTCAGGCAATCCAATAAGTGTTAGATGAGCCTTACCTTACACTGTGGAATGTGTATTCAGAACTGATAGCAGATCTCTCTTGGTAATTAACAAATGCCATTTTAATATGTATGTATGTATATGTACGTGTGTGTGTGTGTGTGCATGTGTGTGTGCAATGCTCAACATCAAGTTGAAATCCCACCATAAAATCTAGGTTCAGCTATAGCTGGATCATTATTGAACTGATCACTTCCTGGATTTTATCACTACATAGAAAGGAGATTATTGCGATCCCAATATAACCCACTTCGAATAGAACAGAACAGAACAGAACAGAACAGAACAGAACAGAACAGAACAGAACAGAACAGAATAGAATAGAATAGAATAGAATAGAATAGAATAGAATCCAAACAGAAAGATTCTGAAAAGGATTTGAAAGAATCAAATTCATTTCGGCTTTTGCAGAAAAAAAAATGCCAGGGAACTACTGACATATCAGAAGCAGATATAGCTGAAATAATTTAATAAATAAGAAAGAGTCAAGCTGATATGAAGTTAAACCTTCCTAAAATAGGCAAGCTGCAGCAAGCTAAGTATGTAGAAATATTTACCCAGTGCGCAGTCAAAAAGGAACCAGCTAGTGTCATCTATTACTGGCCTTGTACTTGCTATCTTGGATTACTTCAAGGTCAGTAAGGTAGAAGTGATAAGTAAACCAGGGCAACTTAAAACCAATAAATCACTGAGGCTGCACTGAGGCTGTGGGAAATAATGCCTTGGAAGAGAAATTGTACATGAAGGAAAAAAGTCATGGAAAATTCTTTAGGGGAAGTTCAATTCTAACAGCTGGAAATTGCTGGAATTGACTCAAGGCTTCAATGGAATGAGGGTACAATTTAGCTTAATCAACTTGAGAATAAACAATCATAAGGAGCGCATTATGAATCTTAAAAGATAATTCACATCCACTTTTAACATTTGCTTGTGGTGATGGAGCCTAATAGCAATGTTGCTGCAGTGCAGGTATGACAGTTTGGAGAGATTATACCTATCAATGAGTCCAGACTAGCTAACTAGCAGGTTACAGCCCATTCATTGTTCAGTCTCTCCCAGACTCTAAACCTTGAGATTTTTTTTACAGCCCTTGTGTAATTATTTCTGGTGTAGGAGCAAAAGTTAAACTAATAACCCTCACTAACTCACCCCTCAAAGCATCCATAGGTCTTCTGGCATTGGTTCTGGCATAGAGGCTACATCCAGTGCCCTGTCTTAAGTGCTCCATAGGTGTGCAGGAGAGAATGTTGGGTATGACAGTATCCACACCAGCTACATGGAGTGCTGTAAAGAGGCTATAACAATGCAGACAATGGAGGGTAAATGTCCTAATCAACTTCATAACCCTGGGTGACCAGCATGATAAGGAGTTGATCACCTGCACCATGGCCATGCTGTTGCACAAGAAATGAACAGAAGAGTTAGCTAATTCACCACTCACATCTAGACTGCAACCAAAATGGGGGAAAATAAAACCTTCAAAACCCAAGATCCACTATAAAGCCTGCCTCCATCCAGTCACTAGGTCATGTATGGGAACACTATCATCCATTGAAATAAACTCCAAAAACTACTGACCTTGCAGCAGATACCTGTAAGGCATCCTGAAACTTCAGCTCCTCACCTCAAAATGATATGTCATTGAAAACAGTGAGAAATTCCAGCAAAACGCCCACATCCTCCCTAATCTCTTTCATGATACTATTTCTGTGCTGTGGTTTGCTCACTCTGCTTGTGGTATCACAGGGATGCCTGAGAAAAGCCCTACTAAGAGCCACTGAGCAAAATTAAGGTGTGCAATAAGCTACTGAAAGTCTCTGAACATAGTTTTCTTTTTTAAAAAAAATGTGTGAGGAAATCAGAAACTCTGTCCTTCACAGCCTGAGTCAGTGGATCTCTTAGACCCTGCATTATGGAACAAAACTCAGCCAGCACATTGACTCGTCCCAAACTGTTCAATGAACAAAAATTACCCAAATAACGTTACCTCCTCTGTCTTGCCCTCATCTTAATTGCCCATTCAAGAAAAGTATAGAGCTTTTTAGATACTACACATGACACAAAGCACTCCATAAGAAGGGTCCAGTCCATGTAAAACATGCTATCAAATGAGACCGGCATCTCTAAGTCACTAGCAAAAGCCAAAATGCCAACTTAATATCAAATCCTCTCAATTAAGCCCCCCACACTCTTAATACCAATCCAAAAATCTAACTCTTCTGAACTACTGCATCAAATGTGGTATATTGTATGTGCACACTTCAGTGGGAATAGCATTATTCACTGACTCACCATTGGAGTAGGACACATTGTGAATAATCCTTTATTCACCAGGAGCTTTCTTTGACACTATGGTGAGAGGAGACACCCTTAGATTTGGAACTGGAAGTGCAAGGAAGGGAACAACTACTTTCCCTTCTTAGAATTTCTTCTCAATCTTTCCCCTAACTACATACTCCAATCCTATTACCAACTTTATGTTCTTATCATTGGCCTCATGCCTGCCCCCACAACTACTGCTGACATCCTGTGTAATAGCTGTTCACAGCGAGTATTCCAAGGTCCCCATTGCCAACTATAACATCCTGAGAACCCACCAGTATTGTCAGAAGACTCACCTGAAAGCCACAGAGGTCTCCACAGATCTGATAACATCACACGATGAAACTGCAGTACTGCATCATCATGACCCAAGGTAGCTGATCCTGCAGGCTCCTCTTGTCATCACTGTCTCTCTAGGGTATTGAGATGAACCAATATTTGATTAGTGAATTTTACCTTACTGGATAGTCTAGCTGCCTTTTTGGGAGGTGGAAGTGACCACTTCAGGGAACCATCACCTTCTCCAAGGCCTCTAGCTAGGCCAAGATGGCTGTCAATGAACCACCCCCATCGTCCAATGAGGATGTTACCTCCAGACATGGATGCTTCTATGCTTGCCTCTTGGTTGTGTTACCCTGTTTGCAGGGGATCCCAGAAGGGGCGCCCAAATAACCAAAACACAATAACACAAAATGGGGAAATTAACTGGAGCACTCACTTTAAGCTAACGAGAGGCAGGGTAACTTAGTGGGGATCTTGTAACCCAATGTCTACGGGGTCAGGCCAAGCCAAGAAACACACCAAGTGTGAAATAATAACAATGATTTTATTAAATACAGGCAAACAGTGTATGCAACACACTCACACAAGTAACTATAGAAAATAAAGGTGTTAGCAGTATAGAGGGATTTTGAGAGGGATTGTTGAAGTGGGATATACTACACCTGTCCAAAGCCCGGGGTAGATCAATGAAGAAGTCCATAGATGCACAGTCTGATGGAGACCGAGGGCAAAGCTCAGCTGACGCAGTGGCAGCAACATGGGGTGGTAGTTCAGAGCGATCTGAAGAAGCTCTCGGAGCTGGGGGGTTTTATAGGGAAGATATGACTGTAGGCTAGTCTGGACTTTGGAAAGAATAATGAGGTTTGGGCTCAAGACAATGTCTCCGAAAGGTCAGAATTTAACATGATTGGATTAAGTCCGAATCGACAAAGGAATGGCCAATATGCAGATGCAGCGTACTTGACAGAGAAGTGTCTAGCTCGGCAAGCTACCTGCTCGGGGCAGGGGCTCTTTGCATTAGCATGCATCTTTAATGAGTTGTTTGTCTGGGGAGGTCTCCTAAAGGAAAATCTGGCTGAGTCCAGCCTGCCTAGGTGGAAAATGAAATGTTCAGCAGTTAAGGGCCATACCTAGCTCTGTGCTTGTTCGGAAGCCTCACAAACACTTGGCCAAGGGTGGCAAAATGAGACCGAATTATGATATCAAACGATATCTAATATCTTCCAAAGCCAGGCCAGTTCACTGTGATAACAGTTGGGTCCTTGTCTTTACCCTCCTTTCTTGGGCTCATAACCAAAATAAAACAGTGACAACACTCAAGAATAGTCTAAAACTCAAAAACAGATTGGGAGAACAAGTTACGGAAAGGAAAGAGAAGGAAGGACAGGAAAAGGAGGAGGGACACAATGAAGTTTGTCTGGAGAAGAGGAGGATCAAAGGCAGTTGAGTGATGGAACTTTCATCTCCTGCCAGAAGGACTTTCTGCCACAACCAGAAGATGGTTTGTTTGATGAACACCTTCCTGCCATCCTGAACAGCTATTTTGCTAACCCGAAGCAAAATTATTCTCATGGTTGGCTACCTTGGGGACATCAATATGATGTTTGTGGTAAGAATAAGCTGGAGAGCCCAGAAAAAGGGGGTGAGATTTTTTCACATCTGTGGGCTCTTGTAGAGGTCTTCTCATTGTGGTCAATTAGGCCCCATTTGGGCTAGCAGGCATGCTTGAGAGTATTGAGAGTATTCCAGAATTATAGTGGTGGGAGGCAGGCCCCAGCTGCATCCTACTTCAACCTTGCAGACCCCAATAGGCTAGGGTTATGGTTGTAGCTAGACCATCAGGCTAGTGAATGAATGAGTGGCTCACTGTGCTGTTCTTGTTGTTGTTGTTTTCATTTGAGTCAGAGACTGACACTGCTTATAGGTGTGAAGGTGCTACCTCCTTCATGTGCTCTTTCTTCTCATAGTCAGTGAATTCCTGCACCTTATCTCAACATATAATTTCATATTCCTACTTGAGAGGCAGAAAAATCAAAGGAAAAAAAAGAGCTTTAATAAGGCTCTACTAATAAGGCACTAACAAGACTTTTTATCAGAAGTGTTAGTACAAGAGAGTGGCATGGGTACAAACATTGTGAAATAGAGGAAATGCAGGCCCTTTCCACAAGACATTGTTGTCTCACCATGGGGATGGGAGAAGGATGGGACCACAATGCATAACATCATCACAATCCTGTCCTTCTGCTGTCCCTAGGTGTGCAGTCATGGTGTAAATCATTGATGGGTTTTCCCCATCACTGACCTGCAATTGCAGCACCGTTATGGACTTATCTAGTCTGTGAAGAGTCCAGAAGCACAATGGCTTCACTTCTTGCCCCAGAGCAGTCTGGGAAAGTACCCTGCTGCACTACAGAAGGAAGAGGTAGGGCCATCACACTTTCTTCATCACAGAGGCAGCCAGTGCATAAGGGAACACCTCTGTTAAGCTTTCCTCCTGACAGAGGCCCTTTCTGCACCAGGCAATTAGAACGGGGCAGTGCGTCCTCTCACGGAGGTCATCTCCACCTTGGAGCGGACTAGGAACGGATTACTTACTGGAGATTTGCACCTCAGTCCACTCCCAAACAACCCCAAGTGGTCCTCCAGCATGTTTTTGAAAGACCAGAAAAAAAAGGTCTTTATTTTCCTGGAGCGTGCCATTGTGTTCCTGCTCCCTTGTGTAGATTCGCAGGCTCACACCAATGCGAGCCTGAGATCTGCGGAGGGTGGGCTTTAGGCATGGTGAGCTTCAGCGGTTGGTTGGGACCCATGACCAACTGGAAGCCACCATTTTGGAAGCCAGAAGCCACCATTTTGGAAGCTGGAGCTGCCATTTTGGAGGCTGGAGGAGTGTGGATGTACAGACCTTACACTGCTCCGATTTACCCTGGAACAAGGAGGAGGCCTGCAGAAGGGCTTCAGGGACAATCCACGTTGCTTCGGACCCCAGAAGAAGTGGTAGGTAAGGGCACAGAGTGATTCCCTCACCTCGTGCGGAAAGGGCCGGAGTCACTGCTGGGATCCCTACAATAGGAAGTCAGAAGAAGGTAGGGTGCAGAATGCGCCACAGTTTTGAAAATTGCTCCAAGTCTCTTATATCATGTTGTTCTTTTCTTGCTGGAACTTCCAGTGACCATGAGGGCTTTGTATTCTGACCTTTGCAGCCTGAGAAGTAATTTTTTCAAGTTTCCTTTCAAGTTTTCCAAAGTTGGTAAACTGCATATTGTTCTGGCTACTACATTTGAAATAAACAATTGTAAAGATACAAAAGGTGATGAAAAGGACAGCCAATATGGTCTAGGGCTGGAGTGCTTTCCCATATGAGAAAATGTTACAATGACTGGGGCTATTTGACTTAGAGGAAATCCAAGTAGGGTGAGACACAATAGAGATGTAGTGAATTACACAAGTTGTGGGGAAAGGGCATAGACAGATTTTTTTCTCCTTTTTTTAATAAGATGAAAACCAAGAGTCATCCACTGGAACAGAGTGGTGGAACATGTGAACAGAAAAAAGGAAGTACATCTTCACAAAACATAAGTTAAGCTGTGGAAATTACTCCCACAAGACAAAGGGATGGCTGCCAACCTGAATGACTCCAAAAGGATCCAAACCTTCACTCCAATTCAAACATTCTCAGCAGGCAGCTGTCTAGCTTCTTTTTAATGATGTCTAGACAAAGAGACCCCACCATCTTTCTAGGCAATTGGTTCCATTGTTGAACAGCTCTTACTGTCAAGAAATTCCTTCTATGTTCAATGGAAATCTATCCTGCTGAAACCCAAAACCACTAAACCAAGGCCCTTTATGCACCATACCTGGATCCCGTGATGTCCTGTCAAGAGATGGGAGTGGGACCCAAATGCTCCCTTCTGCCCCCAGCTGGCTGCTGGTGGATGGGTAGTGTTCAGGACACACTTCTTCTTTCCACAGTGCAGTCAGCCTCTTCCTGTGCTGCATTGAGGAAGGAAGTACTTAATAGTGCTTCATCCCCTTCTGCACAGCCACCAGCATTGCAATCATTGTGCAAAGGGAGGCCATTACTGAATTTTTTCTGGTAATGGTATACCACGTGATTGTGACAGCTAAGGATGCAACAGGAGTGGGACCACAATGATGTCATGAGATAGCAGGTGTTGTGGATTGGCTTTAATGTGTCCCCATGCTGGGATGGTACCATCTTGTGGAAATAACCCAAGTCCTACGTTCTGGTGAAGCAGAGAACAAATCTACACTCTCCTCTGTGTGACAGTCCTTGAGATATTTAAGAGAAGTTACCAAAGGAATGCAAACACAACAAACATAAAGAGTTTTGACTGTTAACATTTTTCTATGTCTCACTCTTTCCAATGCTAGAAAATTCAGAACTGATGGAAAAAATCATATTTGAGAGAAAGAATTCTTATGGGAGAATGTTGTCATTCCTCCAATAAGAATTTTGTCCCTCAAATGTGATTTCTTTTCATCATTCAGCCCATGGCTACATCCCTTATGACATAGCTTTTTGACATGGCTCATACCTTTTACCTAAATACTGGGAAAGAAAATGAACTGTGATAAGACTGTTTGTACAAGTGTAAAAACCAAATATTCATGCAGCATCATTGCACCACTGATTCATTATATGACATTTCCATATATACATGCAACTGGCATGATTATAGTCCTACAAGACAAAATAGGAAAAGAACAGATTTTACACACATATGTGTTATTGTATAGTGGGGAAAAATATAGCTGATGGTTATGTTGTCCAAAGACAAAAGTAGTGAAATTTGGGAAGTTATTTCATATTTTATTCTATTAGTGTTGCATTTAGAAAGATAATTTCTATGTTTTTAACATGGTGCATAAATTCAGGATTTTTTTTTTAAAAGAATAACTTCTGAACTTGACAAAACTGTTCCTTGATGTTTGTCAGCTGTTATCACTGGTAATTCATCATTACTTATCTCTTCAGTTTCAAATAGTCAGAGAATTCTGTATCACTTTCTTTTATTCATACTCTGAAGTATTCCAGCTTAATGTTATAAAGGTGCTGTCTCTAATATCTGCTGTATTAATATTTAAATTTCTTATACTGATGAATAAATTTGTGTGAGCAAGTTTCCAGTAACTGTTGCCTAAAATGTGCTTTAAAAAAAGAGAGAGAGAGAGAGAGAGGGAGAGAAATTTGCAGGTGGTTCTTTCAGCAAGTGAAGAACTTCAAGGAAAGTTTTCGTTTGTTTGTTTTGAAGAAGGAATTTTACTAATATTGAGTATAAATACATTTAGTGAAAGGGTTCCAGATTACCATAGAATGGGCTCATAGAACATTTTTATCTAGGCCATGAATGAATTTCCATGAAATGTGTGTGTCACTACTCTGATCAGCAGAGCAAAACTTATCATAGGGGGAGGTTGCCAAGAATTTCAGTTATTTTGACAGTCCAGGGTAAACTTGCTTCCTTCTAAGTGAATACTCAGATGATACCAAACTCATAGCTAACAGATCTAGCTTATAGACTCATAGGCCATTTCTGGACTACACTGTTATGGTGCTATTATCCTACTTTCAACACCCTATGGAATTCTGGGCTTTGCAGTTTAGAGCAGGGAATTCAGAATTCTCAGCCAAGGAGCTCTTTGGTCTCAGTAAACTACAAACCTTAGAATTCCACAGGATGTTGAATGTGGAATAATAGCACCACAACAGTGTAGTGCAGAAATGGCCATAGTTAGCTACACTCTAGCTCCGTACTGGTAGCCTACAATGTTAACAATGATCTATATGGAAGATTCATTTTCATATTTTCCCCCCTCAGAGAGCAGAAGCATGACATAAATTCTTCACAAAAGGTTATTTTTTGTACACAATATAGTTCATTGTAAGATGCTTGTATATCCATTCCTTCAGTGTCCCATTTCAATGCCAAGGCTATAGATTGGAATTAAAGGAGCTACTTTGCCTATGAATCCCATAGAAATTTCTTTTCTTTTCTTGTTACCTGGCATGATAACCCACAAGCTGCTTTGAAATGTACCATGTTTGTTTATTTTTTTCAAAAAGTTTTCTATGGGGAATCATCTTGCAGGGAGGAAGGAAGCAGCAGGCTGATTTTCCAGAGAAAAATAAATAAATCTGAAAGGTCATTGGATCCATATAAGAATTCTTGCCATTTTTTCAAGCAGCTATCAACAGACCTGCCTGATTGTACCTTGCCAAGGGGCATGAAGCACAGTAGCCTAAGGCACCATCTGCCTCAGGAGCTCTTTTGCTTTCTCACAAGTGCATTCTTCCTTGACAACCAATCACATGACTGGTATTCAAATAGAGAGAGGCAAGAGCTTCCAATGTGGATGCAGGCCAGATCGTCTTCAGACTGCTCTGCCCTGGAAACGTATAAACATTTCATCTATCCTTTCAATTTTGGGGATTGAGTCATTCATTTATGAGAATGATACACAGTACCTTATAGTGGAGTTATAGAACATTTTGATGCAGGCTGTGAATGAATGTCATTCCTGGTGCATGCTTGCCTTCATTAGAATTTTGGTTGGCTTCTCACAGTAACTGGGTCTGTGTGCCTGACAGCCTTCTCTGGGAGGTAGGGGTTGATTAATGGTTGACTCCCATGTGGGATCCCCTATCTATCATTTCATCATTCACCCCAGAATATTGTTGGGCATCCACATTGAGTTGCAGCTAGGTCATTTCATGCATAATTCTGTGATCCTTATGCCATGCCAGTCCTCAGTAACTGAAAACAATAAATTTGTGGCTATATACCTATTGTGGTCACCAGCTCTCATTAGGAAGTCTGCAATCATGACCAAGAACATGGCCAAGAATATAGTCCAAATGTGTTAAAACCTAAATCATTATAGCTCAGAAACATATAGACATTGTTTGCAGTTTTCTTCCATTGTTGATTCGTATTGGCTTGTAGAGCTGTGAGTAGTAATGAATCTGAATCATTTTCAATATTCTGTGGGAAAAAATGGGTTTGAATATCTATTGGGGGAAAAAACTGTGTAGAAAATGGTCCTCTGTAGCCAGCTATCAGTGCTTCAGTGAAGAGCTGAATACCTTTAAAGTTGTATTCTTACCGTAATTTACCCGGGAGTAATCCTCTTAAATTTAATAATTCTGAATGTCTGTTCAGAATGTACAGGACTGTTATTATACTACAATCCGATATGCATTTCCTTAGGATGACATCTCATTGCAATCAAGGGGACTTGTTTTTTAGTAGGCCACTATAGAATGACACTAGCAGTATATTTATCAGTGTTCATCAATCCTCATTTCTGGGATATCAACGGCATTAGAAGTTCTGATGTTATATAGATGACGCATGTAAGAATATTTCAGTGGAAGAAAGGTAGGAAGGTTGGGTAAATATCCTCAAATGGCTGTATTAATTCTACAGGTTGTTTTTGTGTGTCTTCAAGTCATTCCCGACTTACAGTGACCACAAGGTGAACTTATCACAGAGTTTTATGAGGCTGTGTGTGTGACACACTCAAGGTCACCTACTGAGTTTCCATGGCTGAGCAGCAAATTAAATCCTGGTCCCTAGGGTCATAGTCCAGCACTCATACCACTACCCTGCATTGCATCTCAGTTCTATAGGTACTCTTTAAAATCTACTTTTCAAAAATTGTTATAAGTGGTGTCTAAATATAAAAAAAGAACCATAGCCATGTACTTAGCAAATTCTTATATGGCAGATAGTTGTGTGGGGGCTAGTGACCTGGTTTTGATGAGTTCATAAACAATGTTGTTGTTGTTGTTGATGATGATGTTTGCTTTCAAGTTGTTTCCAACTTATGGTAACCCTAAGGAAAACCTATCACAGGATGTTATGGGCCAGAGAATATGTGACATGCCCAAGGTCACCCAGTGGTTTTCCATGGCCAATTGTACTCTGGTCTCCAGTGTCAAAATCCACTGCTCAAACCACTACACTATGCTGGCTCTTAACATTTATGCTACTTCAATACATTCTAGATATTTATTCATTGAACTGATTAGTAACTATGGACAAGTTCCGATAATGGGCTTCTACTCTGGGACTACAGAATCTGATGGAAGTGAGAGGGTTGATCCCCCTCTTGCCATGGAAGCTTTTGCCCATATTTTCCCTCCAAAACAAACTGGAGGCAGGGGAATTCTCTTGCTGGTTTCCAGGGTCATGGGAGACTGTAGGGGAATGGGAGGGAGAGAAGTAAATATTTTCCAAGGTTGTTTTACCAAGGCGTCAGATTTAGACATAAAGATGTGGGTAGCATATGAAACATCAAAAGGAAGGGAGCAATGAGTTGCACTGTGATGGAAAAATTTAATTTGTCCTAATATCAGTTTTAGTGAATGTTGAAAACAAATATGTTTGGCTCATATTTTCACAAAATTAACTTGAACATTCAGAAATACTGCATTAATGATATTAGCTGCACAATCTCCTGATTTATTTCATGAAAGGGTGGATGTGGGGCAGAGGAAAAGACAATGAGCCATGTAACCATTGTTAATGTTATCCATGAACCATCATTGTATTTGTTATCAATCCTGTGTCAACTCAAGTTACTCAACAATAATAAAGATAAATAGGGAAAGAGCAGTGCTTTCTCGATACCATTCTAAATGAATGACTTGGGCTAAGATTTGTCATACTGTCTGCTGCTTAACAGCAAAAGTAATTCAAGGACGGTTGCATTTTGTACGAGCTCTACATCACTTCAATAGTCGAACGCCACAAGGATGGTTTTTAATTGTTTATGTGATGTATCACTTGATCATCTCCTTCACTCCCTGCACTAAGCCAGAACTGGATGAATTAATAATAAGCTCAGGCACAGCTGCATAAGTAGCTGCTCTGGGATAAAGATTGATTTATATCTCATGCAGTGAAACCTGGTCTTCAAATGAATAAGTAAAGAATATCCATTTTCCTAAATATTGGAAATCGTCAACTAAACTTTTCTGTTTTTTTCCAAATTCTATTGATACATCCAATTTTGATGAATGGCAAATAGGTGAGACTACAAAACAATGTTTTTTGAAATCTTTTCTAAGTACACGCATTGCCAAAATGTTGCTTCTGTCTTTTTTTAGTGTGTAGATGTTCGCTACTTTTTGTTTCTTTCAGAGAATTAACACCGGGGGGAGTGGATAGAAGTTTGCTACAAAGTCCTACTGCAGCTCAGCTCTTTAACCCTTCCATAGAGAACAACAGGCACTGAGTTTCTACAAAAGCAATAACAGAAAGTAATGCAGTCAGAAATAGGTTGCCTCCAGAAAACTAAGGTTTGATTACATCAATTAAACCAGAAAGCCTCCATGATAAAGTTCACACAGCACATTACTATGCCTCTCCCCAAAACTAAATGTCTCATTTTACAGGTAGGTGCCATTTTTGATGGAATATCAAATCCTTAGTTGCAAAAGAAGAGAAAGAAGAAAAAAAGTCAGCTACAGTAGTCATAGGGACCATTAAGCACTATAATTTAAAAAAGGCCACCCACAGAAAGTAATATCTTTCTTAATTCATATTTTATTAGCTGCATCTTAAAGTGAGATGACCTTTTCCAGTCATTTCAGTGATAAGAAGAATATCAGCAGTGATCTCACCATGTGCACTCAACACCCAGGAGTGGCTTATACCATAAGGGAAAGCACAGACAAGGGAAGTGAAAATGTGGAAGGAGGAAAAGTATTGATTCAATAAAATTGGTGACTTGTGCTGGTTTTACTCTCCCTTTAAAGACAGAGGAAGTTGTTCTGGGGTACTTTTGGTGCTTCCCCTTTCAAACACTCTTAAAATTCCATTATTTCCTCTTCCTTCTGCCCTTCTCCTGATTTTTACATATTATTTAAAAAAATTCTTTAGAACATTGGTCTTACACTGTTCAATTCCAATGATGTCAAAGATATACTGGATAAGATTATGCCTAAACTCACATATGTATACATACACAGCAATGTTCACAAACCTATTCCATATAAATCAGGGATTGTGGGCCTCTAGGATTCCAACCAGTCAGTTCTGTAGGACCAAGGTGATTTCTAGGTTGCAGAGATGTCATGAGTTCTGTCTGCTGACCTCACAAATTGAAGGTGGCCAGCTGACCTATCAAAACAATACATGGTAGATTCTTTCTAGGATAGTCTAGCAGTTTTAGCATATCATCTTTAAAATGTCTAAATAGACACTTTCTTGTCTTGTCTCTCCATGCAATAAGTAGAAGGACATATTTTATGTTATAGCATTTTGTTGACAAAATACAGTGATGAAGCTCAGATATGCACAACTTGTGATCCTCTCAGAAAGACACATCCTATCACATTAGCACCTTCTATTGTAATTTTCTTGTTTATGACATTTTTATCTCATCCTTTGTCCAAGAAGATCATGGTCATCTATACATTTCCATCCATTCACATTCCCCTTTCTGTCTTTGGAATTATCCTGTATGAAATCATGGCTAAGATCTTTGTGTGTGTGGTGGCTGAACTTCAAATATCCTTTGAGGAAACAGATTATCTGGACCCATTTCAGTTTGATTTCAGACCAGGTCACTCTGAGATCTTGACCTAGAGAATGGGATATAAATATTTTAATAAATAATAAATAATAACAAACTGAGAGAATAATTAGGCCAAGATTATCTAAGGACCATTTTGCTTAGTGCAGATTAGAAGCAGAGTATTTCCTATCCTAATGTGATCACTATACCATACTGGCTTTCAGGAAGTTGATTTTTTTAGTCCCTGGCCTGCTTGGGTGCATTACACACAGGCCTAGAAAACCCTGTGACAGGTTTGCCTTAATTTGGAAACAACTTGAAGGCACACAACAACAACATGCAGCAGAATCACCAGAAGTATCAATTATCTACTAGGTCCACAACATACCTGGCTTCCAGATTGTATTCAGCATACTTGTTTGGAAACTCTGAAAACATGGTGCTGGTTTGTATCTAAATAGCAGGATAACATCAGTTGGAAGGAAACATAAGCGTTTTGATTACTTAGTTAATCTACCTGACAGCTGAACTCCAGTGGTTTTAGTGGGCACTCAGTTTCCTTATTGTATAAGCTACAGCAAATTCAAATGTTGCTTTCTTAATGTAATAATAGATTATCAAATATTATGCCTAGCTACATTTCCAGACCATCTTATTTGGTGAACTAAAACACTAAAAATAATTATATTTAAATGCAATAGTTTTGTTTTTCTGAAAGTCTCTTAAGATGCAGTAAATGAGATTTGCTCAGCTTAGGTTCATTCAGAATACAACATTTATATTATCTTGGGTCATTTAATTGAGACAGCAATAAATTAGAATGATACTAAATGTAGAGCGAACCAATTACCTGTTGTAGCCTCAAAGGGAAACATAGCTTTTTAATTTTTCCCAAACACTCCACGGAATAGATTTCTACAACAAATTGCTTCCTTGTTTGTCACATTGTATCTTCTATTTCATTTTTTTCCCCAGTTTCAAAAATGTCATTATGAGGTGTGGTACAATTAAGCTAATCAACCAACCTCTTCTAAAAGACTAATTAAAGGTGGCCAAGTGGCTGTTTACGAAGAATTGTCAATCACAAATATTTATTTCTGTTGATAATCTGAATGCAATTGCTTGCCCCAAAACAGATATTATGCATATTGGAATACATTATTGTTTCCATTTTCTACTTTTCTATTTATTTGTTTTTGTTTTTATTAGGAAAATAAATTCAGAGATGAGTTATTAACAATAGGTAGTTGTTATATCTCTTGATAGCTCCAGCCCCCCACCATTTAGTCTTGTCACCATTTGTTCCACTACTGAGGTAAAATGAGGTAAGGTTGTAATAAATGATAGTCATGATCAATAATGTTGTCTGTTTTATTGTAAAATAAGAGACTAGGTTTTGAGAATGACAGTAGCTGTAAGTAGCTGTGCATGTGATTTTGTGTTCCTTTAGTGTATGGTACACACATTATCTTTCTTCACACCACAAAGTGAATGTTGATTTTTCAGCAAATTTTGAATCCCATTGACAACCAGCCTGATACACCCTACACCCCAACAGATATCTGTACCCTTGATCCTAATTTCCAGTGAACTTAGAAAATAATGGCAGTCAACAGGGGGTAAAGTAAGTGAAAAGTAGGAGATTTATGAATATTTTGTGCCCCTTCAGTGTGAACTAATTTAAGTTTTCCAATTGCAATGAGGCATTATTTTTTTCAGATTATTTCCCTCCATGTGAGCAACAATGACTTGCTATTATCCTGCATGCCCTGCACATAGTTTTATTTTAAACCCTATCCCCACAACATCAGGCTCCCTTCTCCCACTTCTGCTTAGCCTCTATCCCACATCTTCAAACGAGATCACAATATTGACCTAATTCACAAAGTTGCCCTATGAATTAAGGCAAGATAAAAATCCCATTCAGGCACTCAAAGGGGGGCAGGGGGTAAAATAGACATATGAAGAGATGGAACAGGCTAACCCTACCACATCATCATCATCATCCTCTTCACAATAGCATGATAGTTCGAAAAGTTATAGTCTGAAAAATACAGCCTCTACCATGCATGTTGGTTGTGGTGTATCATATATGATTTCTTTCTAATGCAGTAGAAAGAAAAGTTCTAATGTGTATTATTTGAGCTTGTCAAGAAAGACAGAATTTCATTATTTGTTTGTTTGTTTTTCTGACAACTGTTCAAAAATTCTTCAGTTTTTCCTTCCCTGTTTAAGTGATGGCATCAGTTACCGACAAACTTATGTTATGAATGCTTAGCTTCATTACAGAACTAGACTGTTCTGAATGTTTTCAGGGAGTCTCAAAGCTACAAAGGGAAAGTAGTGCATTCTTTGTATAATGCCTACTTTTTTATTCTTATTAATAGTTTCTTAAAAAATAAAATTCTACAAATGCATGAGTAAAAAGGGGGAAAAACAACACAAAGAAAACATGAAACATATAGATCAGAAATTAAAAACTAGAGAAAAATAGGGGGGCGGGGAGAAAAAGAAAGAAAAAAAGCTGGACTTCCATCTTTCTTTTAGAGGGACTATAATAGCCAAATTTATTCAAAGCCTCTAGGAGATAACACCCAACATTTTTCTCCTTCCCTTCCCCAATTTGTGCTATCTAAAAAAGGAAAATGAACTTTCTTCTACCACAGGTAAACATATCTAGCATAGTATCTCAATTTTATAGCAATAGCATTTATTTCTATACCGCCTATCAACTAAGTGTTATCTAAGCAGTTTACAATGTATTTTTAGCTAATTGCCCCCAACAAGCTGGGTACTCATTTTACTGACCTACGAAAGGATGGAAGGCTGAGTCAACCTTGGAAGCCTGGCAGGATCGAACTCACAACCTTGTGGTTGCAGTACCGGCATTTAACCACTGCACCACCAGGGCTCAATAACTTTCTGTTACTTTCCATTACTTACTACCTTTACATGGTAAATGACATGATATGATAAAAGACATTAATAATAAGAACTACTTGCTGACTTGATTAGATAATATTTTTACAATCTAAAACTATAGATCCATTAATATTACATGGCATCATGAAATCCAAATATTTCTATACAATTTTATATTGTAAAATTCTTTAGACATTTATTAACCAAATCTATTTTTCATTGTCTTATATCTGTAACCGTTTCACAACCTACTTTCAGCCAAATCTATTTCATTATGAATATTACTTTCCCTTATAATCATTCTATCCATGAACACTATCTCCACCCCACTTCTCAGATCCTTCCCACTTGGTATTTCAGGATAATTGTCTTAAAACAACACTCTTTTCAGATCTCGCACCCCTCTAAAATTTGGTTTTGTTCAATCATAAAAGTTATTTGATTACAAATCAGTTTCAGTTTAGCTCTTTCTCCTCACCTTGGAGAGAGAGGCACTATTGTTCCATTTAAATCAGAAGGATACTTCATTTTCATAACTCCAGTGCCACTCCAGTGCCTTAAAAGTTTTCTTTAAAAAGCAGGTTGCTGGTATAGAATGGTTAGATTCTCAGATCTAAATAGCTGCACATCATAGCAAGGGAAAAAAAGATGTCACTCTCTTAGTCCTTCCCATTCATAATATGTTTACTCAAAAGTAAAAGTAAATAATGAGAATTCCAGACCCTAATGGGTGATCCTCCACTCCCCCTTTAATCTTGTGGGAGTTTTTCTGGCCAGAGAGCCCTCTGGCCAATTTTTTTGCCATATTTCCTTGCTGCTGAGCTGCAGCATCTACCCATAGCTTACTGGAAGTCAGATTATGACTATTCTTTACTTATTCAAAGTAAACCTCAGAAAACAACATGGTTTGAGAGGATAATGAGAAGAGACCTTGTTTTGCTCCATGCTGTGGTCACAGTCGCCAAAAGGAACCCAACTGCAATGTAAATTGGAAACACACACACACACACACACACACACGATAAAGCCTTACCTTTTCATTGTGGGGTCCTCATCTATCCTAGGGCCATTTCTGCACTAAACTGTTATAGTATTATTATTCCACTTTCAACATCATGTGGAATTGTGGGGTTTGTAGTTTACTGAGGCCAAGTAGCTCTCTGGCTGAGAATTCTGAATACCCTTCTCTAAACTGAAAAACCCAGGATTCTATAGGATGTTGAAAGTGTAATAAAAGCACTATAACAGTGTAGAGCATAAATGGCCTAGGCCTCATGTGCTTCCTTCTACATGAAAAAGGGGTAGAAACACAACTATAAGTGACATGTACTTGGCACACAAGAGAATCTGTGCTAGACTGAATGCACAGGTAGGGGTTAGCAGAATGATCAGGATATCACACCAGCTTTCTTAAAGCTGGTCTACAGAAAAAAAATAGTGATAGGATAGAAACAGTGGAAAGACCATGACCCTCACCATTCCTGTTTCTTACACTAGGAATATCCATACTTTACCCTGAATTCATTCACAGTAGGCACATTCATTAAGATGACCATACTCAGACATTCTTTTCATCTCTAAACTCACATGTGAAAAGAGGTAGAGGAACTGTGCTCATAAGTTCCGACCACACATTTTGGGCATTCTTACTGTCTTCATCACATAAATGGTGAGTGTATGCAAAAGGAAACTTTCTATACCTCTGAAGGTTCTGTTGGGACTACAGAATCCTAATGACTCAATAGCAAGAAGCAACAAACCAGCATAAATAAATTCAAACTAAGATTTTGTTAGAAATATAGTAATGAACAATTGCTATGAACTACTGGACAAAGACGGTCATCATTTTCAGGCATTCCAGTTTCCCCACCATGGAAAGAAAGTTGTAAATGAACACTGCATTCAACACTGAACATCACTATTGTTGGTGGTGAGCACATTTGGCTCTGTAAAGCTTGAGCCAACATACTATAGCCTCATTCTACTCTTAGATCAGCAGGTGTTTTCATTATTGAATAGAGTCTCATATATTGCACAGAAACTTGTTGATTCTGAATGTTGAAAACCAGAATATAAGCACAGTTATATGTAGCCGCATGATCAGTAATTAACTTCTCATTGCTGTGTGTAGAAACAGATGGTCCATAATTAATAAACCATATAGGAGGTAGAATATTCAGGCAAAGAGACATCAGAAGAACAAAGTGCTGAAGAAACTTTTCCAATTGAGACCTCATGGGATACTTGGGTTTAATTATTCTCTTCTTGCTGTCAAAGTTTAAGTTTAATTACCTTGTGAAAAATCTCCTTATAAAGAACTAAATCTAGAACTGTTCATAATATCATTGTCATGCTCTTTGATTATTTTTGACGTTTTATATTAAAAGAAGAAAAATAATGTATTTTATCTTCAAGCAACATAGGTTTATTATACACAGAAAATTTTCTATTTAGTTGTTAGTAAACAGTTTTCTTTTCAGGAGTGGTATTGATTTCTTTTTTCAGGAAAAAAAGGGGGAGAGAATAAGTATGCTGAAAACGTAGATTAGAAACAATTCCCGCCCCCCCCCCAAAAATATTGACTTACTCCAGGATAATGTAGGAAATATTTGTTGGAAGACCTCTTCTTCTCATGAAAAGAACTCCTGTAATTAATGCTTTCATAAGTAAAAATGTAACAGTGAACCAAAATGAGGTCTTCTCTTTCAGAAAGGTTGCAACACGGAGTGGACAAAGCAAGTAGAAAATATCTTCTGTCCATTTCCCTGCTATATGGTGAGAGATCTGACTCTGAGTCATAGAATCATAATATCACAGACTTATGGAGTTGGAAGGGGACTCATGTGCCATCAGGTCCAATCTTCTGCTCAGTTCAAGATTTCCAGTTCAATCATGTCCATCAGATACCTGTCGAGCCTCTGTTTTTTTTCCTTTTTTCTCCAGTCTCTTTTGAAGGTGTTCAGAGCAGGAGATCCTACCACTTTTCTAGGCATTGAGTTCCATTGCTGAATTATTCTCACTGTCAGGAAGTTCCTTCTAATGTTCGAAAAAGATCATGCTGAAGAAAATACCACTGAAGTCAGTTATGCCCTTGTCAGCAAGGTCTGCACAAATAGAGGGCCAGAAGTCACCAACAGACATTACATTATAAAGTATTCCATTACACAAACAAACAAACAAACACAATCTACATTTGCTATATGCTGAAACAGCAAAAACTTAATCATTGCACTGTATTATCCTGCTTTTCTCTCTGTAGCTCAGACCATTAGGGCACTATTGATAGACCCACCTTTTAAGTCTGCAGGCACCAGATAAAAAGAAAACATTCATTCTGTGAGTTCTGAGGTATTTATTATTCCCAATGAGAATTGTAAAGTATTGCAAAGGATAATAATACTTCTTGCTCATATCCAGAACCAAACAAAACAAAATAAAACAAAAACACACATTTTCATTTGAGATTGAGTGTTTGAAATGAGTAGTTTTATACCTTCCTTTTTTCTTCAATAGTAAACAATAGCCAATAGTAACCAACACAATGCCTGTGTCTTAAAAAAATCAATTAAATACATACATACATACATACATACGTACATACATACATACATTTCCAGTTTGAAATAGCAAACATCTTGCTTAGAATACAAGAAATTGTATAGAAATGGGAAAGAAAGAAGAACCTGAAATAAATCTACTACTATTATTTACTAATTATTGTTATTCATTTGCTTACATTAATCTTACCTTGGGACAATGTTCTACCCAATTACAGATACCCAGAGCATTTTACTTCAGTGTAGTAGTGTAGATTCTTGCAAGTAAATTTCTTATGCAGTCTGTCATTTGCCATTTTTCTTATCCATTGGACTGCTGTAGAAATAGCCATATCCTACTGATGTAGCTGTTCGTTTGGATCCAGAGAGAGAGAGAGACTGCTGGTGCCATAATCTAGATATTGAAGCCTATTTGATGATCTGTCTGAGATGTGGCACAACAAGCATATTCTGCTGTATCTCTGAATAGAAAAGTTTGTTTCAAGTATAAATCAGAATGAGAGGCTTCCACAGGCCAAGACTGGTACATTTCCACTTCTGCAATTTTTGGGAAATACAGGAGATAATGGAAGATTATTCCAAGTAGAGTGAAATGTAAATGTGAAGTGATGTGAGGCACAAATGTTACTGTGACCAGAGATATAGCATTTCCTTTGTCTGCAGCAGGAAACCTCATTTATCAGGAAAAAAAGAAAAGAAGTCTCTAAATATGTACTTCTGGTTTTAACACAAGTGGCTGCAATGAATTTACACAAATGGATTGATTTCATTTATATGCCACTTTTTACCTAAAGGTGGATGCAAGGTGCCTCCCTAAAAGAATCAATTAAAATCTAATAGTAAAAATTTGAAAATAATAAAAATTACAACATTAAAACAGTATGAAATCATTGAAAAGGCATACAAACATTAAAAATAAAGCATACATGCTCATAACAATTCTCAGCATAAGCAATTACACACTAAAAAGCTGCTTATACAAAAAGGTCCTTCTCTGCTTGTGAAAGGAAAACAGGGAGGGGCCAACTTAGCCTTCTGTGGAAGGGAATTTGCTACTCCAATGGAGAAAACCTATCCCGGGGTCTACAATTGTGATATTAAAATATGATTCATCCAGATGGGCACGTAGGCAGCAATGGTCAAAGATAGAAAACCAGGTCAGGCCAATAAAATCCCCAGTCACGTAGCCCCAGGGAACCTCAAGATGTGTAAACCTACAATAAACAAAGGGTCCTCAGCCCCAAGACACTGACCTGAGGGGATTAGCGTGTCTGCCCCAAGTTGAGCAAATATTCCATCAGGCAAGGACCATTTACATGAAATCACACCACAAACTAACACAGCCAAAGATCCTGAGACTTTGGCAACACCTTGCAATCTCATCAAGCAAAGGAAATTACCACGGTGAAGCTTCGTTATCACTCCAACACCCATTGTTCTCCCCGGGAAAGGATTAGGCCTTGAGGTACTTTTTCTCCTACAAATAGTCCCAGTTTCTGAGCAGTTCCTTGGATCACCCCTGGTCATCCCAGAAGACCGTTGCTCCATCTGTTGAATGATCCTCTCAGCCCTTTCTGTGCTGATCCCCACTTCTCTGCTGTTTTTCCCGGACCAAGGACTTCAGGACAAAGGTGCAGCATCACCGCAGCTACACCCCTTTAACATTCCCCTATGCAGTTTCTTCTCTTTTGCTTCTTAATAAGTCTTGAGTGAGTGTGTGAGTGATTGAGTTGGTGCGTGAGACCTGCACTCAATAAAATCATTTATTGGACATTTTTGTTTGGTTTTTGGCTTGGCCTGACCCGGTAAAAACTGGGTAAAAGACCCTGCTAGGTTACCCTGCCTCTTGCATTGCCATAGCTCATGCTCTGGCTAGTTTCCATTCCCCATCACATGGAGCACATTGAGGTGTTCCCCAAGGGACCCCAGAAATCAGGGTAACAAATTTCAGAGGGTGGGATCAGCCATTATGAAGATGGACTCCCATGCCCTGAACAAGCAAGCCTTCAACAGTTGAAGGACTGAGAGAAAACTTCCCCTGTGGATCTTAACTCTCTAATATGTTTGTATAGGCAGATAAGTCTTTCAGAGAGTCTGGACTAAGCTGTAAAATGCTGTATTTACTTGGAAGTAAGTCATTTTAGGCTTAATAGTTGTTTATAGACTAAGAACTGATTTGGGATGTATTTTGCAAAAATTAAGGCCCTGAAGCCTGAATAGCAATGTAATAAGAGTGCTGTAAAGAATAAAGCAGAAATATTTTCATAATACCAAGGGCAAAGGCACTGATGGATTCCAGTTGGGAAGCCAACCTAACTAAACTAAAGGGAGAAAAAGCCTGAAAGAGAACATAAAGAATTGGCTTGTAATGAACCCAGCTACAGATGATTTCTAGTGCCAGATGACTGATGTAATTAGATGAAAGGTAGCCAAGAACCACTAGTCTCCAAGTGACACGTTACAGAGTAAAGACCAGTATGATCTCTGATCTGATTGGGTGGGAATAATAATTTATATAAACAAATTATCTTTGTTTATATAAACTAGGCTAGCAAAGATCCATCTGTGATTGGATGGATAGAGGACGGAGATACTATAAAACCAGCTCTGGAGAGACAGAATCCAGGCAGATTAAATCTTATTCACCCATGTATCATCATAGCTTTATAACAGCTTCACTGTTCCTAGATGAATAACCCAGACAATACTGGTAAGCTATAGGCTATAATAATGGTATATTTCCTATCTGGATAGATAGATGCCCATAGATACAATGTATGCTACGATGATCAGACTGTAATGTTCACAGGAGAGGATTATCTTCTTTCCTTGTATTTCTTCCTCAGATGTTATGTTGAAGTTCCTCTATGTGTTAAATCAGGGGAGGGAGAAGATATAAAGGTACAATAGATATAATGGTTTGGTTCCATATGTATGTATAACGCCTGCCTGCAGTATCGTGTAATAAATGTAATGTGACTAGATTCTGAAGTCTGTGCACCTTTGTGTGGGGATGTGTATATTAGTATATTTATTACTATATATAACAGAATAGACGAAGGCCATTTCCACACGGGGCAAGGGAATCTCCCTGTGACGCTATTCACCAGACTTTTGGACTCCTTGGTCCGGTTCACGCTTCTCTGGAGCAGTGTGTGGCTGCCGCTCCGCACTGCTCCGGGGACGAAAATGGCGGCTTCTGGTTGGTCGAGGGTCTCAACCAACCGCTGAAGCTTGCCAGCCTAAAGGCCACCCCTGACAGATCGCAGGCTCACACCAATGTGAGCCTGTGAATCTCAATAAGGGAGCAGGCTCGCAGTGGCGCACTCTGTGCTTTTGAAAGACCTGTTTTTAGCAGTCTTTCAAAAACATGCTGGACGACTACTTGGGGTCATTCCGGAGAGGGCTGGGGTGCAGATCTATGTTAAGTAGGTCGGACCCAATCCACTCCCAGGTGCAGACGTCCTCCCTGGAGGACACTCTGCCCCGTGTTGAAAACCCCGTGTGGAAATGGCCTAAGAGAACAACATACAATTTAGTTGTTTGTTTTTTTATTTATTTACCACCTTTTCTCCCAAAGAGGGGTCCAAGGTGGCTTCCAGAAAAGTTAAAAAACATTTAAACCATTTAAAACAATTAAAGACATATAAAATTATAAAAAACTTACTTTTAAAAAAATAAAATAAAACAGCATAATAGATAAAAGCTCCTCAGGTCTCCCATTAAAACCCCACTTGAAAAGAAATGTCTTTTTCTGCTGGTAAAAGGAAAGCAGAGAGAGGTATCAGCCTGGCCTCCCATGGAAGAGTGTTCCACAGGGTGGGAGCAGCCACTAAGAAGTCTCTCTCCCATGTCCTTACCAGGTGAGCCTGGGAATAGTAGCAGTACCAAGAGAAAGGGTACTCTAGCTGATCTTATGGCTTTAGCAGGTTCATATAGGGAGATACAGTCTTTCAAAAAGTCCAGATCTAAGCTGTCTAGGGCTTTATAGGTTATTACCAGCATATTATTATTATTATTATTATTATTATTATTATTATTATTATTATTATTAATCATCCACCAATCATTAAAATAACCCCCATTACATATATTCCTAATCATAATTTCTTAAGTATACATTCAATATGTACATTTTTTACATGTAATCTTATAAACATTCATGCCCTCAAATTATATATACTCCTATATCACTTTTCTTGTTTACAGTTTTCTTTCCTCTTCATACTGCTTCTTTCCAATCTTCTTCTTTCCAATCTTGCCCTTAGTCTCTATTCTGTACATTGCTTTCTTCTAATCTTACTTCCTAACTATGCCTAATACCAATTATTTCTTGTACCTTTTTAAGTTTCTCTTCTTTATTTTCCTTTTCGGGATTTACCATTTATTTATCTTAAAATTATCTTAATTTTCTATTTCCATTATCTTATTTCTGTTTATATCTTGTCAGCCGTATTGTCAGCCGTATTTCTTATTCATTATCTCCTCCCTTATCTTTGTTCTTGTGAACTATTCTTCTTTGTTTGTTCCCAATTTGAACATGTATTCTTCAAATAGTTTCCATTCATCATCATTTTGTCTTTGCACTCTGCCTTGTATCGTCCTTGTTAGTCTGTCCATTTCTCTGAATTCTACCAGTTTAATAATCCAGTCCTCTATTTGTGGAATCTGTTTGTTTTTCCACATCTTTGCATATATTATTCTTGCCGCTGTCCTCACGTACAGAATTATTCTCCAGAATTTCCTTTCTATTTCTCCATCTATTTTCTGCATAATATTCAATAGAAATATTTCTGGTATTATTGGAATGTTTATTTATAACATCTTCGTCATGGTTTCATGATTTTTTTTCCAGAAGATTTTCGCTTTGTCGCATGTCCGCCATGTTATTACCAGCACTTTGAATTGTGTCCAGAAATGAACAGGAAGGCAGTGAAACTATTTAACAAGGGAGTTATGTGCTCCCTGTAACTGGCCCTGATCAGCATCCTAGCTGTGGCATTTTGAACCCACTGAAGTTTCCAAACAGTTTCCAAAGCAGCCACACGTAGAGAGCATTAGAGTAGTCCAACCTGATGTAATCAAGGTGTGTGTCACTGTATCCAGATCTGATGTCTCAAGAAATGGGCACAGCTGGCACACAAATTTTAACTGTATTCCTGCCCACTTCTGAAATTTGGCCATCAGAGGAGAACACCAAGGAGAACACCAAGGCTACAAGCCTGAGATTTCAGAGGTAGTGTAACCCAAAACAGCACAGATTGAATCCTATTCTGTGTTCTGCCTTTTTACTAACCAGGAACACCTCTCTCTCGTCTGGGTTAAGCTTCAATTCATTTGCTCTCATCCAGTCCATTACTGACAACAGACATTGGTTCTGCACCGAGATAGCTTCCTTGGAATCAGATGGAAAGGAGAGTTAGGACATTTCTGTACTATACTGTTTTAGTACTTTCATTCCACTTTTAACATCCCGTGGAATTCTGGAGTTTGTAGTTTAGGGAGTGGCATTTAGAATTCTCAGCCAGAGAGCTCTTTGGCCTCAGTAAACTCCAAACCCCAGAATTCCACAGGATGCTGAAAATGGAATAATAGCACTATAACAGTGTAGTGCAGAAATGGTCATAGAGCTGGGCATCATCAACATATTGGAGACACCAAACCCCAGAACTCTGGATGACTTCTCCCAGGAGTTTCATGTACACGTTGAACATCATGAAGATAAAAAGTTACCCTGAGGGACTCCACAGGCCAATGGCCAGAGAGTCAAACAGGAGTCTCCCAGCACCACCTTCTGAGTTCATCCCCCAAGGAATGACTGCATAACAGTGCCCCCAAATCTCATCCTAGACAGTTGGCCCAGAAGGATAGCATGGTTGATTACATCAAAAGCCACTGAAAGGTCCAGCAGAACCAACAGGGACATACTCCCTCATCAAGTTTCCCATGTAGGACATCTACTAAGGTAACCAAAGCTGTCTCCTTCCCATAACCAGGCCTGAAGCCAGACTGAAATAGATCTAGATAACCAATTTCATTCAAAAACCATTGGAGCTGGGAGACCACCATGCACTCCAGAACCAGGCCCAAAATTGACATAATGGATACCTGCTTGTTTTCACATCTTAAAGTTTCTAACTTTCCTATACTTAGCAGTGCTTAAGTGGAGCATTAATGTTAACTTTGAACTATGCCATCGATCACAGCTTGGTACCCTAAACAACCAGAAGGTGACAAGAGGTACCTCTAAAAAGGTACAGATTCAGTTGAGAGATTGCAAAGAACCCTCAACCCCTCATTCTAAAGAAACATGGGTGGATAAGCATAACTTGTTCAGTGAGTGTCATTAAGTTTTATAGTTGTTCATAACATCTTCATACTTTTGCTCATTAAAAAAAAATCATAATATTTTACAACATTGGGCTGAACACGACATATTTCTGAATAAAAGGGGTTTTCATCATAGATTGTGGCTATCAGAACATTTTTTAAAAATTGTTAATAGAAAAGTGATCATGTTACTGAACACCTTACCCTAATTGGTCATGAACAGGCATACATGCTTTTTTTTTTTTTTTTTAAATGGACTTGGAGAACATTTTAAGAAATATATTTTTAATCATATAAAATATTTGTAGTTCTACTGAAAATTTATGGTGCTTTTGTTCTCTTCCAATCACTTTTTATTTGTAAGTGAACATGAAAGAACCCCTGTCCTCTGACTGCCACCCATTTCCTTTACTTGTGTACAGTTCTTAACTCTACAGAATATAAACTTTGTTGTACTTGCTAATCATTACCAGTTATTTTCAGCTGTACTACCTGAGCATGATGCTTCCATTCATCTGTCACAGCTGGCTATACTTCTGTCAGCACTGATAGGCCTTTCCTGAATTTTCTCACTAATCTTTTAAATCCATCTGAGCTAGCAGCTAGTCTTGTCATCGTAAGAAACCAACAGTCTTGCAATGGTCTTCTGGAAAAGATAGAAGACACAGAATCATAATACCCTTGCCTCTTATATTATTTAAAGACAATATATTATTAATAAATTGATAATATATTACAAATTTAATTAATTCAATTATTACTATAATCATCATCCCTATTATTAAGAGATAAGCTTTGCTTCCTTTTCCTCTTTTCTCCCTTATAGCCAATTATTATTTCCAGGCTACTGATGATTTATTTATAATACAGAACGGCTGTCTGGTCTTTTATGAGAGCTACATAGGCAGGGAAAACTTTCTTTGCATATAAATGATTCTCTTCCCCACCCTTCATTCTAATTTTGCTTATTTTGTAGGCAAAAGAAAAACAAGATGGCCTTTGAGCCATTTTGAGCTAGGTCAAATTTGTATATGTGGGCTGTATGACTGAAGCCATTTCCACACTAGACTGTTATAGTGCTGTTATTCCACTTTCAACATCCTATGGAATCCTGGGGTTTGCAGTTTAGAGAGGAGTTTCTTCTTATGTCAGCTATGATTCATGGGTTCTGGCCACAATCAATTGCTGAATTTTCCCTATTTAAGCCATAATGTATAGGTTTCAAGGGATTTAAATCTTTCAATATAAGCTAAAAGTCTTGTGTAAACATATGGTTTATACAGGCACATAATGTAATTTGCATTAAATGAACAGACAATGGAATGTCCTCAATAGAATGTCATAATATGTGAACAAATGTTCAGGAACTTAGCATCAAGTAGCACCAACATATTTATTTTTCTGCTATCATTTATGTACTGCATGTGAAAGTCATACGTACTCTAGTTAGTGATGTTTTTAAAATAACAATGAGATGCACAAGTCATCTGGCACAATGAGACATTTTCCAAAGTAATCTTGAAATGTGAGCACAAGATAGTTGAGAAAGTAGAAAGTCAGATGTTGCTCTACAACAAAACAATATCCCACTCTTAAAAGAGAATGTCTCCTGAATGATTTTTACACATCCATACCTGAACAATAAATAGTTGCTAGTCAGAATGTAAAATGTTTCTCACTGAACTTCTGTACTAAACATTCTTTTGGAAGTCTTACTAGAACAATATTCCTGACACGAAGATCTAAAAGCAGGTTTACATGGTTGGACAAGCTGTGACTCTTTTCCAGTTAATATGCTCATGGAAATATTCACATGCGCTTCCAACATGGGATAGGGGAAGAGCAGCATGAGAATCATCAGTTTATTTTGAAATACTTTTAGGCCACGTTCATGGATACAGTCTCCTCAAGATGGCTTATACATTCAAAAACCCTGTACAATAATAGAATGGAAAATTGATAAAATGAGTTGATGCTATTGACAATGGCATATAAACTCCTAATCCAGAAAAGGGTAAAATAATTGCAATTGAAAAGACCATCAACACGGAACACAAAGAAGAAAAAAAATTAAAGGAAAAAAATGTTGCTTTATTGTCATGATAATGAAGGGAAGATTATATTGTGAGCCAGTGATATATTTGACTTGGCAAAAAAATATTGTAAACATGTAGAGAGATCTGTTCATGTATATCCTTGGATGCATGCAGAGAGAGAGAAGAGAGAGATTATGGCAAACACATAAATACTATTATTTTATATTCCAGATAGTACTGTAAAGTGTGCAGATTGAAATGTTCACAGTTGTGTTGATCAGGTCAGGGTCTCTCAGAAGTGAATTTGTTCTCTATGGTTCCCTCTTTCCATAAATATTTAACTTGTTCTATATGCATTTCAGTTGCAGGGGGGAAATATACCACCATACTTCTTTGTGGAAACAAATAAAATAAATGCTACCTTTTGTCGGGTAAAAAAAATGTTTTCTTTCATCATGCAGACTAATTCCATATTGCTTTGTACTTGTATTTTTCTGTGCCTCCCCCCCCCCATAACAATAATAGAAAAATCCATAATGGGTAATCCATAGCAACTGGGGTGGAAACCTTTGAAACGTAGATCAAAGAGGAATACAAATGCAGAATCAAATTAACAGTTTTATGTGTTCAACTGCTGTGTCTAATCTTTTATGACAGCTGGTAGCTGACAGTGAGTTATTTAACCTAGGCTCCACTTCACTAGCTGTTCAATAAGCCTTTTCATGGAGCAAAATCTGCTGAGTAATGCAGTTTTTCCCCCTATCTTATTCCACAGCAGAATTGAGTTGAAACCATTTTCATTCCCATCAAAGCAATACAGATTTTTGAAATGGAATAATTGTGTTGTGGGGGAAAATGTTTGTTCAAGGTCACTCACAGGGTAAAAATGAGTACAGTCATTCAAGCCTCCAAGAATTGCAAAAAATATAACAATGCTGAAGTGTGTGTGTGTGTGTGTGTAATAGAAATTTCTAATGTGAATTCTTCAACAGCATTTTTGCTTAGTGGAAATAATGTCTTAAAAACTCACACACTTTGCTCTTCACTTAGCGTATGAAATTGCCTTACACTGCACTAGACTATCCAGGGTAGAATTGTCTGGGAAGTATCAGAATAAAAAGTCTGGTGTAGAACTCTTTTCCAGTCCCTTTGTTCGTTGTCCTTTTATCTGAAAATTCCAAGTACTGAGCTTGGAACAAGTTCTACCATGGTACAGTGTGTCCTGAAATGTATGCTGCCCTTAATATGCAGCTGCAGTCCTGAAACCAACTAACATGTAAGTGACATGTGCCTTCCATCAAGATGTTCCATGGAAAGGTTGCACTTTAGAATTTTACCAAGAGTTTAGGAACTCTTGAGCAACTACCCAGGCTTGTATCAAAGAATAAATGTATAAAGCCAATATCAAGCCATTACTAGCTTGGATTCTTCTCTCTCCTAGTCCATTTTTGGAGACAATGAAGCCCATGGTATATCCTTAAAACAAGAAATTGTCCTACAGACATCCCCACTTGCCCATTTCTGAGTTAATGGTTGGACAAAGCATTTGTATGAGACTTTGTGAAATTGGCTGCACAATCTCTTGCATAACCATTATAAAAGTGATTGTGCAACAGATTGTTCAACCTGTTTTTCAATCTTTGTGTGCATGTATGTGTGTGTGCTCACACACATATATATATATAAATCCTTAAGTTGCTTGTTGGTTTATGGTGACACCATGAATTTCATAGGTTTCATAGAATGTTTTAGACAAGGGATACTTGCCAGTTCTTTCCATTGACATATAGTCTACAGTGCCTGTTATTCATTGGTGGTCTCCCATCAAAGTACTAAGCAAGACTGACTCTGCTTAGCCTATAAGATCAGACAGAAACTGGTGCCTTTAGGGTATTTAGGCAGTTCCACCCACAACTTGTAAGCTAATTATGCAAGTTGTCACACAACCACTTGCACAACCAGTTGTGAAACCAGTTTTGCGACTACTTCAGCACTTGCTTTCACAAGCTGTTGTGTATTTGCCTTGAAAATCAGCTTAAACATTTAAAAAAAAAAGCATTGAATATCACCTGTATGCCAACTCTAAACATTTTGCAAGTCCTAACAAAATGGGCATTGCACTAGCACAGAAATGGGAAGTGTTCAGCTCCTGAGCTGCATGTGGCCCCCAATGCCATTTTTGAGCCTCATGGGCTCTACCCCTCTGTTTTAAAAGTATGTTTTAAATATCGTTCAACTCAAAATACCCCAATGCTTTCTAGGGATTCAAGGGGAATTTTTTTGTCTTGCCTCTCTCATGATTTAGGCACTTCCCCCCCCCCCACAGAAACAGATGTCTAATGAAAACTGTAATTTATGCAAAATGCAAAAGTAATGACCACTACTACTACCACCACCCCAAAAACAAAACAAAACAAAAATAAAGATCTTGTGCCAGAGACCATGTCTTTTGATGTTTTTATTAAATGAGCACTTGTACAGGGGATAGTACACATGTGCAAGGGTTCCATTCCAGGACTCCCCACAAATAACAGGATTCAAAAATACTCATGCCCCATTATAGTCAATGGTGATGATGTGCTCAGGGATGTGTCAGTACATCCACATACATGTTGCCACTGTTTTAGGTATTGGGGCATGATGGTTTGCATGAATTGAAGTTTACATGTGCAGAGGTCAAAAGTAAATAGGGCCCAGTCTAGTGTCATCCTGATTGTGAGAGTTTGCAATCTGATTGATTTGATGAATGATCTCCCACTGTTTGAAAGATAGTATTTGTTTTTCTCTTAGATTTTGCTGGTGTAAGAGTTTACTTGCCAATTAATTTCTCAGTTTGCCCAATGTCATTTGATAAATTGTTTGCTGAGAATCTAAGGCACTCTGCATTTTAGACCAAAGAAGTAAGATATATATTATTATTGTTATTGTTTTTATTAAAAATATTTTCCCGCACATTTTATCCTACGGAAGGTCAAAAGGCGTCCTTTTGGCCTGTGAATGAAATTGTCACAGTAGTTCTTGTTTAATAACAACTTTATTTTATTTATGTGTGTTACTGCTAATAAGACTGCCATCTTCACCATCATTATCATCATCATCATCGTCATCTTTATTAATACTACAGATAAACTTTGCATATAGTAAATAGTGGGATTGGTCAAATGGGATGGACAGAATGAGAATGACTGATCTACTACCTGGGGGCAGATGTGTATCAATGTCAGAGTGTCAGCCTTAATTAGTAGGGGATCTGTTTAGTGCAACATACATGTACATTATACATAACAAAAGGAAATAAAGCTACCATTTCAAATTACACTAAAAAAGACAATCTTCACATTTCGGTATCACAGATGAGAATGAAAAATAAAAAATTGTGTGGTGGGTAATGCTACAAGGATTGTGTTCATTTCTTTTTTCAAATGTTTTGACATTTGAGGACCTGTTTGCAAAAATTAAAAAAAAAATACTTGTTTAAAACATAGGTGCTTGGTACAAAATGTTTATCACAAAACATTTTCCCACAAATGTGGCCTGTGTTTGTATTGTTTACTTTGCACAACATACTGTTTTTGAGAAACAAAATTGTCTAATCAACCAATACAATCCACATAGAATAAAAGAGTAAGAACCTTGAAAGTCATTTGATACTATCCTGTCCCAGAGATAAAATTTTTTAAAGTTTTTTTTCCTTTTAAGCAAAGAGGTGAGAGAAAATATATGATAGAAACTACTAGATATGTTTGATTATTCTTTTTCAAAAAATATTATATTATTTTGTTGCCAAGGAGAAGAATGAGGAATTTCAAAAGTGTTATCCCTGCTAAGCAAGATAAAGAGAATTTTGTACATTTTTCAATGAAAAAAAATTCACTTGCACAAAAATCATTGACTTTTGCATGATTACATCTTTTGTTCAGAGAATGGTGCATTTTGCATGTGCACACGCACATACGCACACACAAAATAATCTCTGTACAAAAAAGTTATTTCGATTAAATGTTAACAAAGTCCAAAAATCTTATGCAGTTGACCATTTTCTCAATGAGATGTCTCAACATATCAAAGCATCCTTTGTTGCGGAGGAAGATAAAATTTATGAGCACTCCTTATGTCTTTAGAGACTGAACCAGCACAACATCATAGATGGAAGTGGTAGTATCAATGACCTCAAAAGCAAGCAGAAACTAATTGCCACACAAAGTCTTAAGAGCAGTAAACCATACTCTGTATGTTGATGCATATTAATCATTGCCTATTTTTTCCTTTCCTGAAATGATCTGCTAGGAGATAATAGAATAATTCTATGGTGGCCACAGTTGTGTGTGTGTGTTTTAATGGAGTAAAAAAAGACTGAAGAGTTTCAGCACATGTCATCTCCTAGAAATATGGAAGGGAGCAACAGTAAAGTTTGACAGTGCAGCAAGTACTGTAGAAAATTAAAATTAAAAAGACTCATTAACTCAGATATCAAATATATAAACTCCAAGTAGAAGCAATTATTTTCAGGCTTGATAAAACAGAAGTACATGTTCAGCTTCAAATCAGCAATAAAGACAAAAGCAAACTGACTGGCCTCCAAAAATGGTTGCCAAACCAAGCAAGTTCTGACTCTCTGTAGGAGGAAGTTACAGATTGAGAGACCAGATTTTCATCTTTTAGAAACAGATTAGTGAAAATATGGCCTCTATCTTGGGGAATATTTGGTGAATCTGGCGAAATATATGCAGAATCTTACAGGTGCAAAATTAAAAATGATCAGGACTTGGAAACAAAACAGAAGACTAACAAAATACACTCCTAAACATCCCTGTGTGGGAAAACAATAAAAACAAAACAAAACAATAAAACAATAAAGTATGAGATATAACAGGCTCTGTGAAAACCAGAAGATGTTTCACATATTAAACCTCTTTCCCCCTCTGCCAGTAACTTTAAAGACCCAGCATGGCCCATTTAATTTCTTTCTCCGGAGACATTGACTGTATCTCCAGAGAAGGGCAGGCTCTACGATAACCTCTTATCAAGGACTTCTCAGTCATTTGAGATAGTTCTCTTTAGCTCAGGACAGAGAATTATATCCTACATGCAAAGAGAGACTTTAGTTCTACGTGCATGTCATTATTCTTACAAATAAATGGTGGACCGATTTATATGCAAAGAATTATGGGGACAGTTGATAAGCACTCATTATAATAAAGCTTCTTGCTCTCCTAAGAACAAGATGATGATGATGATGATGACAAAAAAAAAGTGAGTTCTAGCTCAAGTGGATGCAACACTGTTCCAGAATTCTTCATCAGGGATGCTAATATCAGACACAATAAAAGAGTAACTAAAAGCCGTAGGTTTAACCTATACCTAAGATTTGGGCATAAAAGATATGCTATGAGGTTCAGATTTAACAGGAAGCCATTTTTTTTTCATTTAATTTCTTTTTCTTTTTTTCTCAGAATAGAGAAAACAATTCTGCAATTCTACAAATATCTACACATTAGCTACATATAGGAGATGATCTCAGGAATCATATTTCAGATGTGGGCAGGGAGAAAGAAAGAAGATGAAGATGATGATATTTATTCATATATCATCTTTTTCCCTATTCAAGACTCAGTGTTGCTTACAACAGATTTCTTTTTTTTAAAAAAAAAAAAAAAGGCCAAAGAATCACAAAATTCAAAAATTAGAAATTGATTACTCTATCAAAACATTAAAATCAGTTAAAAATATAAATAGTAAGAAACACAAAAACATAGCAAATATAACAAATAGGTGAGAAAGAGATCTAGGAGTCTTAATAGACTACAAGCTGAACATGAGTCAGCAGTGTGATGCGGCAGCCAAGAAAGCCAATGCAATTCTTGGTTGCATCAATAGGAGTATGGTGTCTAGATCGAGGGAGGTATTGGCACCACTTTATTCTGCTTTGGTTAGACCTCATCTTGAATACTGTGTCCAGTTCTGGGCACCCCAGTTCAAGAAGGATATGGATAAGCTGGAGCAGGTCCAGAGGAGGGCAACCAAAATGGTGAGGGGCCTGGAAGCCATGCCCTATGAGGACAGACTTAGAGAGCTGGGTATGTTAAGTCTGCAGAAGAGGAGGTTGAGAGGGGACATGATAGCCATGTTTAAATATTTGAAGGGATGTCATGTCGAGGAGGGAGTGGGCTTGTTTTCTCCTGCTCTTGAGACCAGGACAAGGAGCAATGGATACAAGCTGCAGGAGGGGAGATTCCACCTGAACCTCAGGAAGAACTTCCTGATTGTCAGGGCTGTCCGGCAGTGGAATGTGCTGCCTCGGAGTGTGGCGGCGTCTCCTTCCTTGGAGGTTTTTAAGCGAAGGCTGGATGGCCACTTGTCGGGAGTGCTTTGAGGGTTTTCCTACATAGCAGGGGGTTGGACTGGATGGCCCGTGTGGTCTCTTCCAACTCTACATTTCTATGTTTCTATGATTCTATGATTCTAGGTCATCCAGCACATTGTAGAAGGCCCAATGACAAAAGGTGCATTGTTGTTGATGCTGTTGTTGCCATTATTGTTGTTGTTGTTAGTAGTAGTAGTACTATTACTACTGCTAATAAACATTGGTAGACTTTAAGAGTTGGAAAAATCCATTAAAAAGGCTGGGAATCTACCAAAGAGTAGTGTCACAAACAAAATAGTGTAGCTATCTAGGAGTGCCAGAAAATGGTCATGATCTATTCAGAATGTCAAGTTTAGGGGTGAAGGCTAGTGTCCCCCTCCCACAGTATTAGTCTGCATGGAAATTGTTGGAGTTTTTGTTTTTAATGAGAGGGATCTTTTCAACCTTTCCCTAATTTTTGTCAGTTTTACTTTCTAACCTATTGCTTGGGATGAGCTATAATACACCCTTTTATATTTGTTAAGCAGAATTATTCTTCACGTAATCTTAGGTACTTGGCTAATTAAGTGAAATATTTCCTCACACATTTCCATCTCTTCCATCTGACACAAAGCCATGTGATACATTTCTTCTAATTCTGATCCTGCTCTAAAGCACCTCACGTGCCCACTCGCTTTATAGGAACTTAACCCGTTTCATCATAAGGACACGTTTGCTCCTTAAATATGTTGAGGGAAAAGTGGGGAAATCAGGAGAACACATTTCAGCACAAAAGTAGCTTGAATTTTATACTGGCCTGACAATGAGAAATTTGTAATTTTAATGTAATTTACAACCCGTGTAAATTTAAGCCTCCCAACTGAAACTAATTACGACCATTGTTCATTTCCCTATTAAATACTGTGTCCTTCTCTTGTTTTGTGCTATAAAATATTGAAGCTATTTTCAACAGTAAAACCATGAAACTGATGTTGAAGAAGAATGTTGTTCACTTTTCCAAATCAGCCATCCAAACAGCAAACTTCAAGATGCTTTATTAGGAAATAGGAAAGTCTGTGGTATGAGTGGAATGGTCTTTGATCTATTCCATTCAACATACCTATCTATCTATGTGTGGAGGTGGGGAAGAGAGAGAATGTTCTAAAAAGCAGTCACAATAGTGTATATTCATTTTCTTTTATTTTCATTTTTTTTACTTAAATAGTAACATTTTATTAATGCAAATAAATATCTGGTGTGTGCTTTCATATAAGCTATTAAGAAAATGTAGTGAAGTAATTTTATGTCTGTTTATAGCACTACCAAAAAAAAAAAACTTTGCTATTGTAAAACACCAACTTCGTGTTAGTATTTTAGTACTTTATATTATAATATTTTGTTTCCTACAGAAGAAAAGTTTCTTGCTGAGATCCTATATGTCTGATCCTATGAAGTACAGCACATGGACTATACAGTACCTCTGTTCACATGATTTTTTTTTTTTTTTTTTGCAAGGAGATGAAGAGGTGATAAAAGTGCCCTGTCAGTGGATGCTGAGATATGCTATACTATATGTTTTGTTAATGGTGCTGTTGGTATAGCACAGAAGGCTTTCCTGCTTGATGTTAATAGAATTTTGTAATAGGTGTGTCACACCAGGGGTTGTTATAAATTTGACTGTAGAGAGGGATGTGGATGTAGTTTGCTTATCCACGAGTCCCGTCTCACCCATGGGTCTACCATGTTTTAGCCGTTTTATCAGCAGAATATTCTGCCGGTATATATCAGGGTGTTTCAGCAGGAGAACTACCATGGTAGCAACATATCTGGAAACATTCCTGGGCTGCCATTGAATATTATGCACCACCTCCAGATATTAGTTCCTGGGCTAATCCAACATTAGTCCTACCTAGAGTAGACTTAATTTAAGTTTCATTGCTTTCAAGTGTCTGGTTTAAGTAGGAACAATATTGAATTTAGAATCTTGAATAAAAAACTGCACTTTTAATTTTTAAGTGGGTGGTCAAATATTTTCCATTAAAAGAAGAGGGACTAAAAGTACTAAATCATGTCTGTACACATTTCCTATCAACCTTTACTTTATTTTGACAACTGTCATGATGATTCCATCTTTGCTTACGACCAAACCTTTTTAATGATATCACATGGGCCCTAAGGAGTAAGTTACATCTAATTCTTTTATACTGTACATTATTTCAAGAATTTTCTTCTTACACAGATCGTATAATCATAATCGTCTGAAGTGCTTTGATGGACAATAAAACAGAATATGCTGTTTGTTTCTCATATAATTTACTTAATAAAGAGATAAGATTTTTTTTAAAAAAATTCCTTATTTAAATATATAGTTGTATTATCACAGCAGAGAGGTCATCAAGTTTCAATTTAAAGCTTGCTTTTACTCATTTTCCATTGCCCTTTTTTAAAAAGAAAAGCTACAAAATATAGATAAGCTCATATAAACAAGCTACTTAACTGAAAGACATGAAATAAAAACAATATGTTTCTTTAAATTGGAAGCTATAAAGACCACAAGAGAGAAAGCCAAAGGCTAAGGGAATGTTTCAACATTTTCCATTAAGTAGTTACTTTTAATCAATGAAGAGTTCAAAGGAAGTTTAAAATCTAATCTTGTGTTAATGGATTTATCCACTTTTAAAAGCTTCACAAGCATAACTCTAAGAACAGTACAAGAACAGTAGCCTTTGGTATGTATAATACCCCAGCCTCAAAGGCTAGCAGGGCAGCCATTCATACACACACTCATACAAGCAAATATGAGCAAGCCATCCATATTTAATATTCAGCATGACCTGAAGAATTGATTTAGCCTTTTTTTAAAAAAAAAGTAGTGATGATGGTGCATGATTTGTGAATGAAACTGAAAGCAGCCCACCAAACGTTTCATCTGATCCTGAAATTGCACAAAGAGCCCACGAGACATGTCAAGAAGCTAGGAAACCTAAACACACAACTATCACATAATGCTATGTTCCACGAATCAAACAATATGTAGTTCATAATAGTCATCCTTCTGAAATACCTCTCTGATTTAAGCTATGCATTAGCGTATATTACATACACAAACCATTTAAAGAAGTAGCAGCCTCAGGTTAATCACATTACATAGTAGGATATACTATTTTCTACCACTGACATGGCAGCTGAAACAGGTTTGTTGATTTCGGTGAAATCATTCTAGAACAATTATAACAGAACCAGTTACTTTGAACATTCTTCATCTGTTCGCTTCGTCATACACAAAAAAGCAATGTCATGACCCTTCAATTTTTCATGGAAAAAGAACTGTTCCCAAATCTCTGTGTGGAGAAGACTGTATTAATCCATGTTCAATTTATCATGTCAGACCAAACCTAAGAAATGAGATAGAACTCTTTCTGCATTCTTGCTTTTTACTGAAATATATAGGAGAAGATTGTGGATTTGACTGAAACACCCGTTTGTGAATAAGAGGAAGAAGTGATTCTTCCAGTTATAAAGGATCACTTCTGTGTCCTTATAATATACGGATAATTTAAATATAATGTAAAGATTGGCCTAGTGACGCACGATAAACAGGCCCACTGGTTTCTCAAAACATCTGCATTCCAATCTAAATAGGCATGGAATGCATATTCAAAAATACTCAACAATTGGTTGAAAAACTTGTTTTCCATGTGTTGAGAAACCCTGATGAGAAGAATCCTGGACTGATGAGAATGTTCATAGCTAGCACTTATTCTGTGCAAAATTTCACATGTGTTTACTTGGTGTAGGAAACAACATTTTCTGTATGGAAAATAATATTTCAATGCAGAAATATTAATGTTGTTTTTGTTTTTGTGCAGAAAACACTGCAATTGGGGATTTATTCTACATAAAATTTGGACATGGTGATTTGCATAGAAACCAGGAATTAATAATTCTTCATCGAAATATTATTTTCCACACAGAAAATGTTTCCTGCACAAAACAAACAAGTGCAAATTTTGCACAGAGTAAGTCCCAAATTGTGATAGTCTTCAAAAACTGTGTAGTTTTTTATGTCTTTCTCACAGCAGGAAGAAATTTGCTGAAATTACTCATTGCTACCTTTAAGAAGAAACTTAGGGAAGAATTTCATCTCCTCCTAGATCTAAAATTGGCAGGGCTCCAGTAGTATATACACTGCTTTTCTTTTACATTGTGCTTTGAGTGTGTGATGCTTGATAATTGAATATGAAACAAAAGGTAACAGGATGTATAAGTATAAAGTAGAAGGGAAATTAATAATAAAAGTGTTGAATACAACTTTGATATTGGTCTTGATTACAGGACATCCCTGAATCCTTCACGATTTTGTACAATTATAGTCTTTTGAGCTTAAGCAACAAAATCTATTCACTTCTTTTATACATACACAAACTGACCATACTTAAGCCATGGGGAAGAAATATTTCAAATGTTACTACCATGAACTATGAAAGTAATTGCGGTAGGTAACTTAATAATGCAGCTAATGCACATAATAAAATTGACTATATTTTAATCTAGGTCATTAAACCTTTGAAATCCATTTCTTTGCAAATCATTTTTATTTTTCCTTGATTAAAAGCTAAGAAATGACACCTTAGTATAAAATATGGTAAAGAAAGTCTCATTTTAGCAACTATTGAAGTGAAATTACTACAATGGACAGTATCTGTTGGAAGAAATATGATATTGCTAATTAATTTCTTATCATATATTAGATATTTCTGCCAGTGAAAGCAGCACCTGCTATATGATAAATCAGGCATAAATGAAATGAAATACTTAGCCTCTAGAGACAAGTCTTATGAGTAAAGATGTTTTTCATTTAAATGGACAGATTAAGACTAAATAAAGTCAACAGGAGTGAAATGGTACCTCTTGGATGGTGAAACACTTTTCAGATTTTTTTTTTTTCCTGGGAAACTCAGTGAAGTTAATGCACTTCATAGGAAATAAAATTACATCATCTTTGTCTTGGTTCCCACAGAGATGCTCTCAACATGAAGTTTTGTAGTTACTTTGAGGAGGAATCCAGTGAAATGTTGGTGGCCATACAACCCAATACTTAAACTGCCCTCATGACACTGCATGGACAGAGCTTCACACAATGATTTTTAAACACTCACTTTTCCTCACGCACCTCTTGCAGAGTTGTATGTTTAGAGATGGATGAAATAGTCTATTTCTGTTCAAGTCAGTTTCATATATATCATACATATTCTTGAGGCGTACAGTAAATCAAGTGTGCAGTCTTGATGCTGTCACATTTCTGCATCAATCTACAAGTTAAAATACACTAACACATTCATATGATTTAAAAGCATGTACATTTATACAAAATATACATTTTTGTACATATTTTACTCTAAAATATGCTTTTTGCATGAATTTTACCCAACACTTATTTTTCTAGTGCTTTTTTAATTTGTAAGTTTGTACTTTAGTACATATTTTTTAACTAAAAAGTGAATTGCAAAATTAGAGAAGTACAAAGAAGAAAGAATGATTGTCTTCTACTGATGTTGCAGTACAGGAAGTTCACTTTTGGTTGGTCTATGCAAACTTGCAGATCAAAATCTTTGAGAAACTCTACATAAGGCTATTCTCAAAGTTTCAATCAAATTACAAGAAAGGATGTCTGAAGATAATGGGACACACCATTCCATTTGTTGGCTGTACGGTTCAAACTCATGAATGCATAGAGGCTTGTCTAGTCAGCAATTTTCCTTGTCTTTGTGTTCAGTGCTATACAACACTCCTGAAAAGAGTGAGGAAAGAAAGGAGATTTTCATAGTGAATATGAGTTAAAGAAATGCTCACACCCAAGATAGGTCTGGCTTCTTGTTAGTACTAATATCCTCAATAAAAGCTATATAGTCATCAAAGCATATATGAGTCACATTAACACAATGAGAGTTGCACATTGAGAATAGCACCTCTCCTTTTTATGCAATACTCTGTTACTACGTCCTTAGTCGAGTTGGTAATATTAACTAGAGCAGACCCATTGAATCAATTGCTGAATTATAAGACAACACTGCTGACTATGTGGGACTAATAACTAGAATTAGATTTGTATTGGAAACTTTTCTGCATTAGAATGAAGTTCTAGAAATATAACCTTTTGTTTTACCATTTCCAGGTAATGATCTTTCTTTAGGTTTCTTTGAAATATTTCTTTTTATAAGCCTGTCATTATATGTTAAACAATTTCACTTTTTTCCAAAACTTATCAGAGATGAAAGGGTAATCTGGCAGGCCATATCTCCCTGTATAAGCCAGCCTAGGTTCTGAGATCTTCAGGTGAGGCTCTTCCTTTAGGTTCCTCACAATCACAAGCACAGTAGGTCTTAGTGGACAGTCTTGGTGGCTGTCCCTAGACTCTGGAACTCCTTTCCCAGGAAGGGCCCCTTTTTCTTATCCTTCCATTGACAGGATAAAACCTTTGTTTTCAGACAGGCTTTTAAAGCAGAAAGTTTTAAAAGAATGAGCTAGAGAGATTCTGCATTGTTTTAACTAAATTGTTTGTAACTGTTTTTCATCTTTTAAATTGCACTTTATTCTTTTAACTTGAGGGTGAATTGTTTTAACACTGCAAATAGTTTAATTGTAATTTAATTTGCACTTTTTTTACATTTTAAATTATATTGTTCTCTTAAATTATAAATTACTTTGAATCCCAATTTTGTGAAAAAATCAGGATACAATTAAATATAAAACTGATAATTGTAATGATAATGATAATAATTCAACTGAACTAGAAATGCTGAGGACAGACAACAAAAAACTTTTTCAAAATAAACTCATTTCTTGGAGATATGAATGCTATACTTTGAGCCAATATTCATTCATTTTACTTTGAAAAACAAATGTTCAAGAAGCCTGGCAAATATTGGTTTGTGTCACAGGATACTTGAATACACATTCAGTTCTTCAGTTCATGCTTTTTCAGTTGTTCTCATTAGTTCCAAAGGTTAGTTCAAGATGTTTTGCTAAAGGGAATTCACTCTTCCTTGGGCACTCTTATCTTAGGCCTTTTCACACAGGGTATTTGCAACAGTGCAGTCCTTCCTCCAAGGAGGAGGTCTGTACCTCGGACCGGACTGGGTTGGACCTGTTTAAGGTAGATCCACACCTCAGTCCAGTCTGGAATGATCCCAAGTGGTCCTTCAGTGTGCTTTTGAAAGACCTGATTTTTCCGATCTTTCAAAAGCACACAGCGCACCTCTGCGAGCCTGCTCCCTTATGCAGATTCGCAGGCTCGCACCAATGTGAGCCTGCAATCTGCCGGGGTGGGCTTTAGGCTGGCGAGCTTCAGAGGTTGGTCGAGACCCTCGATCAACCCGAAGCTGCCATTTGGGATGCCGGAGCAGTGCGCATTGAAGAGCACACACTGCGCCAGAGTACCGTGGACCGGACCGGGGAGCCGAAAGGTCTGGTGAGTAGTGCCGTGGGGTGATTCCCTTGCCTGGTGTGGAAAATGCCTTATATTAAATAAGGATGTACATATGCAACAAGCTTGCAGACACTTTTTTTCTTGTGAACTGCAATCCATTCATTAATGTCAGCCTGGGATCCACCAAGCCAAACAAAAGCCACCATATGCAGTGCTCTACTAACACCTGACAACTTCCTCTAATAACAGGATCCCAGGGCACTCCATCTTTGTTCTAGAGCAAATCCAACTGAGTTCAGTGGGGTTCCCTCCAAGTATATGTGCACTGCATTACAAAATGAAGCAGGCAGCAAGAACAAGAAATTATCAAATCACTTTCATGAATGATGACAAAATGAAATCATCATTTATGTTTTTCATTGTTTTCTACACTTTGTTTATTCACAATTAGTGTTATTTGCTTTCATGCTTTGTTACATTTTGGTTTATTGCTCATTTTATATCTAGGCAGTGATAACTTTATCTATGTTATTCATGTCTATGGCAATATTCTTATTCCATGTTCATCCAAAAGTCCTTTTATTCAGAGTAATTTCTTTTATAATTGTTGTATTATGTGGACATACACTGTATAGATTTGTTACAATTATTATACTGTATGTGTTTTCCACATTGCTTTATATTATGTGTCTGAGAACACATTTAGCCACTAGACTTGCAGGATGGACTAAATGTTATTCACATATCACTCATGCCAAATCAAAATCAAATCAATTTTATCCACCAGTTACCACTTGAAACATCAGGCTGAAAAAGTGAATTAAAAGGTCTCAAGATGAGCATCAGTAGTGAGTTAGTCTTGGAAAGGCCTAAGGCTGCCAATGATGCCACAGACTGATAACAATCCTGTGAATGAAATTGCAGACTCTCGGGTACCATAGGCAAAAAAATTCAGAAAGGAGCCAATGAAAAAGCTGATCACATCTAGCTAGAAACTGAAGTTGGAGCTAAAAACCACCTACCAATTCAGCTGTATTGTTTTCTGGTGGTCGTATTTCCATCCGTATTGCCAGCATTTGATAAGCACTGGATCTACCATGTTGCTGCCTTAAAGGTTCTTCATTTAGGGAGAGGCTGTTTACAGTGATGAATTGCACTGATGTAATTCCATTGCTTTCATTGAGTTCACTGAGCCTGAATTAGCTTTTTGAGCCTTAATGACATGCTCTTGTGTAAAAACAAAATGGCAAATGCATGGTGCACTACCTCTAAAATGTTATTCATCCATTTAAAAACACGCAGAACCCTTTATTGAATGCCAGGGGATAAAAGCTCTGACATGGATACAATGAGCCTCAAGAGTGCACATTTGATTTATTTTATACCTCAAGAATATGTATGATAATAATAAAGCCACCCTAGCTTGCTTTGACAATGCAAAACATTTTTATTTTCAAAGCAAGCTCTAAAAGGATTCTACAGCTGAGATTTTCCATTTGTTAAAGCTGCTGGACACAAATTTAGATGACTTTATACTAGACATTCCAGCAACTGACAAGATAAAGCCTGGACTGAAGGTGACAGCTTTTGAATTGTATTCTTCTTTATGTTCAGTCTAACACAAGTAGCACTTAGGTGTTCTTTTTCTTTGACTATAGGTTTCATCTTGCTACATATGGAGAGCTTTAGGTGCAATTCTGTCTTCATGGAACACCTTCTGGATGTAACAAAACCTTTCACTCAAGGGTAACTCCAGATAAAGTTCACATCTTATGACACCCATCACAAGTAGGTGAAATGGGGCCCTGCAACCTCTTGAGTCCTCAAGGCTGCTTTTGCAGCACTCATGCATCAAACAACAACAAAAACAACAATAGTAATAATGATATAGATTATATGTCCCAGGTTAATAAAACACCAAATCTACTGCTGTTCTCAGCCCTGCCTTACTTAGTGAAAATGCTGTCACAGCGGGAACAGTTAAGGATGAAAACCAATAAGAATTTCCTGGTTTATTTACAAATCTGTCCCTATTCCGTAGATCCTAAAATTTCAGTCGTCAATCTATGCCCTTCATTTACTTCTTAATAATACAGACATAATGAAATTGCTTTCAGTCTGACAATGTGCCCCAATCACAATATGTAGATTCATTGAGGCTAGAGAGGCTGAAGACCCCAATTCATCCTTTCTGGTAATATTTTGTGGCAAGGAGCAAGAAAGAGCTAAATGCTTGCAAGAGCTATATCCAGGTTTCTTGAAGAAAAGAATGCCAAATCACAAGAAGGATTTTCCAAATTTCTGATCTGCCATTTTATTTTGCCGTCTTGCAATACAGAAAGGAGAAACTGTGATTTTGAGTTCAAGACATGGAAAGTGGCCAAAATGTTTCCAGGTATTGAGAGGAAAACCCCTATTTTTTTCCTAAATTTTTCTTATAGCTATACCTAAACTATTATTTCTCAAAGTTTTATAGTTTACTGAGGCCAAAGAGCTCTCTGGCTGAGAATTCTAAATGTCCCTCCCCTCCCTAAATTGCAAAGCCCAGGATTCCATAGGATGTTGAAGGTGCAATAATAGAATTATAACAGTGTGGAAATGGTCTTAGATTTAAAGGGGCATTGTACTGGGTCTCTAGCTAATCATAGTTGGCCCTCTAGCTAACCAACATAGCTTCTGGCTCTGATCTCAGTCCTAATAGACAACACGGTGATAAGTGCTGCTTTAATACAGCCCATTGGTAGCTTCTCATCTACCACTCCTCACTCCTGTCCTGGCCAGGATTTTAGTCTAAAAAATAAGCCAGGAAGGAAGAACTTAATTTTGTTTCGTTCAGTTAGCAGTAAGAAAGTGCCCACTTTATTCTCAGTTATACTAAGAAAGTCAATTGTACCTCTTGTACATTAGCCAGAAAATCTGAAAATTAACACTGGACCACTTTAATTCATGTGGAGAACACTGTAAACCTTGTAATGGCACAAACCTTAAAAACAGCATTCAAGATATCACTTTTACTCTGTTTATATGTTGTACATCTCCTCATACCAAAATGCACTGGATTAACCACTGTGAAGGTCAGACAGGATATTAAATGCTCATCCACAGATCACCATGGGACAAATCAATTGTAACTGCATGTGGCACCGTTTCCTTTTCAATTTCTGGTGTGTGAGGCCTCAGTCCCGCCACTTGAATGCAACTGTTGCTGGGAGGATATCTGGCAGCCTGCCAGTATCAAGTACATTGCCACCAATTAGCAAAGAATCTTGGCTGTGAAGCAGAAAGAAATCCCAGTTTATCCTCCTTGTGTGTAGATACCCCTCTACAGCTTCTCAGTCAGAAACAATAGACATGTCCTCACAACACAGGATGTTTCAGTAAGGCCATTTACATAATCTCCAAGTGTAATAGAAAGATATGTTGAATCAGGGCTGGATCATGTTTCTGGTGAAAGATTTATGAAATCCATTCACTATAACCCTAAATCTTAATTTGCATGTGCTGTGCAATCCTAAATGTGTTTACTCGGCTATCAGTATTATTCACATCAATAGGGCTTAGTTCCTAATACACTGCAGGTGAGGTGCAGCCTTAAGAGTATAAAAATGCAGTATGAAAATGAAGCTGGAGTTGCCAGCTTTAAATGTAATAGCACTGGTGAAATTCTGCCCTACTTGCGTCACACCAGGACCATTTCCACACTACACTCTTATAGCGCGATTATTCCACTTTCAACATCCTATGGAATCCTGGAATTTGCAGTTTTGGGAGGGCCAGCCGGCCCCTCCCAAAACTGCAAACCCCAGGATTCCATAAGATGTTGAAAGTGGAATAATCGCGCTATAAGAGTGTAGTGCAGAAATGGCCTGGGAGAATGGAGAAAGGGCTGTTCAATACAAGAGGAGGAAGTCAATTTCTGCTGTCAATATCACATTGTTCTAAAGTGCAGCCTTTTGCTTTCCTGTTTACATTTCCTAACCACAACACACATCTACTAGCAGCAGCAACCCTGGGGGCTCTTGTGTCCAGAACAAGAACAGGACAAGACCATTTTCCTTTCCATCAAAGCTTCTGTAACTTGTCCAAAAATGCCTTCCCACAAACATGCCTTTTCTTTTGTGCAGCAAAGAACATGGGAAAAAATCATGAAATAGATATATTTGATTAAAGGGACTTGAAAGGGGCTGATTAAAATGAACAATGGAAAAAAAATCACACTTTTGCACAATTAGGTATCACAGCTCTCTGTTTTCTGTTTTCTTTTTGTAATTGTACATTTTTCAGCAAAAATATCTTTCTTGCAAATGTAACAATTTGCACAGAAAAGGGAAGGGAATAGCTCATAATCTTGTAGGCTAAGATTTTTAAAAATGTATTTTCTTATTATCATGAACAGTAAGAGGGGATTTACATATCTATAATGTGGACTGAGAAAAGCATATGGGTGCATTTGGGGGCATGAATGTAACCATGCTTCTATTCCATGCCACTAACTCCATACATTGTCCCACCTCTTCATCTTCATAGCCTTAGCCTGAATTCCTTGGTCATGCTAAGCCATGATGGAATGATGGCAACCTACTTTTATATCATAAATTATAACCAATTCTCTTTGATAAATAAACGAACTTTGCATATTGGATTCATCTGCCAAACTGGTAATATATCCAAAAAGCAAAATTCTTTCTTTGGTTTAAAACATGCACAAACTTAGCCAAGAAAGTGTTACCACCTGGGGGAAAATGATGAAATGAAACAAAACTATTTTAATTGTTTGTTCATACTTGCTATAAAAATACATTTCACAGTAAAGAAAATTATCAGTTGTTAACACAGAGATATGAATCAGTAATTTGGCATTGTTGTCAAATATACAGCAGAAGCTTAAGCTGGGGTCCTTGTAACATACACTAAAGCACATTTCAGGGACAAATTATATTTCTAATTGAAACCATTAGAAGTTGCTGAAGCAATAGAATTATTTTTCCCTGAAAATATTATGTGGCAGCCAATTTTAATTCTAAGTATGAGCCTTCTTGGATCAAAATATTCCCAGCAGCACATATTGTTTGAAAAGGGAAAAGAGGAAACAGGCCTACACAATTTTGTGTATCCTTTGCTGAGATGAGCTGTCAAGCACACATCAGAGACTGCAGATGTTAATACCACTCTGATTCAAAATGTCAACAAGAACTCCATCCTTGCTACAATCTGAATCCATCTGTCGACATCCAGATAGGTCACTGCATGTCAAATTAGTACAGTTTTATATGCAGTGTGTTTATTGATCCTGGAATGGATGGCAAATTCAGGATCATGGGACAGGAAGGTCATTTCTTCCATACACTGTTATATTGTTATTATGCCATTATTCCACTTTCAACATCCTGTGGAGTTCTGGGGTCTGTAAAATATGTTAAAATATGTTAAAACATTCTAAAATATTCAAAAACATTATAAAGTCAAAGCTTTCACGGGCAGAATCCATAGGTTGTTGTGGGTTTTCTGGGTTTTGAACCTGTGTTCTATTAGTACTTTCTCCTGACATTTCGCCTGCATCTGTGTCTGAGGATATGATATATATCCTCAAAAATATATCCTCAAAAAGATAGATAGATAGATAGATAGATAGATAGATAGATAGATATCCTCATACATGTGTGTGTGTGTGTGTGTGTGTGTGTATTCATATATATGTCCTCTGAAGATACCAGCCACAGATGCAGGTGAAATATCAGGAGAAAACACTAATAGAACATGGGTTCAAAACCCAGAAAACCCACAACAACCTATTTCAAAAACATTTTTTGAATATTTTAAAATATTATTTCAATCCCTACAAGTCTCAAATATCTGTCCCCTCAGTCTCTTCCCCTTACTTGACACACAGCTTGCTAAATTTCAAGGATAACTCACAGCTAAATAATACATTAGATTATTACGGCTGAAGCTGAAATGCTTGGCTGCATGTATACAAAGATGGTCAAATCAGCAAATTACTTGATGCTCAACCATGGAATAAAGAGACCAGACACAAAGTTGGGTTAACTAAGGGCCACTTTATTTTGACCTGTATTCTTTACATTGCATTAACCTGAAAGATACAAGAGAGGGAGAGCAACATGATACAGGACCAGCTGATGCCAGGGTCACAATGTGACAACCTGTTCAGCCTATCTATAGGCAATAACACCTGAGCCCTGGGGCAATCCAAATTGCTTTGGTTGCTCCCCAGTCTAGCATCTTGGAAAGTAACCCAGGGACTCGCACCCAAGCTGCGCGGCTCTAAAAGTGAGAGTCTTATTCCCAGGTTAACCTCAAGGGTAGCCTCCTTCACCGAACCCCCTGGGATGCAGGGCCCTAAAGAGGTGGTTCCAGAGCCTTACTCTACACCAAAATGGTGCCAATAGGTGATCACCAACGTTTTATTATCCCCCATTATCTGCCACAGAAAGGTGCAAGCGTCTGCTTAGTCCCTTTCCCTCCATCAGGCCAGACAACACAACCCTCACTTCCCTCTCAATTCTTCCAGGAACAACTGATTCCAATGATCAAACAGGTGCACCTCATATGCTGCCCAAATAGGTTGCCAAGATGAGGAATAAAGTGGCCCAAATCTGATTATTCACTACTCTTCTGGTGTGGTCAATACATTTGGGGTCTTCACCACTCTGCCAAAAAAACAATGTCATTACCACCAAGGTGAATGACCAAAATGTCAGGTGGAGGCCCATGGCACTCCAAGGCCCTGCCCTTTAGCAAGCCTGGGTCATTACCCCCATGGTGAATGACCAAAACATTAGGTAGAGGCCCATGGCACTCCAAGGTGTTGCCCATCAGCAAGCCTGGGTCATTACCGCCAAGGTAAATGACCAAAACATCAGATGGAGGCCCACAGTGCTCCTCAAACAAATTGGCAACTGGCCACTCCATTGCAGGCTTTGTTTACTAAACCACACCACAGTGGCTATGTCACCCAGCCCCAACTGACAGCCAGCATGGCAAGTTTAGGCCTGGTGCACCATCCAAAAATTATGCTGTGGCCACAAAGCAGGACCTGCTGTCTTGCCACATAGCACCAAGAATTCAACAGAGAAAACAAGAACAAAGTTAGTTGAGCAAAACAGCCTCAAAATATGGGAGGACACATGCACATCTTTGCAGGGGAAGATTTCCAGTGGTGGTGGACTCGACGTCTTGTGGGCTGAAGCCCATCCCAGAAGCAATGGAGGCACTTCCAATCCTAAATAAATGGGTGCCAGTCTTAACTCTGTTCAGGCTCAAGCACTGTAAGGCCTTCACAGTAACTGTCCAAAATTGACACCTATACGGGTCAAAAATTAATGTGACAAAATTAAACAACAACCCCAGTCTAGCCCCCAAGAGCTGCACATAACGCATGAACAAGGCATAAAGCTGAGTCAGAGCACAAGCCCAATGCTACCTTTGCCCTCACGCTTTTATGATCAGGTTTGAATAACTAAAACATGAGGAGAAAGTGCAGTGTATTCCTCAAACAGAAGAAGCAACCAATAAATCATACTATAACCACAAATCAGCACCTGTTGTCTTGCCAAACTGCATGTGGGAACTAACTGAACAGACAAAGAACAGCAATGTTAGAGTGTTATAAAGTGTTCTGCCCCCAAGAGGATGTACAGATGTCTTCACAACACATAGCCTCACTCCATTCAGAGCCTAAACCCTGTGCAAAAGCTGTAGAATCTAACCCACATTGGCAATCTTCCTTCTTTTCCTGGTCCACTTTCCAAAGTCTTGTGCATGCTGAAATTACAGGTGGTATCCTCATGCCCCTGAGCTTTAGCAGTGAAAGCCAATGCTGACAGTCTAGCCCTGATGAACTGCAGGGCCAGATCCCTGCCCCTCAGAGAAACACAATACAGCAATATGTGGTCCACATGAATATGCCACAACACCTGCAACTTGCTAGACACCTAATTAACTCAATCTCCCTTCTGCCTTTCTGAAAGACTAATGGCTTAGACAACCTGACCCCTCCAAGGCTGCTCAGATCTGTAGGCCCAGGACAGGACTGGAGTTTGCATCTGGAGCAAGCTGTCTGAAGTGCTCCAACTGTTGGTGGGAAAGGCTTGGACCAGGCACATGGCATGAGGGGATTTAGAGATGATCAAATTAATGACACTGACCAGGGTCATATCATAACTAAGAATGGACTGACAAATTGTGAATTCAACAGCCCACAATTAAACTGTCCTCCCATTGTGAAAAATTCAAAGACACACCTCAAATGTCTGATACCAAAACAAACAAATACCATTTTCCTGTAAACTGACATGTGAAAGTCTCCTGCAGCTCCACTAAACTAGAGTAGAAACTCATCCCAATCATCCACATTGGCTCTTGTATCAGCTATAATGAGTCCTACTTCACAGAAACAATGCAAGAGAGCCTCAGCAGAGCATAGAAAATTAAGGTAACCAAGTAGCTCCTGAAACTCTTTCCTTAGTTTCCACAATTTGCCATTTGTGCCATGGGAAATTGTTAAATGATATTAACTTGTATAGTTAAGCAGATAAGGCAGGTAAACAGTATAATGAACCTTCCAAAAGCAGAACAAGAGGCCAAACACTCCGCTGGGTGCCTAGTTCATGTAGAAGCCACCATCCAGTGAGAAGCCCAGCAGTTCAACAGTGCCTATGGCAATGCAGCTTTTGGTCCCATGTGGATTGTTCCTCAGGAGCTGCCAACATTCAAAAAATCTCATTAGTAATCATAAACTGTGTCATTCTGTGTTTCCCAGATGATGCGTGTGTGTGTGTGGGGGGGGATAGTAAGCACTAAGAGCACCCTCCAAGTTGTCACTTGCTCTAAGACTGGGCTAGAGTTACAACACCCTTCACTTGTGGATGAAAGTGAAATAACGGTGGGGGGGCAGTTAACTGGAACACCTTTTAAGTTTTTTATTTTATCTTCTGCTTCTCATGTGAACTTCATTGTAATTTAACCAAGGGTATAATTGTTGTGTCAGAGCAAAACTCAAAATAATCCCAAGTGCACTGTGATATCTATACACGTACATCAATATATTTGCAACTACATGCATGTATGCAAATGTGCACACACACACGCGCACACGCACCCCTGCATGAAACCTGCACACACACTCAAACCTTAACGAAATCAATAAGCTATGAAGGTCTACATTCAGACAAGCACACACTGATGCACACACATATGCTTACCTGCACAAATTCCTATAAACTGCCACAGATGCTACCACTGCAGCATTGTTGTGATTGAATCAATAAGGTGGGAACCAATAAGGTAGTAAAGTCAACATGCATGTGTGCATAACACACAAACCTACATATACATCTCTAAACTGCTATTGATTCCATCATGCAATATTGCTGTTGTTCTCAAAATCAAATCAGTAAGGTAGTACAGTCTACATGCATGCATACAAATACACACTCACACGCCTGCATACCCCCCCCCAAACTGCCACTGATGCTATCAGTGGTGCACTGTTCTTGTTGTTTGAAATCAATAAAGTAGCAACAGTGCATGTGTACTCGCACACACAAACACCTGTACAAACCCTACTAAACTGCCATTGATGCTTCCACTGCATCATCATCATTATCATCATCTTTGTTATTGTTGTTGTTGTTGTTGTTATTCTAATTATTTTGAGCACCACTAACTTGCCACCTCTCAAACCGTAAAGGATTCAAGAAGGTAGTAAAACAAGGTAAAAATATAAGGACCATAACTGTGGGTATCAAGGCCTAAGTGTTGATCCCAGGCCCTCTAACCAACTTGTTGTTAATGCTCTGTTTATTTCTGGCAACACTAACCTGCCATCACTCAAACTTTACAAGAAACAATAAGGTAATAAACAAGATATCAGTATAAATACTATAGCTGTGGGTATCTAGATCTAGATGTTAATTTCAGTCCCTCTAACTAACTCAATTAAATGGAGGCCTAGCCAATGCCTGGTAGGCCTCAAAAGGCCTGCACATGGCCAGGTGGTCAATAGGAGCAGGGCAAAATAACCACAAATAATCAATCCCCCAAACAGGTGGTTTAAATGAGCAGCATGGATTTTAAACCCTGAAACTGCTTCTGCATATCATCCCATACACAAAGTCCCCCGGATTTTCAACCAGGAATGTCCTGGACTCTTGTGCTGTGTCAATCATCAGAGAAGCTCCCCTAACTGCTCCAAAACACACAGCAACACCAGATCCACTTCCTAAAAGCAAAAATCAGCAACTATTAAATCAATCAAGGACCAGAACAACACCAGGAACAACCACCAGATCAGCCAGTAAAAGAAATCAGCAAAGAATCTGCAAGCAGAGCACCGCAACAACCTGCCCAGATGTCCCAAAGCAGCCCAGCCATGATCACAGGCTGTTTATAAAGTTATAATTCACTAAGAGTTCAAGAGAGAAGGGAGGAAGCTGTCAAACATGATGAATTTAAAGAGGGGAGGGCTGGTGAAGGGAGAAGGAACCTTAATATCTCCTTTTAGCCATCTTAAGCAATGCTCAGGGTGGGGAGGTAGAAGAGGAAAGAACAATATCAGAAGGCAGCCAGGACAGTCAAAAGTGGGGGAATGCTTATTAGGCACACACGTACAAACTCAACTCAAATCAAACACTAATCCAACAAACAACCACACAAAATGCCAACCAAAACCCCCTAAACCACAAAAACCTAAGCCAAACTGATGATCCAGTGATAACGATCACTCCATGTCAACATTAGCACCAAATGACACATATAGGAAGTGAACTGCTTCACTGTCTCTTTTGCCCCATCACATGTCTTGATTTAGTGCTTAGCACCAATCAAAAATAACATTTGTGTCACTCCATGGAGACCATCAAAAGCTTGCCTTCCTCCACAGTGACGTTCGTCATGCAAGTCCAGGTAAGTATTCTTGGAAAATGGCTATTTATTAATGGATACACAATGGTCAAAGTGATCAATGGGTGTAGTTCAGTCAAATATTAAATAAGCTGGTAAAACTATGCAGCATTTGTATCTGAGAAGTGGAGAAATTGCATTATTGACAGTTTATATATCTTTCCTCCCTGTTCACCCAAAAGTCTACAGATTCAGAATTATAATTTCACAAAGAAAGGTAGGTTAGGACCTTTCTTCCAGAAATATACTATAGTATCAGAGATTTGTTTGTACACTGATGAAAGGAGGGATAACTATTCAGTCATTTGATTCTTTGACCTACAATCTCTTTTGGAAATTGTCCAAGAACTTTTTAAAATCACTGCTTCTGTATGTGAGAAAGTGTGTAACAATTGGCATGGGAACAGAAAGAGGGATAAAAGGGGCAGCATAAAGTAATTATATTTAGCAGTGGTGGTGATGACTGAAACACAGCAGGTAGGGGGAAAATGTATTTTCCTAGAAGTAATTGCATTCAGCACTTTCATGAAAATTGTACTTTCATGAACAGCTATAGGATTTTCCCCTGACATTATTATATATGACCTTATATTCGAAATAAGACTTTTCTACTTAAATTGATACTCTTGAATGATGCCTCTAAAATATCACTTGTCAACTATAGTGCTTATATTAATGGTAGTGAATATGCTTTAAAAAGGCTCACATTCTCCAAGAAAAAGTTAGGTATTCTGGAACTTTTATGCAAGTTTTCTTTTCTTTTTTTTTGGTTACATTTCTGATTAACAAAAAACAGGAAGTTGAAAACTCAATGGAAATAACTCAGAAGGGTGTCATTTCAAGTCTCCATAATGTCACAAATAATGGTCAAACCAAAAGAGACATGCTTATATCCATCAGTTTTGTTTTCTTCTAAATAAACAAACCTACACAGTTTAGATCTGTGGTGTTGTATAATGGTCATATTCCTAGGAGGGAAGTGTTGTTGTAGCTCAACCATCTGAACCAGTGCACAAGCGGAGCATGTGATTTGACCATTTCACAATGATTGGAATGTGCAACAGTGCAGCAATATTACAAGGAAAAAGGGAGGGATGGTCCCCAACAGAGCCAAAGGGCTCTGGTAATTCAGAACAGAGGGCAATGAACACAAAACAGAAAAAAAACGTTGCTATCTTTGGTAGTGCCCTGTTGTACAGTTTGATCCTTCACTGTACAAAGGGGCATCTTGTGCAGTGTCTCATTATGCAATGGGCCTCCACTCTATATTATGTATAGCATCACAGTTTGCTAGCATGGTTTTGTATTGTGTCGGTGATGTAGCTCTGTCATCATAAAGTTACACATAGCAGCCCATGATGAAGGATCCCAACCCCTATTTTAAAATCTCAAGTTCTTAAAAAAAATGTAAATGAATTCTTTAAAAAAATAACCTGAAATGAAATCTTTGAAATGATCAAATTCAATATAAACTTCTTTTCCTAGTATAGAGGGTCAGTTTGTGCATGACTGACCAATGAAGTTGATGACGGTGATGATGATGATGTTAAATGATATGTTTCTTTTAGTTCTGCTTCTACCTCTGCTTTTATTCTTCTTTTTTACTATACTTATATTTTTCCCTAGGACTGAAACTCAAAAGAAGCTCATAATTTAAAAGAATAATACAATTAAAAACATGCAAAGGATGAATATTAAAATAGAATTAAACTATTTACAGTGTTAAAATAATTACCCCTCAGTAAAAGAATGAAATGCAATTTTAAAAGATTTAAAAACTCTTTAGAAACAGTTAAAACAATACAGCATCTGCAAGACCATTTTTTTAAAAAAATTCACTTTAAAAAAATCTGTCTGAATAAAAAGGCTTTAGCCTGAACAACAACAAAGAGGGGGGTTTCCTGCATAGGGAATTCCAGCATCCAGGGGTAGCCACTGAAAAGGACCCCTCTTGCATCCCCATCAGCTGTGTTTGTGATGGTGATGGGACTGAGAGAAGGGCCTCTCCTAATGATCTCAGAACCCAAACCAGCTCCTAGATGGAGATAAGATCTGCCAAATAGCCTGGACCTGAGCCATTGTGCCCAGAAACAATCTGGCAGAAAGTGGAGCTGTTTCAACAGGGAAGTAGTATGGTGTGGCAGAACATAGGCCCTTTTCGCACGGCATTTGCCATGTGAAAGAGGGCCTGGAGCCTCGCACGATTGCAAGGAGTGATCTGCATGATGCCCTCACTATTGCGCAAGGCTCCAGGGGCCGGCAGGCAACGATTGTGCACCTTTGCATTTTTGGCTTTCAGCTGAAAATGCTGCGTGTCACACATTGCTCTCAGGCCCCGCACACACTTACCTGGTGTGCGGAGCCTCGGAAGCTGGGCCAGTCATGCTTCCTGTCTCAGTACAGACTGAGAAGGTTGCAGGCTGCACTGTGAAAGGAAGACACGGGGCTCTCGCGTGAGCAGGAAGTTCGTGCGGAGCTGAAGAAGCAGGGAAGCAAGAGCCTCTCACAAGAGGCTCCTCATGCAATCACCGCACCCCAGTGCCGAGAAAAGGTAGGATGCGGAAAGGGCCATAGTATGATCTCTGCAACTTGTGATCTAAGTGTTCCAAAGACTGAAAGACTCTCAGAAAAATTAAAAAAAGAGAGGGGGGGTATGACAACCATAATTCACCATTAACAAGGTAAAATACGCAAGTTTTCAAACCTAACCCTTTTAAGGGTTAAACAGGCAAAACTATGGACCCACATGGAGAAAGCTGCTAGGTCTGGTTTCTTGCATATTTGTATTAATCATATTTCAATTTTTTTCCTTTCTGAATATGAAGGAATTTTAATTTATGGCATTACTAACAAAACCTAACTGAAACAAAATTCATACCCATGGCTATGTGGAATATCTCTTGGTCTATACTGTTCATTTTGTGAATGTAAAGACAGATAAACTCATAATATGAGTCTTTTTATGACTGGAACTGCCCTTTCCTAAATGCACATCACCTATAGATGTAGAAGGCAATGCTAGGATTCAGACCTCTGGGTCTCTGGTCTCAAATGCATGCACCCATTCACATAACACACAGGTTAACCCTCTGAGTCTTAGTAAACAAATCAGAGCCAATTTAAATTCGTGTTTTCTGGTTAGATATAAAGGAAAGCTTGGAATCAGATCAAGTAAAACAGAATCCTGTTCTATTCTTCTTCTGTGGAGGAAGAAGGTATATCTTCCAATTGTCCCAATTTGGCAGGGACACTCCATTAATCTTGTGTCATCCAACTTTTTCAGCTGCTTTTCAAGTATCCCACTTTCTCCCTTGGTCCTCAACTTACTTCTGTTGCTGTCAGCTGAATTCAAAGAGGAAAAGTAATTAGTACCACATTAACTGAGCAAGGAGGAGAGAAGGAGGTGAACTCTTGCTCTTTTTACTAGCCTCAGATAAAAGCAAACTGCTGCAGTATGCCCCAGCTTCATTTTGACCACACTCTGATATTGCTTGGCCATAGAGGTTGCAGTTTTTATGTGTATGAGACATTAGAATGCTATAACCTAATGCTGATAGTGATCTCCGGCATACTGTTACATTAAAATTCAGCATCCAGCTGACTAGCACTTCAGTAGTGCTGTTCCTTGACTCTACACTTGAACATTTGGGAGATAAACACAACAGACAACAGAGCTAAGAGCTAGGTACTGTGGGTAATCAAGTCAGTCAGTTTCATTTTCTCACACATTTTATTTGCTAATATAAATACAAAAACAAAACAAAATTCACATTCTGTCTGTATTGAATACACACACACACACACACACACATATATATAACAAATGCTGATTAGTTCTTCAGATATGAACTAAACAAAAATTATATGCACTTGTTAAATTCAGTAAGTATTGCTATTTTCCCAATCATAATAATATATGACTGCTAAAACTCAGGAGCCCCTCAGGAAAAAAAAATATGGCAACTTTAGTTAAGTCCAACATGGCTGAATGTACAGAGAGTGAAATCCAGACTTTTAAGAGCTAAGCTCATAATGTCCTCTTTTTGAATGAATTCATCTGAGAATTTCAGTTTCTCCCACTGTTACGCCAAAACATGGGTGACTCATGGGTCCACCAGGAAAGCCAGTACCTCTGTGATAAGGTGGGGAATTATTAGATCAAAGTAGGAGACCCGTGAGAGGGGGATAACCAAACAAGATCATTTGCACCTATGTGTAACAGTACTTTTGCAGGGAAGAATTAGCCAGAGATTGAAAAGTAAGATTAATTGTTTTTTATTTGGGGGAACTGCAATCACACACACAAGATCCAAGCAGTCTCACAATCACACAAGGCTAACTGAAGGAAAAGGAGGGAAAACTTTGGATAGCAAGATTTTTAAGGTGAAGTGAGTGATATTTACCGATCAAGAAGAGCAGTGAAGAAACAGCAATGTGGCTTAAACACAAGTGAGAGGACAGCACACAGTTGGGAATCAGAGTGGCAGCCAGCAATCAGTGTAGTGCAAGTTGACTGGCCAAAAACAGGGTTTTAAATAACCAATTTCTGCCTGGAGGGCTATGGTATTAAAGGCTTTCTGGCCGAGTAAACAATGGTGTTTGTGGAGTGAGCAATGAGGTCTGAAATGTGCTAATGGTCTTAGCGTTAAGTGACAAAGGGCTAATGGCCATTCTGATAACTCAGTATTTGTTGGACAGGTTTCAAGACAAAGGAAAGGTTTTCTTGGTCAGATGAAAAAGGAATAATCAGCCACCCTGTGGGAATATTCCAGATGCTATTGTATAAAAGTCTGAATTATTAAGGTTAACTGCAAGCCCATTATCTCTGAAGTTTCTGGTGATTTCCTGACTATGATCTGGCTGTATCTAGAGGTTTCTTCTGACCTAATTCACAATGCACATGTTTTCCTCTTATCCAGACTAGCCATAAAGCCATAATAGGGTATTTTTTATATTTGTGCCAATTAATTTATTTTGCCAATTAAATCATATTTCACAAATTAAACCATATCAACATGTGGGAGATGTACGGCCTGGTATCACCACTTTCCACTTTTTAAAATCTCAAGTTCTTTCTAGTAAGAATATGAAGAAATGTGTGGATTTTGGCAATCTTTTTTTTTAATCAAAAATGAGCTGAAAGAAAATTCTCACGAGTACCTTCTGAAGGTGTTAAGCTCTATTACTCTGAAACAAGAACAGTTATAAACAGTACCTGCCAAGATTTTGAAACCTTTACTTTTCTATAAAAAAGCCCAGCTCACAAAAAAACAGATGGATATCATCATCATTATCACCACCACCACCACCATGACCACCACACCACCATCATTATTATAATCTAATTTAGGAAGTAAGATAAAGAATCATGTCCATTGATAAATAATCATGTTACTCCAGAATGTGAGTGACTTAGGGGTCCTCTCACAATGCCAATAGCTCCATATAACAATATGGAAATAATTAGCTCAATTAGGAGACCTGAAACAGGGAGGTAACATTACAAGATCTTCCACCAATATTTACAGAGTCCTAGTATGAAAGAGCCAGCCAGATATTCCAAAATAAGTTAAAATGTGTTTTATTGAAAAGTTCAGTCACACACACAAAAGATCCAGGCACTCACACACTTGCACAAGAACTAACCAAAGGATAAAGGGAGGAAACTTGTTGATAGTAGAATTGTAGGGAATAGGTGATAATTACTGGTCAAGAAAGCAGTAAAGAAAACAGTGATGTGGCTTAGACTTGCACCTAAGGACAGGACTCATTCAGGAATCAGAGTGACAGCATGGCATTCAGCCAGTAAGATATTGTGTCTGCTCAAAATAGAAGGTTTTTATACCCAAAATCTGCCTGGAGGGCAAGGGTGTGAATGGCCAAACAAACAATGGAAGTTGCAGTGTGGACGATGGGGTCTGTTTGGAGTTAATGGTCTTAGTGGTAGGTGACAAAGAATTAATGGCTATCATAATAGCTCGGTAATAGTGGACAGATAAAGAAACAATGAAAGGAAATGCCCAGGTGGTAGGAAGAAGGGCTAAAACAACCTGTGCTTTGGTGGGAATTTCCCGTCCTTATTGTGTGATAGCAGAGATGTTACAGCTTTAGTTTAAGTCTATTATCTCTGGAGTTGCCTGGTGATTGTCCTGACAATGACCTTGGCTATACTTAAGGGGATCTTCTGCCCTGTGTTGCAGCACATATGTCCAGCCACTGTTTTTCCACTGACCAGCCTGGCCTTATAATCATTTCAGGGTCCATTTTATATCCATGCCAATTAATGTGTTTTTGCAATTAAATCATATTTTGCCAATGAAACCATATCAAATCAGAGGGATGGGCAGGCTGGTAATAAGGTTTCTCCCTCTCCAGAATAATGTCATATCCTTATTCTTACCTTACTGAGCAATTAACTATCAGATTGAAACTCAAGGTAAAGCAGACATATATGAACTGGAAATACATATAATTAAATGAAACATAATATTTCAGCAAGCAAATGTAGACACAGGTTAACATATCAAAAGTAACAAAACTAATAAAAATACATAAGATAGCAGCTTTATGAAATGCAATAAAACTACAGCCTTTTCTTAATAATTACATTTTGTCTTTTGAGAATAAAGCCAATCAGATTATTCAGTGAAAAACTGAATTCTTGGCTGTCAAACTATATCCATGCATTTCAATTTTTGCTACCACTTTGCTCTTTTTAAGTGAAAACCCTTCTGCTTTTGGAAGTCTAGCAAACAACAAATCTTACATCTGAGATTTCATCTTTTTTAGATAGTCTAGGTTGCAAAAGGTCAAATATGTATCTTTTCTTCTACTGTGGAGATGATAAACAGAGCTGATATTTGTGTTTTGTTCCATGTTTCGGACTTAATAAAGTGTCAGTTCTCAAATGTCTCCATATCAAAGTCAAGAGACAATTTTGGGAATAACTCAGGACCAAAACATTTGATAGGTTGCAATAAATGCTCTGATTATACCACACTCTAGGCGAAGTCAAACACCAAATTCCTTTCCCTTCCTCATGATAGTTGTATGATGACAATTTTATGGGAATTATAGATACAAATTCAAAGTAGGTAGGCAACTCATTACTTCTGTGAAATCATTTCACATTTACATCAGGTCGCATTTAACATCACAAGCTATGAAACTCCCAATGAGGGCATGGAAAGGTAGAAGAAAAATTGCAAGGCCAAGTGTATGCATGCAACATAAATGTAGCAGTAGCTCATTTCAGAAACCATTTACTACTATCCCAAGGCAATAATATGCCCAAGTTGACCTAGAATTAGAATAATGTCAAAACAGACATAAATTTCTTAGGAATTATATCATTAAATGCTATGCTCACCTCCCCTATGTTTCATCATGATACTACATTTTCCAAGCACATCACCTTGTGTGTTACACTGTCACAACCAAACAAGGGTGCACATTCCCAATAATTCTTCTGATTCTTCCAAAAGAATATTAATAAGGTATACCAAATATTAAAGTAAAAATAAAATAAGGAAAATGATTTACTAGGGTTGGTAATAAAGCAAGCAAACAAACAAAACAATCCAAGAACTTTCAAAAGGCAAACATAATGCCTTGTGTCATCTTGAAAAGTAACGCGTTTATTCTAAAGCAAATCTCCATGGGCTACAATCTACTTGCATGAAGGAATGTCATTGATCAAACTGGTCAACTGAAATATCTGCAACTTGATGAGGCCATAAAGAATTTGGAACAGGTCATCAGAATGTTTGGCACCATGTATTATTTCTCTCCTAAACTTCTTTTCCCCCATGTGCATATCTGTTGTATAATAAAGTGTTATTTAATTTACAACAGACACTGATTTCATGGTGCACTAGTGATGTGGAGCACTTGAATCATGCCATGAAGCAATATCATAAAATCATGACAAGTAGTCAAAGTAATAGATAGCTTGATGGATGTGCTTGGCTTTCCCACTCCCCCATTCTATCCCAACAGTTCCTCTTGAGTATCAGCATTTAAATTTTATTTGGTCATAATAAACAGAGGAGTGATCAGTACAGCAGAAAGCAATGAATAGAGAATGATGGCATGACTTTTCCCATGCACTTTCTAAGCACATTCAGATAAAAGGGTGTGCCTCTGATGAGTTGCTCTCAGGCTGTCAGTATGGATTAACATTCCTACAAACTGAATGAGTCCTTCCCTGTTTCTTTTTCTAGCCATGTACACGGTTGGCTAATCTTAACTCAGAGACATTTTATTTATTTTATTTTACTTTTATTCAGGCCTTGGTTATTAAGAGACTCTTTTGACATTACCTTTAACAGATCAGGTACTGTGGCTCTTTACTACCTGTTAGCACTTTGCCCTCTCTCACTCACAGTGCTTTGTGAATAAAGCTAGTGGGAAGCAAGCATGGCAAACCTTCACAGACTCTTTGCCACTGTTTGTTCAATATTTTAACTTGAAAGGAAACAAATAGACAACCTCCCACATGGAGAGTACAGGAACTGTTCACTGCAGAGCAAATTGGGAAAAGAAAGAAAGAAAGAAAAAGAAAACCTCCATTCTCCCATTCTTCCATTTTCTGCAACTGTGAAGTAATTCTGGGGGTTCTTTGATAGACACCTTTAACCTTACTGTAAAGACACCTCTTTCAAGGTTGTGGAAGACTATTTGAAGCTCAAACCTTTTAAATATCACAAAGGAAAGATGAAAAAAAATCTTGAGAGGGCAAAAATTATCACAACATCTTTTTTTCAGCAAGACTAGGGGTCAAGATTAGGAGAATTAAAACTCTCAAGGCTGTCTTCTAGTCATCATGAATGTCAAGTACTGCCTTCCTTTCTTTCAGTTGCCAAGCAATATTCTGATTTTTCTTTTTTAAAAATAATATATGTTTGATGGTACCAGTTCAATATGCTGCATTAAATGTTGGAATAAATTGCAGCAAGCAGCCCCTCCCTCTAGTGCAGGAGACCTAATATTAAACATGTACTACGCATGCAGTTTGGAGGGATTAAAGGGATTTTAACTTTGGCATAATATGGACCTGATCTGAGCAGGAATGCCCCATAGCAACCAGGGACTAGAAATAGTTTCATTAAGCCTTTCATGGATAAGATTTCCAGATCTGGAGAGAAGACATGATCCAAGGATAGTCTCTGATGACATCACAAGGAACGTATCTCACTTATGTTGAGAGCAAAGTCCTCAATTATATCATTGAAATCATCAGCAACAACAACAACAAAAACTAACAACAACAACAACAACAACAACAGAAGAAGAAAAAGAGGGGAAGAAGAAGAAATAATAATGTTCTGGAAACTATGTTTTCCAGTCTCTGCACTGAAATGATTGAGAGGGGAAAAAGCAAAATTTTCCTGCCTGTTGTTATCCTATTTAGAAGCATTGCTTCTAACATGGGAATTGTAGACCAACCCAAAAAGTTTACCAAGTGGTTTTGAAAAACAAACAAACTTTACCCAGCTCTAACACTTTTTCCATGCACTACTTTTAACAAGGCATAGAATTTGTGATGCACCCAAATAAACTTTTCCAGGAAAGACCTTCTATAGTTTTCTTTTAGTGGTTTGCCTCCAATAATCAGTGTATCCCATTGCCCACTTTATATTTTTATTTTATTTTCTTCAACAGATATATGGAAGCTCCCTCCACAGAACAGAGGCGAGAACAGAACTGATAAACCTAAGCAATAAAACAGGAAAAGCCACAAAGCAGCAATATTATACCGCAGGTATGGACAACTGTGGTAGGTCTGGTGATCATAATAAAAAATCCAGAGACATAACTGTGTTAGTGTGGATCAGTGTCTAAATACGTCTCTTTCATCTGATGCCATAAAAAAAAATCAGACATGGGGGAAATAGATGTGGACAGAAATTTACTTTAAGTCTACTTGTTTTTTCACTGTTGTCGAACAGTGTGAGTTTGTGTGTAGCAGGAATGGAAACAATATTTGAAAATATTAAAAAATGGCAAAAAATCCTGTGAAAGGACAAAAAGTGAAGTATCTGGGTATTTGGATAGCTAAGAGAAATAATGAGTTATTTGATAATAACTATGGAAAAAATGGAAAGAAATAACCAAGGACATGGAAAATTGGACTAGGCTACATTTATCATTGTTGGGGAGGATTGCGGTTATAAAGATGAATGTCTTACCAAAGATGAATTTCTTGTTTCAAAATCTTCCAGTAATAACAAATAAGAAACCATTCATTCAATGGAAGAAAGAACTAACCAAGTTTATATGGCAAGGGAAAAAAACCATGATTAAATGGAATACTTTGACAGATCAGAAAAATCGAGGCGGCTTGGGACTACCGGACTTTCAGTTGTATTATAAAGCTGTGTCTCTTATATGGATTAAAGACTGGATGGACCTACAAGACGTTCAAATGTTGACATTGGAGGGTGCAGACCTGAGGATGGGGTGGCATGCCTATATATTTTATGATAAAGCAAAAGTAGATAAAGACTTTACAAATCATTATATTAGGAAATCACTGTTGAAAATTTGGGAGGAATTTAAGTCTAAAAATATGAGGCAAATACCCTCCTGGGTCTCCCCACAAGAAGCTTTCTTTGGAAGATGGGCCTCAACTGATAAATGGCTTCGATATGACGATCTGATAGAGAGGTCTGAGGTGAACGACTTACAGCTTAAATCAAGAGACAAGTTGGAACAAGAGGGAATAGTTCTAAATTGGTTTCCGTATAGGCAATTATCGGAGAGGTTTCAGATAGACTTGAAGACATATGGAATAGAAATAAAGGAAAAAACTGGAGTGATTAAAAGTTTGTTTGATAATCCTCCACATCTTTAACTCAAATAACTCAGGAGATGTTGCAATGGGAGATGTATGAGGAAACAGTCAAAGCAGTCATGATTTCTTGGGCACAGAATTTAGGTCATACAATTCAATTGGACAATTGGGAGCAGAGTTGGAAAAAGACAAATAAATTTACTGTGGCCCAGAATTTAAAAGAGAACTACTATAAGATATTTTATAGATGGTATCTGACACCGGATAAATTACAAAAGATATACAAAACAGGTACTGGGATTTGTTGGAAATGCTCAAAAGAAGTTGGCACAACATATCATATGTGGTGAATGTGTCCAAAGGCAAAGAAATATTGGTCTGAGATGCACTAAAAGATATGTGAAATATTGAAGGTGCAGATTCCTATAATTCCTGAAATGTATTTACTGAATATGACAGATTTAGTTGAAAGTACAATTATAAAGAAACATTGGAGAATAATATTGTATATGATAACAACATCACGTATTGAATATGCAAAGGTATGGAAAATGCAGATAATACCTACAGTTGAACAATGGTGGGAGACTTTTATGGAAAACAAAAATGCTGATATAGGCCCTTTCCACACGGGGTAAAAAAAATGGTTTAGGGCGACCTCATCCGGAGGTCGTCCACACCGTGGGGTGCGCTAGGGTGGTTTGAAAAGTGGAGGTTCCACACCTCAAACCGCCCTAGCGTGGCTGCAAGGGGCGGCGCGGTGTGTTTTTTAAAAACCACATTTCATGTGGTTTTTAAAAAACGCAAGTGCGCTAACCCGTTGCAGCGCCCCATTTGAAACTGCAGGGATGCGCTAGCGCGTCCCTGCAGAGCTGCCCAGGGGCGGGCTTCCGGCTGGCGCGCTGCCCTGATTGGCGGAGTGCCGCCGGAAGTCGCCGGCCGCCATTTTGGGTGCCTCCGAACACCACCGAAATTCGCCAGCGTGTGGAGTGGCGAACACGCGCTCCCCGCAGGGATGGAGCAACCCGTTTTCAGGTAAGATCCGTCCCTGCATGCGCTGCCCCATTTCCCTGTCCCCCGTGTGGAAAGGGCCATAGTACCACAGAGACTGAAAGGGAAACCAGATGATGAAATCCAGAAGGAACGGCAAATTGTCGAGGCGGGCGGGGAGGTCTTTATAAGAAGTCATTAATTCATGGTATTATGTAAAAGTTAACGGTGAAGAGATGTAGTGATGTTTTGATATCATGAAGCTTGATATGGAAAATGAAATGCAATGTGCCGATATAATAGATGGTAAAGCAGTACAGGGGAGAAAACTATGTAAAATCATTGAAGATGAAATCTGAATTAGTTTGGAAGAATCAAATGATATTGCAAGTGAAATAACAACAAGATGTATGTTTTTATTTGTTTTGAAACTTTAATAAAATGATTTTAAAAAATGGGGAAAAAATCCCTCATGTTTTGTGTAAAGATTCACACGCGGCTGATTTGCATAGAAAGCAATTTCTGTTCAGGAAACAGCATTTTCTGCATGCAAAATAATATTAATTACTATACAGAAAATGTTGGTTTCTGTGCATAAAAAATGTAATTGAGATTTTTTTTCTGCAAAAAAAATGCACATTGTTGGTTTTTACAGAAAACAGCATTATCTATACAGAAAACTGCATTTTCTGGTCAGGAATTAATATTTCTCCATTGAAGTACTATTTTCTATGTAGAAAATGCCATTTCCTGCATAGAAAAATGATATTTTCCTGTACAAAATAACCACATGTGAATTTTGTGCAGAATAAGTCCTGAATATAGTTTTTGAAGACTTTCTTGCAGTAGAAAAAAAGTTGCTGAAATTATGATTGCTATTACCTTCAAGAAGAAACGTAGTGAAAAATTGCATCCCTGGTGTGTTGGGAGGGGGCTTACAACTTATTTTAAAATTAGCTGTGGCTTTTGGAGGCTTCCAGAAGAGGGAATTCATTTTTTTCTGCCATCAGAAATGTGTACTCTTGGGAATCTGGAGAGATCTCTGGTATTCAGGATGAGCCTAGGGCTGCACTTTACCCATTGCTGTTGTAGTAAAGTATTCAGGACCTCCAGAGTTAGTTGAAACTGGGACAGTTAAGTATTTCTGGTGCTCTGCAATCCACCCTGGTACCAGCTGTGAACTGAAAAGCTCTGAGAGGAGAAGGAGACAAGGAAAAAAATGGGCCCTCTGAAGAGTCTATAGAAGCCATTGTAAAGCAGTTGGTAGAAACAGGGATCCTTTCACACTACACAGTTATAGTGCTATGATTTAACTTTAATTACCATGACAACTTCCTACATAATCCTGGGGTTTGCAGCTTGGTCAGTGGCATTGGAGGTATTATCTGGGTGAGAAATCTAAATGCTTTCCATAAATTACAAACTGTCAGAAAGCTCTATTCCTGGATTTCTGTTCTTAACTACAGTTGTTTTCAAGAGAGCAAGAGATGGAATAATAGTCCCTTTCTGCACAACAATGGTATGACAGGAGTGAGACTGCAACAACACTTCTACATGACATTGTCGCAGTCCCATCCTTCTTGCATCACCAGCTGGTGCAATCATGGGGCATATCAGTGATGGAGTTTCTCCATCAATGTTCCCTGATCACATGATGCTTCCATCCTTCCTGGCCATTTGGAAGGGCAGGAAGCATGATGAAGGCATGTCCTTCCTGAGCACAACATGGAAAAGAGCCCAGCTGCACTGTGAAAGGCAGGTGTGTGTTGCTTGCACTCCCAGTTGGGGAGTGCAGGGGAGCATTCCAGTCATGCTCCCACTCCAGCAAAGTTGCTTCTGGGATTGCAACAGGAGGTCAACTGGATCAGGTAAGGTAGGGAAATGCCCATAATGTCAATGAGAGGAAAGTAAATAAGGGGATTTGGTGGGATGAGTAGAAATTACATAATGAATAGAGTGGAGTTAGGAGAGAAACAGAATTATCACCACTGCCTCCCATCAAACATGACTAGTGTTTATCTTTTGTGTTATAAACATCACAACCGGTAGAAAAGGGAAACAATGTCTTGCTAGACCATTTTAAATTCAGGTGACTAGGGGTATAACTGGGCCTATTTTCTGTTGGTTATTAGCAACTAATGGAAAAGAAAGAAGGATTACCACTTTCATTTTGATGGAAATCAATACAAGGAAAAAAAATGAGACATCTGTATGTCCCTACATAGTGTGTTCTAGAAAAATCAATATGTAAATCTGAGGTAACAGTCAATTAATACCAAAGTATATGTTTAAATGTGGGCTCTATCTTCCAACCACTATTCTCTAAAAACCAGCAACTAATTTAAAACCCAATAATAGTAGATAGATAAAATATTTTAGCACTTCCTGCAATTGAGTTTTAGCTGCTGGGGGAGACTTATAAATGCATTAATTATAAAATTTTATGATGGCAGCTGTTCACAGAGTGGCCAGTGGCATCATCATTACCATACAACAGTCTGAACTTAACATTAAAATAAAGTCCTCTAAGAAAGCACAGCTGGGCTGCCAATGTGATTTCCCACTTAAACTCTCTTAGAAGGAAAACTTTAATCAATGAGATCTCAGCTGTCTGGTTCCTCATTTATCATGGCTTTTTTTTTTTAAAAAAAAAAAATCAGCCTTAGACTTCATATACTTAAATAGTTAATTAGTTCCAAGGCTCATTACCTGAAAAATGTAATGTTAATAAAAGGGTGCATGGCAAATGTTGGCCTTCAGACAGATCACTTTCAAGTGACTCTGTGAGGTTAGTGCTTTAGATAAAAATGTTTCGGATGCCTGTTCCAAATCTAAAAATTAAATATTTTAATTCTTAAATTTGACTTGCAGCAAGGAGTCCTCAGACTAAATATCTGCTGGCATAAACAAGGCTGAGACAATAATTTTAATGAGTGCTATTTTAATCTGTATAGATATTCATTTACTAAGAGTTTAACATTTAATTAAAATAAAATATGGTCTATCTGTATAATCCTGTACCCAACATTCTGCTCTACTCCAGCATGATCAAGACAGTAGGCTACCTATATAGCTTGGAAAAGAAACTATATAAACATGAACTAGCTTAGAACAAGAGATTCACTGTGGTGTAGTAATTTGAGCATTGGACTATGGCCCTAGAAATCAGGGTTCAGTTCCCCGCTCAGCCATAGAAACCCATTGGGTGACCTCGGGCACCTCACTCACTCTCAGCCCCCAAAAAACCCCTTTGATAGGTTTGTCTCAGGGTCACCATAACTTGGGAATGATGTGTAGGTACACAAGAAGAGTAATTCAGTGGCTTCTCTCTTAATCTGTGGAATGGATTGAACCTCAGATTAGACAAACTAGATAATATGGTTAGAACTATGAATCCTAGATCCTTTGCACATGTACTGTGGTCAAGCTGGGTGTCACCCATCTTATATCTGTACATTCCCCCCCCCAGATGTAATACTTTTCAATTCTCCTTGCTGAAATTCATTTTATTAGTTTGGTCCAACTGTATAATCTGTTAACATCCCTTGTTTGCATTCTACCATCCTCTCCACTTTTAGTAATTTGGTAACTTTATTCTTGGAGAAAATAAAGTAGAATTATAAGTGTTTGGGTATAAAGTAGAACTTTGTCTGTTTGTCTATCTGTGTCTCTCCCTTCTTCCCACAATGGCACAATGGTTGCAGCTTGCCTTCTCACTATGGAAAGGGAACCAGTAAAATGATCCTGTGATTAGCAGAGGAATAATGAGAAAAATGCCACCTTGTATCCTTGCTTTGTTTTTTGTTTTGTTTTTTAAAAGACCTTTAGTGGGAATAGCAAAAAAAGGGGGGTTATGCATAATAGTGGGTACATCCCTTCCTCTTCTGAAGAGTACTCCAATATCCATGTATAATTATACCTCCAAGTGGATCTTTTCTGTCACCTTACAACCACCTAGTCTCTATTTGGCTTTGTAACTCTCTCACTTGGCAGACTGCATTTGCTACCTGGCCCCAGAGATATTTTGAGCATGTCAATCATTTGCACATACCTAAAAAAATCCTTTCAAAGTAATATTGCAAGTATTACCTCCATAGCAGCTTATAAACTTACTCAGAACATATGAAAACGTATGAAAACAAAACAGAAAAAAAGAGAAAGAATTCTGGTAATCTTGCTGAGCAAGTATTTGTTGTTGTGTGGGACAAATCTTCAATGAATATTGTCACCCTGATTTCTGGGGGTCCCAGGAGTGACACCTAAATGCGCTCTAAATTATGCAAGTTGGGGAAATTAGTCAAAGAGCACAAGTTAGCAATACGAGAGGCAGGGTAACGTAGCAAGATCTTTTACCCAGCGTCTACAGGGTCAGGCCGAGTCAAGGAGCAAACAGATGTGAAATAATAATTGTGGTTTTTATTAAAATACAGTCAAACATGTGTATGCAACACACTCACACAGATAACTAGAGAAATAAAGGTTGGAATGGGATAGAGGGATTTTGAGAGGAGGTTTTTGGCTTGTGAAATATTGTACTTGTCCTGGAGCTCGGATAGTCTGAAGACAGAGTTCGTGGCTATGAAGGTTCTCAGTATGTGGGACTGAGGGGAAGGCTCACCAAGCAATGCGACAGCAAGGCAGAATGGAAATCGGGAGCGACCCAAGGAAGCTCACAAAGTCAGGGTTTTTTAAAGGGGACAATGTAGCCACAGGCTAGTCCGTACTTGGGGAAAACAATGAGTTTCGGGTTGGAGACAAAGCCTCCAAAAGGTCAGAATTTAGCATGTTTGAGTTAAGTCTGAATTGTCAATAGGGTAGCCAGTATGCAAACGCAGAGGGCTTGACACTTGAGTATTCGGCTTGTCAAGCTGCCTGCTCAGGGCAGGGAGTTCTTTGTAGCGTGCATACATAATGAGGGTACTTGCCGAGAGGTCTCCTGAAGTGGCAGTTTGGCTATTTCTGGCCTGCCTGTATTGTTGTGGAATATTATGGCTATTAGCGACCGAGCCTGTTTGCGTGCTTGTCCGGGGGCCCCACAAGCATATGGGAAGGAATGGGTAAAGAAGACCAAATTATTGATATCAAAATGGTATCTGGTGCCCCTCAAGTCTGGCTAGAAACTGCGGTAACAGTATATAGGGGGGCTCTACCATTTTCCAACTCACTGTATGCTGTGGATATTTCCTAAGCAAATGTTTTGTGCATTCAGTAAGGTTTGCAGCTGTTGTTGTTGTTGTTTGTCTTCAAATTGTTTCCAACTTAAGGCAACCCTAAGAACCTATCTTGGGGTTTTCTTGACAAGAATTATTTGGAGGGGGCTACCCTTGCTTTCCACTGAGGCTGAGAAAGTGTGACTTGCTCAAGGTCACCCAGTGGGTTTCCATAGCTGAGCAGGGATTGAAACCCCTAAAATTAAAGGCAGACATTACGGGCCTAGAAATTTTTCCTTTGCTCAAAGTTTAGTTAGAGCCAAAGAGAACTGTCATTCCTCCGTCCCTTACTCTGAAGAATTATTTGTTTTGATAGTGCAAGAGAAGAGAATTTTCGTTCTTTCCCTCTCTCTCTGATGCCTGGGAATATAGTAAGCCCATCTTCTCCCTGCTGCTTCCTTCCCCATTTCCTTGACATTTATCTGAAAACATCTCCTCCTCTGCTCTTGTTTCTGCTTTCCTCATTTCCCCACTTGGCTTCTCCTCTAAATTCTCTTCTTTTTCCTTCCATCTCAAGGCTCTTCCTCTAAGCTGTACTCTGTTCTGCTCCTACCATCTCCTTTTCTACTGCTGATGTTGTCTTCTCCCAACACACCAAGCTATAAGTCTCTGAAGCGGCTTTTGAAAGCCTGCTGCATGAACCCTAGTTCCAATTGATTTTTTATAGCAATGCCCTGAGTATGCTTAGCATATCTTGCATTCATGTGCTTCTGTAGAAAGGGAAGAGCTTCCTTTCTGTTTTTCTCTACAGATTTTTGTTTTTACCTCTTCAAATGCTTGGATTTTGCTGAGCTTCTTGGTAATCTATTGGTTCACCAACAATGAAATGTTGATACTAATATTAGAGAGATTATAGAACAGATATAGAGAAAATTTGGTCCCATGGGACCTTCTGTAGAAGAAAATGGACTTCCACTACCCACCATCCCCCAGGCATACTTTTTTAAGAAAAGAAAAGAAATCAGAATAGGAAAAAAAATGAAACCAGAACATTGAAATGGAACATTTTTCATGCTTTGAAAAATGATTTGTGTGTGTGTTAAACAGTTGACAAGAATCTGTGAAGTTGAGTTACAGTTGCTGAAACCTTCCAGGAGTAATAATTTCCTTTTTATTTTTATTTTTTATTTTTTGGGGGGATCAGGGGAGTCTGGGTACTGCACAATGTTATTTGAGGGCTACATGTGTAACCCCAACTTATTTCCTTTATCTCAAGTATTGAAATTTTTGTGAATATAAGGAACAGAAAAGATCATATTAATATATACAATAGCTACATCCCAAGGTTCCAACATAATCCAAGTGCAGCTGTGTGTCATCCAAATGTGTTGAATTACAACTTCTAGCAGACATGTAGGTTGCAGGTGATGGACTTGAGACCAAAACATCTACTGAAATAATTTTAGAATGCAAGGTAAGCACATGCAGTTAGCAGTGGGCTCCGTTCAACTGCTTACAGTACTTACATTTGTACATATCCAACATGACTTAATCAGGATCATCATTCCAGCATTTTAGAGGAAAGTACTCTGCTCTGTAAAGATTAAGTGAATGACTGGATACCAGCTAAATATTTAGATAAATATCAGTACTCTGGGGGCTAAATCCTAAATGCTATTGCTAGTCCAGCTAGAGCAGGACCACTGAATTAATGAGTACTTGATACTAGACAAGTTCAATTGATTCAATAGGTCTACTCCAGTTGGGGCAAACAATTGGATTTAAGTATATGTTTCCAGTGGAGGAGGAACTATAATATATTTACAAAGTGAAGTCTTCACAGTGTCAGAGTGACTATATAATCTATCTATCCACCCACCCACCCACCCATCCCTATAGTTCCAGTGAGGATCTTGTCTGCTTCTTCTGTAGCATACCTAAAATTTAAAGATGCTTCTCTCTCTCTCTCCCCCCACACACACACACACACACTTATTTCTTTTATCTAGGACTCTTCACTGAACAGATACCAGCTCTCTGTATATAATAATTCATGCACAAAGTTTGTCCCTCTTTTTTATTTTTTAAAAACTAAATTACTCACATGGGAGAGCTTAAAAAGTGTTATCACTAATGTGAACTGTAAGCATGTAATTGATGAAATCTGCCTGAAGACCCCAAGGAAGATGATTTAAAATGGCAATTTGTTAAAATAATGTCTATTAGTGCTGATTTTCCCATGCTCCTACCAGTTAACCTAGCAGGCTCATTTATCATTGGACTCAGATTAACTCAGCCATAATGTGCCCTAACCTTCTGAGAGTTACTTGAAACCACATTTTGTCGAAATAAAATGACTATATGCTGTGCATTTTTCAAATACATGTATGTATTTATAGAGGGAAAGGCAGAGAGACAGAAAGAGAGCTCACCAAGTCTCTGATTGAATTTCAAGTTAGAAAGGGAAGCCACAGTATTTTGATAGCCTCTACCACAATTGTTCAAGTATTTAAATATTCTTTAGATCAGAGTTGCAAAACTTGCAGCCCTCCAGAGTTGAGTTCTTCTAAACCAAAAGAAGCATGGCTAGGCAATGAGCAGGCACTTTAATACTGTATATAATAGTTGTTCAAGATCATTTGGAGGGCAAAAGTTCTCCACCACCGCCACCCCTCAGGATATTTTAATTGCCAGTTACACTGTTTTAAAGTATCTATAGAGTAGCTGTTAAGGATGGATGACCTAAACAGGGGCTAGATGACTCCTTAACCAGATGCTGCTTATGCAGCATATGGAACACAGTCAGACTTGCATATCATCATACATGTCATATCAGATGGATTGGTCATCAAAGGAAGACATAGCCCTGACTTTCCAGGGTGTGAACAAGATTGTTAATAAGAGGATCGCTGACAGATTACAGCCAGCCTTGGGTAGTGGTATGAGTGCTGGAAGTGAGGGCCATACCTTGGACTTACAACATTTGTTGCTTGAGGCAGAGTAGCTAACAACCTCTCTTTCCTCCCTCCCTTCCTCTCTCATGCATGCACATGTACATACACACACCTTTCCAAGTTGGGGTCCATAATATCCAAAGCCAATCACATTAATCTAGCTTGGAGGCAGAAAAATCCCTGAAATACTTCTTCCTTTCTCAATCAAGAAAAATAGTCATAACAAATTAAATAGTTAACTGCTCTTTCATGGTGCCATGATTTAGTGCCTAAAACAGTTGCCTGGCTCTGCTTACTAGTTGAGCTGGTAGCTTTGATAAACCATTTTTGCATCACCTTTTCTCTAAAAGCACTCACTGTGATGTAAAGGAATTCTCCTTTTCTTCTCTCAACAGTTCTGTGAGGTAGGTTGGACTGAGAAAAAGTGGCTGGTTCAAGGTCATTATGGTTGGATGTGGCTTGAATCCAGGTGCCGCCAGCCTAATAACCTCAAACCCATGCACATTTGATCAGTAGTCAGTTCCAGTGAGTCCAGTGTGACATACAATAATGTCTATAGGATAGCAGCCTACAGACACATATTCCCACCACATGTCACACTGGCTACAAAATTTAGAAATGAAATAAAATAAAAGTTGAAAAGCAACAACCAAAGGCTGAAATCTCCACCCTCGCCCCTTTTTAATATTCATGCTTCCATTGATCTGTTTCATTTGAATGCTTTTTTTATGGATGTTTTTAGCTTATCAGAATGTATTGGTAGTTCTACAACATTTTCAATATTTTATTGCAACATGAAAGTGTCATGTCTCTTTCCCCTGCCTTATTCATAAACATTATTGGGAAAAAGGATAAAGAGGCAGTATGGGGCAGATTTCAGCAATACTTCTTCATTGGCTATACCATTAGTTCCAGTCTAACTGATTTGTATAAGCATGAGAGTTTATGTTTAATGAATCACTTTATCTTGCCTTAATCCCTCAAAGAGGATCAAGCACATTTATTTATCTTACCTTACCAAAAAAAAAAAAAAAAAAAAATACTGAAAGAGAACTTCAGGCATGGAAAAACCAACCATTTGTGAAACATTAAGCAAGGGCATTTGTAACAAAATTACTACAGCCAACCTACTGAAAACAGTGGTTGCAATAAAATAGAATTTGCAGTTAACGAGGGAGATGGGAAATAAAGAAGTAGACACAAAGGCTTGGTTGAACTAGGACCAGAATTTATTAAATCCAAAAAGAACTATCTGCATAGGATAGCTGATGTGTATCAGACGAGGGGGATACTCCCGGCCTAGAAAAAGAAACGACTCCACTCCTCTCTCTCAGCCACACTATAAAGTGTGGAGGATGGTTTCCAAAGGAGCACCCCCCCCCCATGTTTCCTAGTTCCAGGCATTGCTGATGGTTCATCATAAAGATCTAGCTGTATCCTGCACATAGATCCCATAGCCCAAAAGTGCAGTTCTCTGCACTCAGTATCTGAAAAGGAGCTTCCAAGAGCAAACCAACATGTTCCTAATATCAGCCATCTAACACCTCCTGCCAAATGGTGACTAATTAACCTATTTATAAGCAGAACAGTACCCAATATAGCTTAAGCCAAATACACTGATTAACCTGTGCAGAGTAGACTAAAACAAACCAACCAAATTAGTAAAACCATGCAAAGCACAAATGAGCCAAGAATTCCTATTCATACTTCTAGAATGACCAGCTAATCTTGCACAGAATCTGCCATGGGGAGGGCAGGGGAGCCCTGCCACTTCAGAGAAAGAAGCCTGAACAGGAACGGGTTCAATAACCTTGGCTCCTCTTCAACATGTTGCATGGCCCTTACATATCTCCCTTCTTTGCTGCCTCCTCTGCAAATGGTGTTTCCAAATTGAAGTGTAGCACAAGTTGGGGATGGAATAGTTTTAAAATAAGAAAACTTTAACAAATAATTTTATGCTAAGGCATGCAATGGAAAATGTGTAAAATGGTCAGCTGTTTCTTCTGAAAAGCCCATCCCTCCTTCATTCACTTTCCATTCAGGAGTTGTTGTTCAGACTGCTCTGGACAATAGTAGCTTGTTTTATTAGCTATGAAGTATGTTGTTCTGATTGTCTAGAGTCACTCATATTTTGAGATAATGAAAACTACATTAAATTTGTGGTCTTTTGACATCTATTCTAACTCTTACAGAAGTATTAGTTTCCAACAGGGACCACCAATACAGCAGGAGGAATTGTCTGTCTGCCTGTCTGTCTTAATATTGATTATGTACCAGTTCAAAAAAAATCTCATAATACAAGAGAAACAGAGGAAATTTAGAGCTTTCTAGGCCACTTGAATTATGTCAGTTGAGCTGGAAATAACTGGAAATGGAAGATTTTCCCTTCTCTGTCTTACTGGTATGAAAACAATAGTATCATAACATATACTTCACTGCCATGGTTTTCTTTTCTACAAAAAGTGGGGAATATGATTAATGTTGTGTGTTAGAATCCTGTAGTGATATGTACAAGTGGGAAATTTATTTGTTTGTTTATTTTTGTGCTTCTTGTGAAGAAGTACAACACTGCATTCTGCCTGATTTTCCCATCCAAGTACTAACCAGCGCTGATCATGCTTAATTTCTAATATCAGACAGAATCTGATGTTTTTAGGGTGTTTAGGCCTTCATGAAGAGTATAGGTCAGCATAAAATTCTTTAAAGGTGCACCATCCCAAATATCATTGGACTGAAAATCTCAGTATTTGAACAAACTTAACCATTCATGAGGATCATGGGAGCTGGAGTCTGGTAGCATTGGGAGGGCTGTAAGCATTAAATAACACCAGTACATAGAACATTCTGAGTATCTTGTGCTCATTAAAGGAGAGAGAGAACTGTGTGCCTCCAGATATCTTTTGCCCTACAACTTCCCATAGCTCTAGCTAACACTAGTGACTCCCAGGGAAACTTGGAATATCATTTCTTTTTCCTTGGGGGAGAGGACATCAGCCATAGTGACACTCTATTAGCTCTAATAATTTAAGGGAAGATGCACAGAAAGAAGAGGAAAAGACAGTACTCCTCCACTGCTCACCTGTGCTTGCATATATTTCTACTAAGGCATAAAAAACTTGCTTTCGACTGTCAAACAGTTATTTTACATGGATCATTGGATTGACATACTTTTCCTATAGCCAAGATGAGTCCAAACAGAATTGCTTGGCTGACTTTTAAAAAGTTATTCTCTTGTATGAAACTGTGCTTTGCTATGTGATTCTTCTTGCTTCCCTCTTGCCCCTTGCTCAGTTGTCTGAAACAGATGATTGATTTTCCCAGGAGGACTGTGAAGCCATAAACTGATTAAAAGCTTTCTTTTTTTATTAAGAAATAAAACATGCTAAATGGCAACCCTGCATATGAAGTCATGACCGCTAGCAGCACATTGTCACTCGCCTTCCTCCAGTGAATTAATCTGCCATAAACATTAGAAATATCGTCCTTCATGTCAGAAGCAAATCCATTACACTTGTATCTAGAGGACAAAAGGGAATTATGGAAGCTGCTAAAAACTCACACACTATTGTAATTATATTTCCTGGTAAATCAGTGGTTGGAAAACCCTGTTCTTTTACTCAAATTGATGGGCATCTGTCTGCTAAATTTGTTCTCCTCCATTTGGTTTTTCAAAATACCAACAGCTGCTAAGGAAGCAAAAAATTGTCAGAAAAAAGAAACTCATTTTAAGAAAAAAACAAAAACAAAAACATTCACTCTTGGTAGCTGGGTAGAAAGGATATAATAGATTAAAATATAGTGACATTTAGATATTGTAAACTCACACATATACATTTTACAACAATACATTTTAAATTGGCCAGGGATTACCATGATTAAATACAAGCCAGAGACCAGGAAATACAGATGTATGACCAGACTCCATAGTATAAAGTTTGTATGGTAACACATACCTTCAGAACAAGCCTCCAAAAATAATGGGTGAACATTTCTGTGTGGGTAACTAAGTTGACACATTAAAGAATACCTGAATTTCTCTTTCCTCAAAGTTGTAAAAGGAAGACAGAAATTATTCCTTGGGAAATGTTTCTTGGGGAATTTTTGGCTGAACTGAAGCAGATGACAATTTGCCTTATAAATATTCTAATACTTATTTTATGAAGACTTATTCGATAATTTCTTACTTGCTCACCAAGAGTATTTGAAAGACTAAACTAAACATCTCACTTTGGTCATGATGGGTTGGACTGACAGGAGCTGTAGTAAAAAAGATATCTGTGGTTCCACACATTCACTACCTACTGACCTATTTAAACATGATATACTCATATTATGCATGTATAACTTTTCTGCAATAAGCATATATGGACCTATTTATGAAAGTGCTTGTGTGGATAAACCATTAAAAAAGTCCTCCATGTGGTGAGAGACAGCACATTAGTCCAAGACTCAGGGTCATGATCCTTGAGGGACTCCTATTCCTGAGAGTTTTAAAGGGTCCATATATCTTGCAATTGGGAGTACTAGAGCTCAAAGAGGGAGAAGATCTGGACTAAGTCAAAAGGGTGTCTTAGAGAGGGTTAAAATATGAAATAATAATTAAATAATAAACCTTTTCTTTCCCCTATCATTTTTTAAACTTTGTAATTGCTCTACCTAGGTCCAAAGATCTCTAATTCTTACATATGCAATTGCAAACATCACACCACATCCATTCACACATACCCAACACAGATTTCTTCCTTGGTCTCTTGCATCTCTATGCTCTTCTTACCTCACTCAACAGAAGCAGAAGAGGATGCTGAGGACCACAAAGGAGTCAAAGAAGGGTACGGGTGCCCAAGGGGGGGGAAGAACACAGTGATGAAAAACTAGATTAGAAGAGTCAGAGGTAGGCAGAACACTTCAAAGAATGACAGGTTGCTTACTAAGGAGGGAGAGTGGGGTAAAGGGGTAGAGTTAAGGTGGAGGTGTACAAAGACGGACACATAGTGTGACACAGGAGGAAGAGGAAAGAAGACCTATGGGCTGACTAGGGGCTGAGAGGCAGACGTTCTTCTTGCCTGTCCTAAACCAAGTTAGTGAAAATGGAGAATGGGATTAAGCACAGTAAAATTATACAATCACAACTGTTAATGGAAAAGGATATCCATGCCTTTGTAGGGATACATTCTTGTGGGACAATGTCCTTTATGCAGCCATGGAGTTAATTTCAAATATTGCCATCTCAGCCAAAATTGCAGGTATCAGTCTGTAGAAATAATAAGAACAATGGAATGTGTCTAACATATGGGTTGTCTCATACTTAATTTTCATAATTTTATACCTGCATCAAAAATGTATAAGTGGCACATCTGGAGAAGCCATAGCAGACAAAGTACCATATCAATTTAAACACATTGTTTCTTAATGGGAACAATTCATACATGCAACTGTTAGTCACTAGCATTATTCAGACATTCCTGATTGTGTGTGTGAAGAGGCTGTTAGAACATACATACAGGTTAAATTAGAACAAGATTTGAGAACAGAGCAACTGAGACATTCAGATTTAGCAGTCACAAGAAACACTGATGGACTTGGTCATTTATTAAGATATATTTGAATTTTCCACTGATATCATAAATCAGAGCTTGTTTATATATCAGGCACAGATCTTCAAAATATTATCTAAAGCAAGAAACAGAAGAAGGTGTGAGTAAAGCCCTAAGTGTGTATTCTCTAAACAGGTGGGCTAAATATAAAAGTATGGTGGATATACTAACTCTTCACCCCACCATTGCCCTCTCCACACACACGGGGTAATGATCTGAAGAAAAGAGCCCTTCTCTATGCAAAGATGCCTTCAATATACAGTTATTTCAGTATGATACCACCATAGCTGTCATGGCTTCCTCTTACAGAACTCTGGGATTTGCAGTCAGGATTTGTGCACCATCACTGTTGCTATCCAAGTAGATAATTCTAAGTACCCATGCACTATCTGTCCTCAGAGCAGATACCTTGATTTTTCTAGTGCAGTGGTTCTCAACCTGTGGGTCCCCAGATGTTTGTAGACTTCAGCTTCCAGAAGCCCCAGCCACTATGGTCAATTCTCAGGGCTTCTGGGAGCTGAAGTCCAAAAACATCTGGGGACCCACAGGTTGAGAACCACTGTTCTAGTGGAACACTTGAAACATTGATTTTAATAGTGCTGCATATTGGGTGCAGAACTCTATGGATAGAAGAACTCTTCACACCATGGCCTTCCACGTCAAAAGAGTGACAGAAATGACAACAATGTGATGGGGTTATTGTTCTTTCCTTCCACATTGTTGAGTTACAGTTAGAGAATGCCTACACAAGGCTTAAGAGTATAGCTTTTTTTCCAGAAACATTCTCTACCCTATTAAAAATAGTTAAACATTATAAAAATAGGTAGGAGGGAAGAAAAGATGCTGAACTTTAGGAGCTCAAATGCCAAAGTACAGAGGGTGTAACAACACACTAACATGCCAATCCCGTGCATCCAAAACTGCAACAAATTATCTTTAAAATAAATGGTTTGAAATGTCACATCTAATTTGTTCACCAGAGACAGTAAGAAGACTATCACATGGCAGCCTGCTGAGTTTGGGTGGTAAATGTATGCAGTTTTTAATTGGGTTCCTTGCACTGTCATTGATAAACTATATATTCATGTTGTTGCAAAGCTAGTGTTTTCTTTTTAAACCTTTTCCTGCAAAATCTTGTCCAATTACATGCAGGCCATGACCTTAAAATTAAAAAGAGCAAAACAAATGTAAACCTGTGAACTTCCCTTCCCACTACACAAAGTGTCCTCCTCACATTATCCTCAAACTTCTGTCCCTTTTAACTATTACAGTACCTGAACATATTTTTATGGACAATACTGCCAGCCCCAATACTCACAACTGAAACAGTGCTAAATGGACAGTAACATATATCATCATACATAGAATGTCAGTGTAGCTAGCACTTAAGTGTCATTTTAGGTAAAATTCCTTCAAAGTCTGGCCTTCAGATTTCCATTCATGTTCACTTACAGTAACATTTGAGGACAATTATAATTGTTGTTCTTATGGGAAAAACAGCAGTCATGCTGGCTTGGGGATTCTGGGAGCTGTAGCCAAACATTTCCAGGAAACTTATCAGCCCATCAGCTTGATCAGTCAAGCATGTAAAGTGCCTGAGACAAATGATTATTGCCCCATGACCAAAAGTATCATAGGGTGAAGACAAATTTAATATTTAAGAGTGATAGAAGTTGGTGGACTGGAAACATGTTCATGTTCAGAGTAAGCATATTTGAAGATTTTGAGTTTTTGCCTCTTTAAATGAAGCAAATTTGTACTTCCAAGACAAATGTGAATTACCTGAATGTAACTATGGTTTCAATGTCTTTCTAAAGAAATCCTGTACTGCCATTGACACAAGAGGGAACTAGTTCAAACATATTCCCCACACCTGCAGAAAATTTGCACAGGGCTATGTAAGGATTCCTCCAAAAGGTATCTGAACTCTCTCCAGAAAAATGTATCCCTTTGTCATGAAATAACTGTGACAAAACAATGCAGAATACTTCAATAGGAAATAAATCCATATTTGACTGAACAAGAAATAAATGCAAAACTTATTCATCTTTTCCTTATCTCTGCCCATATTTTTTACAGATCACACACTCCACACTCTATACAATAAGATATCTTCAAATAAAGATCCCTCCTTTCCCACAAATGCCTTAATTCTTTGTAAGTCTGAATATGTATATCAGTGCCTTTCATGGTGTCCAGATCACTTACCCCCATATGAAGCACAATCAGGTGCAGTAGAACAGAGCCCTTCAATGTATGGAACAATATATGGAGAAGATGACTCCATGCACAACCTCCACTATTCATACCACTCCCCTGACACTACTGAACTGAACAGCAGCTGAGCTCCAAGAGAGTTCTACAAAACATCCAAAATGCACTATTGGCCAGAATCCTGCACTAGAGTAGTTCTCGGTGACATTGGTATATGCATTTTTAAAACCAGGGTTGTATAGTGGCTTGATCACTGGACCATGACTCTGGAGACGAGGATTTGAATCCACTGGGTGATCATGGGCAGACACACTCTCTTATTCTCAAAGAAAGACAAACCCACACTAAATAAATTTTGCCAAGAAAATCCCATAACAGGTTCCCCTGACAGTCTCCATGTCAGAGATGACTAGAAGGCACACAACAACAGCAATATCCATAAGCCTTCTTATATCCGCTACCAGCCTCCCTGGTGCAGCCACAGTTTAACAATGCCAGGTTGACACCCACTCTCACACATGTGCAGTTTATGGCCAAGCAGTGGGAAGCACATAAATATTTTTCAGGTATAGCCGGGCAGACTAGAAAAGGAAGAGCTGTCATCCCAGAATCTTGAGTGTGACAGTGTATAAATTACACTGGAAGTACAAGAGGTGATAGTTGAGCCTTCTTCCCAGTTACCCAACAGTAGATGGATGGTGACCATAAGGTGCTTCCTTGTCCCTTCAGCCACTAATTGGACATAGGAGTGCATTTTGACTCTATCAGGGTCTTGTTGCACAGCTTCAGAAACAAGGAAGTCCTGCTTTACACTCTGCTGCACTATTGTTAGATTTTGACTGCTGTCTCCACAAACTTCAGCAAGGTTTCTTTGAGATCCGTGGAACATAATATGAAAACAAAGTAGAAAGAACAAACTAAAAAACAATGCAGACTACCACAAACCAGTTGTCTTAAAAACTACCACTGACACTCATTGTAAAACTCTAACATCTTGTTACTGCAGTTCCTAAGCCGCACTTGGGGTGACATTAGATATCACTTTGATATCAATAATTTGGCCTTCCTCACCCATTTCTTCCCACGTGCTTTCAAGATGCCCGGACAAGCACGCGAACAGGCTCAGTCACTAATCGCTGGAATATTCAAAACAAATACAGGCTGGCCAGAAATAGCCAAACTGCCGCTTCAGGAGACCTCATGGCAGGTACCCTCATCATGTATGCACACAAACTTACAATGAACTCCCTGCCCCGAGCAGGCAGCTTGATTAGAAGAATCCTCATCTGTCAAGCACTCTGTGTTTGCATACTGTCTACTCCATTGTTAATTTGGACCTAACTCAATCATGCTAAATTCTGACCTTTCGGAGGCTTTGTCTCCAGCCCGAAACTCATTGTTTTCCCCAAGTACGGACTAGCCTGTGGTTACATTGTTCCCTTTAAAAAACCCTGACTTTGTGAGCTTCCTTGGATCGCTTCCGATTTCCATCCTGCCTTGCTGCCACATTGCTTGGTGAGCCTTCCCCTCAGTCCCACATACTGAGACTCCATATCTCCGAACTTCTGCTGCGTACTACCTGGGCTCCAGGACAGGTGTAGTATTACCCAAACCAACAACTCCTCTAAAAATCCCTCTATCCCACTCCAACCTTTATTTCTTTAGTTCTCTGCTTGAGTGTGTTGCATACACTGTTTGATTGTATTTTAATAAAAACCACAATTATTATTTCAATTCTGTTTGCTTCTTGACTTGGCCTGACCCCGTAGACATTGGGTGAAAGATCTCGCTCCGTTGCCTTGCCTCTCGTATTGCTAGCTTGTACTCTTGGCTAATTTCCCCCAACTTGTATAATTCAGAGCACATTTAGGTGTCCCTCCCTGGACCCCCAGAAAACAGGATAACAATCATCATGAATACCATCTATCCTGTGAAGCCTTGAATGTGTGCATCTCCCAAGCCATTGACAAATGACACAGATGCCGCCTCAGCAATAAAAATGTGTACCAATTGTCTTTCCCAAAAGCTCATCTGAGATGTGATAGTGTTGTCTTAAATATTTGATTTGTGGTATACCAACAAAGAAGAGATGGTAGAACATTTGGGATGGACAAAGTAACCTGGGAAGGGTGGGCAATGTATCTCTAGTACTATTAAACAATGGAGAATGTATCCAAAGAATCTAGCAAACTGTTATCAAAGCTGTTAAACAATAACAAAAAATCTTAAAGTATAATAAATTTGATGGATTATGGAATATTTATTTACGATAACTCTAACCAAGCAAGAAAGTATATCAATGTACTAGAGTGTTCCTGTTGCGGATAATGAGGGAAAACCTAATTAGATTGCTTTCTTGCTACTCATTTGCTTCATTTTGACAGTAATGAGTTTTCCTTATTTGAGTTACTCCTTGAGTAATCTGGCACTCTTCATTAACTAGCTTCCAAGTTATGTTAATTACAAACAAGACCTATTACACAGAATGCTATAATTTTCTCTTTAAATTAATAATGAACACAATCATATGTCATCAAATGAAAAAAAGAAAAAGAGAAGGAAGGAAGGAAGGAAGGAAGGAAGGAAGGAAGGAAGGAAGGAAGGAAGGAAGGGCGAGCAGCAAAGAGGCATAAAGACCTAAGTGCAACTAAAATGTTTTTGTAAGCTAAAGGAGACATCTGGAGTCCTTGCTGGTCCCCAATCCCCCAAAACATTTCTCCAGTTGAACAGTTCTCGGAAGGCAAGCATAGATCCATCTGTATTGTAAAGAGACACAACATATTCATTATCAGAGTGTCAATAATTGTTTTTATGGGTGAGGTTAAGATTAGTAGGTGCAGTTACGGTATTGGACGGTGGCAGATAAGTCAGGTGCTATAGTTTTATTTAATAAACAAGATTATCCTTCTGATATATAGAGACAAATAAATTATACATCTAGTTATAAACCTTTGGAGAAGGATCCCACTAAGTCCATTCAGTTTGTTATTAGGATTGTAATAGAGGAAGCAAAAGTATTGGGTTATATTAGTGAAAAATTGGAAAATTTTCTTTATAATTGGATGGTTGTTCCCATATCGATGAGATAATATATTACTTCTGGGTTTATACTGAACTCTAAGGGAGCTATCCAAGCTACTCAACCATATTGTCACAGTGCTATTAGCATGCTATAGAGCTGATTCAAAGTGCCAACTAAAACCCAGAGCCATTCCTCTGATATGGAGACCACAGGCCACTGCTAATCAAAGGAATGAGATTCATGTTTAAACAACAAAGAATCTCATGAAAATGTATCACACACACACCTATTGCAGTTATTTTTATTCAAAATAATTATTTACATTTGAAAATGAAAATGTCATCCTCTTCAAGACTGCAGTGATAGAAAGAAGTATCTTCTGCTGCAAAACTGAACATTCCAATGACTAAAAGTGCTGTGCTAAGATGACACCTATTTAAATCAATATGCTGTTAGCCATGCTGTTGCTTCATGTAAAACAGAGATTACTATTGCTTTGCTTTTTAGTATTATCTGATGATGAAGGGAAATGGGTATGTGACTGCAAGAAGGTTGTCATCACAAACTGCTACCCTAGATTGTGTGCAAACTTCTTGTCACTTGGAAGAACTTTATAGAGGCCCCAAGTACAAGAGAGGTTCTACTTAGGATATGGTACTCTATGTGGATTCATCCAGAATGCTGAAGTGGAGCATTGATCCACATATTCCTAACAGATGTTAAAGAATGTTTTGTCTAATTTCCACCTAAATTAAATGGTGAAAAGATTTTCTACACTGTTTCTTCCAATATTCTACTTCCCATATGGTTATGGTTAGTGGGTACTGATTTCAGGACTGCAAAATTTGTGACCCAGCAAGCTAAATGCTCTGAAGGATCATAAGTGCTCTTCTGCTCCAGATAGTACAGGTGGATGCTGGAAATTAAAAGTAGCATTAAATGCACAGGTTTTACATGAATGTTTTGAGATGATGTTTTCCTTCTTTTGTTTTTCTCAGTATGTGATAAAAAATTTGTGCATGTATTTACATTGCTTTTACTTTAAACTGACATGTCAGAACGGCATAAATGCAGTTGGTTAAAATGCATTACAACATACTGCTATTGTGTCTGCAATTTGCTACCCATACTTCCCCATAAAAAAACAATTTTATTAAAAATCATCTTAAAATTATCAGGAAGGGAATAATATCTAGAAAAAAATGTTGATAATGAGAATAGCATAGTTCAAGCAAATTCAAAAAAGAAAAGAAAAAACACCGTACAAGTTCACTCTATAGATCCCATGTGAAAACAAAATCTTAAGACTAGAAATACATTATCTGACTGAAGGCATTGTGCAAAGAAAGAATATTATTTTTATTAAATCTTGTTCCTGGAGGCATGATTCATAAATGGATAAATTTTTTTTCTTTTTCTTTACTTATGGGATTGGATTGTTGAGGTGACATCGACTCGAAGCAATCTTTTGATTTCTCTTCCCAGTGGGAAGAGCCATTTCAACCCAGTCACCTTAGATGTGTCAAGTCAAATGCTTCTGAGCTGTGTAGCTGAGTTCCATGTCAACTTTATCCTTGAAAAATGGACCCGAGGGAAAGCAAACTTATCACCAGCTTTCTTGTTCTACTGTAAAAACAATCATGACTGTATAATAGGGGTGACATTGGCCAACAGCCTCTTTTTTTTCTCTTAGCCCTAAAGCTAGCATCTTACCAGGGGAGGGAGCTGCTTCATTTTTTGATCCTTGCAGAAACTTAATGATCTGAGTGTTTTTATTTATGTATTTAGTGAGAAATAAATTTGAGATATCTTGTGTTAAAGGGGACTGAAAGAATTTAGAGCAAAAATAAAAGACAAGGTTATTTTAAAAAGATAGAACTGGAGCAGACCAGGCTAAACTGACTTATTTTCCCTCAAAGCAAGAGAGCCTGATAGCCAGTTGACCCATATGTGTTTATCATTTACTAAATAATGTCAATATTAATCTAACTCTGTCTAGAACTGAACTTTCCAACCAATGTTAAGTAATCCAGTGACAGAAATTCAAGTGAAGCACCTGTATACTTGAATCAGCCCTTAGAAGAGTTACATGCATTCAAGTTTCTGCATAAAGGTCATTTAAATTATAGTCAGTCCTCTACATTTGTGGGTTTTGCTTTTGCGGATTTGATTATTCATGGGTTATTTGCTGTCACCTCTACTGCCTCCCTATGCCATTTTTAATAGGGACTGCAAGCCTTGTGAGACTGAGAAACTGCGAATGAGGTTTGTAAGTCCCTATTAAAAATGGTGTGGGGCAGCAGTGGAGGTGGCAGGGAGCCCTACCAGCCACCTGCCTTGTTAAGGAACCCTGATGCCTCAAAGGAATCCATGGTGGGTTGAATATGGTGATCACACTTTTTGTGTGTGTTAAACATGGTTTGGGAAGGCCTGGAGTTATTCACAGTTTTTCCACTTTCACGGGGGACCTGTGCTTCTAACCCTAATGACTGTGGAGGGATTACTGTAGTTTAATTTAAATGTAACAACTGTTACATACAGTATACAACAACAACAATAATATAGTAGTATCAGTAGTATAACAACAACACAACAACAACAATATATCATCTACGTGGAAAACTAGCATGACAAGAAAAGAAGGCAGAACTTTTCCTGGCTTTGCTTTGGTGGTATTGCTGTTTTATAGAGGAATCATTAGTTACGTGAGACTCTCCCTACAGTCTGAAGTATAACATGGTGGCCTATTCAGTGTGTATCAGGACACAATGTCTTACCTATTGTAGCAAAAGCAAAATAATGCTTTCTGATTGGTGCTGACTTTGGAAACATTTTTGGAAATGTTTGGAAGCTGCATGTAGTTATCAGTAGCTGGTTCAGCTTTTGCTGGGACAAACTGTAAGGGGTATAGTTATAACCTAATATTAAGAAAGCTTCACTGATTTCTGTTAGTTTCTAGAAACAATTCACTTCAATGCACATTCCATGTCCTTTACATTCCAATGTTATTAGCAATCAGGACATTTTAAAGATTTCCTTTTTCCGTATGAATTCGTTACACTTATGCAGTTCATTACTTGCAGGTCTGTTAAATGCTGGCACTGGTTCTGTCACATACCCTTTTTTCTCTAAGGATATTCATCAGGCTCCCTCCCATCCTATTTCAGAAGTGAACATGTGTTTTCGTACTACACAGTATTAGAAAAGATTTCTGGATTTTATATGATGATTTTTGTTGCTCTAATCAGGATCTTTTTCACTTCTGCTTTTATTGGTACTGTTCATTGCCAATATTGTGTTGCAGCCACTGCTGCTGCTTTCTTTCTATTAGTAGTCAGCTAAATATTCTTAGGTGAGAAATTCTGGCATTCATGCTCAGCTTTCTGGAGTGTGTGTCAGCAGACAGAGCCATTATTCCCTGCTGCCTTTCACCCTACTAATTGGGCTGCTACTTCATTCTCTTCTGCTTCCTTTTCCCAGGTTGAATCTCATCGAAAGGCTCATATCTGGGTGAATCTGGCAACAGCTCATCATTCCTGTCTGTCACGTATGCATTTCCAGTGTGGATGGGCCAAGCAAAGTAGAACCAATGCCCAGTGTTTAAAAAAAAAATCTATGATGTCAGCAGAAAATATTTCATATTGTAAAAAAATGAGAAATTTAAATATTCCCTGTATTAAAAATGAGTGAGTGTGAAATCTAGATTCATACTCTTCCTGATATTCTAGATTCCATATGAGTGGAGGCTTTGACATGGGGAGGATTTAAACATTTATATTTAAAATTTAAAGAATTTAAATTTAAAGATTTCCTTCTGAAATTTGAAATAGTACAGTTCCAGAGTACTCTGTGCTTGCCATTTTTACCCAGAGGATGACCCCAGAACTGAATGAGGCTACTAAAAGAGCAAGATAGTATTTCTATTCCTTTCTGTCACATCCAGAAAATAATAACAGACTCCAAGCCTCCCTTGAAAGTGGGTAGGACAAAAATTTCCTGCTCTGAAGATAGCTGTAGATTACAATGTCTAAATATTTCCTGATTGGTCTCAACTCTATGCAAGCTTCAGACTCTCCAGGATCATCCCTGAGGTCCTAAAACGGGTGCAAATGATAGATAAATCCATGGGAAACTAATGTTTGATTTTATCATAGGAAAGGGTGATATAAATATTCAAATAAAGAACTCATAAACAAAGGCAAAAAGGTCATGGGTAATCAAAAAAATGGAGGAAGAAGGGAGATCCAACCTAGACTCAGAATTAAAGTTCTGTTGACTCTTCAGGAAGGACTGTGACAATACAGGCAGCAATCAGGCTGCTCAGTTGTTACCAAGAAGCAGCTAAAGTAACGCCTTATCCTGCTTAACAACAATGATTCTTCAGCTAGACAGCTCATTTACTGTCTCAAAAGCATTTGTGTCTCACCTAGTGGATACCAGCAACCAGCTCTCTGGCTTCAATAGTCAAAGGAATCTATGTGACATAGCGATAGTAGTATGAATAGGATAACTACTGTATCATGGGCTAATTGGCTCCGTGTGTCTTGCAGCAAAACCTAGCCTTTGCAGTCTAAATAAAATACTTTACAGCCTAATAACTGCAACAGCCCACAAGAGAACCTGACAAATTCATGAGCCCTTCACACTGCTGTCAAAGACTTCTTTGGATTTCCTTCCATTTTTCTAAAATGTTTTCTGGTTGGCATTTAGTCAACATTAGTCTTCATTATATCTCCAAGTGTTGACACCAAATCAAAGCCGCTGTCATCAATGCACCCCTTAAAAGAATATATGACTCCATAAAGCTCATCCTATTGTTCCTCAAGGTGAACATAAATTTCATAGAAGCAGATACTGTTACAACTATTGGTTCAGTTTGAGATAAAAGTCTTCCTAGCACCTTTTATCATGTCCACATCATTCAATTCTAATGACAATAATCCATTTAAAAAATATACTTAGTGGTATAAAATTGGTACAATGCATTCTTTCAGTAGAATGACTATGTATGGATATTTATAAAACCAGTTCTCTTTGTGAGCAGATTTGAAGCAGGGAAAACTAACACAGAGACAATTTGCTCAAATCAAGTTTCGAAAACCATGTTATTTTTCATTTTACATTTAGCTTTCTTATGTGAGATATGTTCTGTCTATTTCTTGAACAGATAACACAAAGCCACTTGGTTATAGCTAGATGAATAGTTTAAGTCAAGCAATCAATGTCATATGATTATATGAAGGCTCAGTTTACATTTACTTAGTGAGGTATTGGGCTGTTTTCAGTTACCTGTCGTGAGTCTTCACAGAATATCCTCTATGAGAGATTGGTTCAGATTTGTTACAATCATCATCTGACAATAGGCATTATAAACATGGATATTGTACCTATAGCCCACAATTCCTACAGTTTCAGGAGTTTCTACCCCCAGAGATGGGAGGCATTTTCCATTGAAATATATTTCTAACTGCAATAGTTCTAGTGCGGTCATGTCATCCAGTAAGAGAAGACAGCATTTCCATCCTGCTATCATGCCTCTGAGAGGGCTGCTGCATTCCTGATGGAGAAGAGCAATGACTCTCCTGAAGGACCAGGCCCTCCAACTGTTCCCCTGGCTGACAGGGATATAAGGGGTTGCCTGGGTGGTGGGTTTCAGGCCTGTTGTTGGACCGTCCAGATTTTTGCTTCTGGGCAACTTTGAAAAACCTTTGGAGGCCAGTTTGTCAGGTGTAGTTCACGGTGAGATTTCTTGGTATCCATGATAAACATGACCCTATCCAATTTGTTTCAGGACTTACACATTCAGCAGGTACACCCTTGATGCAGTTTTTAGTTTGGAACATATATTATGGCTGGAGGTAATTAATACCTCTGAGTTGTCATGGACAATTCATTTTTGGTCAAAATCACTATAGCTAAAACCTTCCCTGTAGGATGGAGGATCTTTTAAAATGGTCTGCCCTAAAAGGCTAACAGAATCTTTAAGATTTCAGGACTTTTTAAAGGGTTTTAAGGCTGGTGACACCAACAATCCTGTTGAAGCTCTGGTTAATAAGGAGAATCAAAATCAAACCCAGGGTTTGACACAGTCACCCCCAAATGTCTTCTCCAACTATTTAAAAACAGGCTTTTGGAACAGACACCCTCAGGGACCTCAAAAAGGAAGGACAATGATAAAGTGTAGACGAGGGAAAATTTACTTTATGCAACAAAATGACATTGTCAGGGCCTCGGGCATTGCTGCGCCGGCGGGCGGGGAGGAAGACCGTACCTCCGAGGAGGAGGAGGCGGGGCCGGGTCTCGGAGGTCGAGCCGACAGGGGGGCCCGGGGGTCTTGCGGAGGGCTCCGCTCCCGGGGGGGGATGCCGGGACGCCGCGGCAACGCCGTCCCGGTGGGGGCCCCCTGGCGTGGCGGAGGCCGACAACGATGACAAGGATCGGCCCGGTGTGCGGAGGCCGCCGGCCTGGCTCCTGGGCTCGGGGCGTGGTGGATGAGGACCCACGGGAGGAGGCGGGCCCCGGGGCCCCTCCCGGGGCCCGCCTCTGGGGGTTTAGAAGAGGCTGAGGCCGCCGCACCACTGCCGACTTTCGGCGGCGGCGGCCCAAGGGGGCCCAGCCGCCGCTCCCGGCGGCTGCAGGAGAAACACCTGGGGGCAGGGAGCCCCAGCTGTAGCACAGCGCGGCCCCGCCACGTGCTAAAGTGGATTGGCTGCGGTCTGGCCCCGGGCCTTTTTAGGCAGGCGCGGGGCGGGGGAAGGCCGGGCAAAACCGTCGGCTTCCCGCGCGTCTGTCATCCATGCCTTGTTCCAGTCCAGCCCGTTCATTCTGCTGCCTGGTTTCCCCAAGACCCACCCTGCTTTGGTGCAGAACCATTTTGTGTTCGGGGTGAAAACCCCCTTTTTTTTTTTCCTTGACGCCGCTGTTGAGGTAAACCTCAGTTCAAGGCCCTTGGGCTGCAGCGCCACTGTGGGACTTTTTGGGGCCCTGCTGGTCCCCCCCCCCGGCCCCTGTTACCTCAGCCCGCGCTGACAGATTGTTCTCCGTCCCCCGGGTCAAGCAGGATGGAAGGGGAGAACCCCCCTGAATGCCCAGCTGGCCCCCAGGCCCAGGAAACCAGGTTCTGCGTGTCTGGACCAGCTGCCCCATGCCCTGCAGGCCCTGCGTTCCAGGTCGGCCAGCTGCAGGCAGCCTGGCCCCTGCCAAAAGATCCCCATGGCGGTGCCGCCACGCTTCACAGGAGAGCCCTCCGAGCTGGAGATGTTCGTGGCCAGTGCCGGCTGTTTCAGGTCCTCCAAAATTTCCCAACGAGCAGGCCCAGGTGGCTTTCATGATCAACCTGCTCTCTGGGATGCCGGCCAAAGGGCCACCCTTGCTCCCCCCAAATACGCATCCTGGATGACATGGCCACGTTCCTGAGGCTTTCCGGGTGGGGGGGGGCCCGGGTGCGGGCTAGACGGCCAGTCGCCACTAGCCAGTCAGAAAGGCCGGGGTACGGTACGGGACTTCCACCACGTTCCGCCTGCTGCCAAGACCTGGCCTACAACGACCCCGCCCTCCAAGATCAGTACTGGGAGGCCTCTCGGCCGGGGTCCCCACCGGAGACGTTGGAGTGTTGACCCAGCAGGCCCCCCGGGATGACGGGCGCCTGGAGGCCCAAAGGCAGGCCCATCGGGGGGGGCCCCACCAGCACCCAGACCTGGACACCGGTCCCCGGGAGGCCCCCCCAGCCGGACGGGGAAAGGGCGCCCCACCAGCGGAGTCGTGGCAAAGGCCCATGCAGCTGGGGGGGGGGGGCGCAGCCCCGCCTGACCGCTGAGGAGAAGGAGGGGCGGGGCGGGTGGGCCTGGGACTGCGGCCTGAGAGGTCATTTCGCCGGGTGTCCTTCGAAGTCCGCCGCCCCGGGGGCTCCAAAAAGCCAACCGCCAGGTCTAGAGGGCCTGCGAGGCCTGGGGGAGCCCGGAGGGGGGGAAGACGGCAGCCTGGTGCGACGATGAGATCCGCTGCTGGCGGCCACAGGGTGTGCTATGGCAAGGCACACCCCATCCCTGGGGCCATGGACCCGGGACGTCCAATAACTTCCTGGACCTCCAGTTCGCCCAGGACCACCAGATCCTGTTGGTCCCGCTCCCGGGCCCGGCCAGTGGAGACCATTGATGGGGGTTGCTGAAGTCCGGCCCCATCCCCCTCAGACGGTGAGGGGGGTTTGAGATCCAGGGCCACTACGGGCGATTTTCTTGGTGGCCACGGTGCCCTGCTTCCTCGTGGTATTAGGGATGCCCTGGCTCTCTCCCGCCCGCCATCTCCTGGGGCGGTGCGAGGTTGTTTGCATCCGAGTACTGCCAGGAGCACTGCTCCCCGAGAAGTTGATGGCTACCTTAGAGACCCCCGGGGGCCCGGGGCACGTCAACTCCCAAATTGGGATTTTGCGGACGGTTCGACTAGGAGGAGGCCGACCACCTACTCCCGCACCGGGTCTCGTCGCTATAGACCTGGTACCGGGGGCCCCCTTTCCGGCAGGCCGCACTACGTGCTCTCGGAGGGGAGCTGGCAGCCTTGGGGGTTTTGGGAAGCCTCTCGGGTTTGGGGAAACCTGACCCCCCCGGCGGGGGTGCCGGTGCTGTTCGTCTGCAAGAAGTCGGGGAGTTTCGGCTTTCAACCCCCCCCAAACCCGGGATCACCCACCGAACCCTACCCGCTCCCTTTATGGAGTTGCTGCAGTACCTCGCCATGCAACGGTCTTCACGAAGCTGGACCTCTGCCCTACAACCTGGTGTGGATCCGGGCCGGTGACAAGTGGAAGACGACGTTCCAGACCCAGACGGGCACTATGAGTACACCGTCATGCCCTTCGGCCTGTGCAACGCGCAGGCGGTTTTCCAGCACTTCGTAAACGACGTCTTTCGGGACTACCTGGACCGCTTCATCATCATCTACCTCGATGACTACCTGATCTCCCCCCGAATCAGCAGGTCCATAGACACATTGGGGCGCCATGCTGCAGCGGCTGCGGGGCACCCCCCTGGCAAGCGGAAGTGTGCTTTCGATTGCGGAAGTCGACTTCTTGAGCTACCGCATGTTATCGGGGGGAAAATGGATCCCGGGAAAGGTGGGGGCCATTTTTCCTGGCAGGCCCTGAGGAGTCGCAAGGATGTCCAGCGGTTCCTGGGGTTCGCCAAATTTACCCGGAAAATTTATTGCCACTACGCCGTTGGGTGCCCCCATCACCCAGGTGTCCCCGGGGAAGGCGCCGTTCCATGGCCCCGAGGCCCAGAAGCCATTCGACCGGCTGAAGACCCGCTTCACCACGGAGCCCATCCTCAGCATCCCAACCCCAGGCGGCCCTTATCCTGGAAACTACGCCTCGGACCCCTCGGGGCGGCCTGCTGGAAATCGGTCCGGGGAAGGGGGGCTCCAGCCGTGCGCCTACCACTCCCGGCAGCTGACCCCTCCTACACCATCTGGGGGAAAGGGGCTCCTGGCAGTCAAGGCGGCCTTAGGCCTGGCGGGACCTCCTGGAAGGGGGGTTACCCCGGGACAGGTGCGGACCGACCACCGCAACCTGGAGTACCTGCAGACCGCCCAGAAACTGACGCCGCGGCAGATGCGGTGGGCCCCGTTCGTCTCCCAGTTCCACTTCCAGCTGCGTCGTGCCCCGGGCCCGCAACCGGTGCGCGGACGCCCTGTCCCAAAAGCCCGAGTACGCCGCCGCCCCCGAGCCAGAGAGCCGCTCGACCATCCTGGCCCCCCGGGGAACTTCGCGGTGACCGTGGACCCTGGCGGAGCAGATCCGGGAGGCTCAGGCCTGGGAGCCGCCCCCGGGGACCCTGCACCTGGGGGGACGCGACCTCCCTGTGGTCGGGTGGGGGGACCCCATCGTGACCGGATCTTCGTGCCCCCGGCCCCCGTCGCGAGGAAGTGCTGCGCCTCTGCCATACAGAAGGCCCACGGGGCCTTTTTCCTTCAAGCCCTGCACCCGGACCGGGGGTTCTGGTGGCCCAGGGGGGCGGAGACGTCAACCATTACGTCCGTTCCGTCCCGTGTGCCGCCACGCCCAAAGGGCCCACGGGGGCCTTCGGGGCTTTGCCTCTGCCGACCCACAGGCCCCTGGTGGACCATCTCCATGGACTTCATCACCAAGCTCCCTCTGTGCAAGGGTCACACCGTCATACTGGTGGTGGTGGCCTCCTTCGAAGATGGCGCACTTTGTCCCATGTCTGGCCTACCTTCCATGAAGGAGACGGCATGCCTCGTCCTGGAGCGCGCCCGGCTGCACGGCCCCCCGGGGGGTCGTGACCGATCAGGGGCGCAGTTCACCGCCCAGTTTGGCAGTGTCTGTTGCGGCAGCTGGCATGAGCCCCCGGTTGTCATCAGCCCACCACCCGCAGACTGACGGCCAGACCGAGCACACCAACGCCACGCTGGAGAGACCTGCGGTGCTACAGCTGCTACCAGCAGGACGACTGGGTCAACCTCCTGCCTGTGGCCGAGTTTGCGTACAACAACGCCATCCACGCCTCCACCCAGCAGTCCCCGTTCCTGGCCCCCGGCTTCCACCCGCGGTGGTTCCCGCTGGTCAGGGCGCCTTCCGCGGTGTCCGCCGCGGACCGAGGCTCCAGGAGCTGCGGGCCATCCAGGAGCTACTGCGGGAGCAGCTGGGGGGCAAGGAGGCGTACAAGGGGGACAACCGGCACCGGCAGCCCCGGGGCCCCCTCTCGGGTAGGGACCTTCTGGCTCTCCACGTGTTCCTCCCCCCCGGGCGCCCTAGCCGCAAGCTGGATGCCTGGACATAGGCCCTTTTGCCATCCGGGCCCAGTAATCCGTGGCCTTCCGGCTCCAACTCCCCCCGCAAACCCGCGGATTACCCGGTTTTAAGGTCGCTACTCCTGCCCGCCACGGGGGGCGACCCGGGCACCGGCCCCTCCCCCGGGGTCCGGTGCTCGTCGGCGGTGAGGAGGAGTCCGAGGGGGTGGGATCCTTGACTCCCACCGGCCCGGCCCCCACAGTACTTTATAGACTGGCGAGGGTATGGTCCGGAGAAGCGCTCCTGGGAGGACGCAACGGGCATCCATGTGCCGCAGTTGGTGAGGCCTTCCCTCGCCGCTACCCGGCAAAGCCTCATCCCCAGCGAGGTGGGGGGGGGCCCCTGGGGGAGGAGTGATGTCAGGGTCTTGGGGTTTGCTGTGCCGGCAGGCGCCGCAGAGGCCGACGCTCCCTTACCTCCGGGGGGAGGAGGCGGGGCTGGGCCCGTGGATGACCGACAATGGGGGGGCCCCGGGGGGCCCGGAGGGCTCTGCCACCGGGGGGGTCCCACCCCCGGGGAGACGCCGATCCCGGGAGGGCTCCCCGGCGCGGCGGAGGGCCCACGACGGCAACGAGGATCGGCCCGGGGCTGGGAGGCTGCCGGTCCGGCTCCCGGGCTCGGGGCATGGTGGACGAGGACCCCAGGAGGAGGCGGGCCCTGGGCCCAATTCTGGGGCACCGCCTTCGCAAGGCTGCCTCAGAAGTGGCTGAGGCCGCCGTGCCGCTGCCGACATTCCAGCAGCGGCGGCCTCAAGGAGGCCAGCCGCCGCTCCCGGCGGCTGCAGGAGAAAAACCCGGGGGGAGGGACTCCCCTTTCACAGCTGTGAGCCTGGCCACGTGCTCCGCGCGGATTGGCCGCGGCCCGGCCCGCGGCCTTTTTAGGCAGGCACGGGGCTGGGGGAAAGGGCCGGGCAAAAACCGTCGGTTTCCCGCACGTCTGTCGTCCGTGCCGTTAGTCCAGCCTGCGTCGGTTCTGCTGCCCGGCCTACCAAGACCCCCCCTGAGTTAAAGGTGCAGTAACCATTTTGTTTCAGGGTGAGGCAACCCCTTGTTATTTCCGTTGACCCTGCTGTTTAGGCAAACCTCAGTTAAGGCCCTTGCTGGCTGCAGCGCCCCTGTGAGACTGTTTGGGACGCTGCTGGTGGCCGCCTCCAGCCTGGCCCCTGCTTGACCTCAGCCCGCGCTGAAATATAGAACATCTTTATTTCCATAGGGTGGTAAATCGGAAAAAAAACATATTGCATCTGCAAATTCACATCCAGCTGAGCTATTCAGGGTGATGAGAGGTCTAATCCAACATTCTCCTGCCTGAACCCAATTTAGAGCCTTCCGTAGCTTGTTGTGATGCTTTTAATGATCATTTCACAGATAAAATCTCTCACATAAAAGCCAACTGAGATGCAACTGTTGGAGCAGGTGTTATACTGGATTTCCAGCAACTATGTGAGTGGAATTATTGGATCAGTTTCAATTGGTAGTTCTGCTGATGTGGAAAGCTGTCAGGCAAAGAGACAACTTGCTTTCTTGATACAGGGAGGAGATGCAATAAAATTTCAAATGCAATACATTATTAATGCATCTCTTCAGGAGGGGAACTTCCCATATGTTTAAAAGAGGGAGTGGTTACATTCTAAAAAATTCTCCCTGGATCCCTGGACCTTAATAATTATAGGCCAGCATCTAATCTTCCTTTTCTGGGCAAGGTGATTGAGAAAGGGAGTTGTCTTACAACTCCAGGTCGTCTTGAATGGCACACCTTCCGGAACATTTAAAATGGCTTCAGAGCAGGATATGGAGTTAGACTGCAATGGTTGCCTTAGTAGATGATCTCTATTTAGCACTGCTAAGACCTCTCAAAGGATTAATGCCATCGACCATGGAAATTTTGGATCACCTGGGGGGGGGTCAGGAATTGGAGTCCCTTTTTGCAGTGTTCCAGTCTTACCTCTCGGGCAGGTTCCAGATGCTGGTGCTTTGTATGGCTGCTTTCAAAAAAGGAGCTGTTTATGGCATACCACAAGGTGCCATTTTATCCCCAATGTTTTTTAACATCTACATGAAAAATTGGGGAATCCTCTGGAGGCATGGGGCAAGATGCTGTCAGTACACTGATGACACCATATATATTTTTCCATGCCTTCAAAAAAAATTTTTTGAAGGAGATATGTTCCTCTGAATGAATGTTTGATGGAGCTAATGGGATGGATGAAGACAAACAAATTGAAACTGAATCCAGACAAGACAGAGGTGCTTACTATTAAGGGTCCTAATCTGGGATTGGAAGTGTGTCAACCAGCTCTGGATGAGCTCACACTCCTCCTGAAAGACTCTGTTTGCAGTTTAGGATTACTGCTGGATCTGTCCCTCCAAATGTCAGCTCAGATAGATGTGGTAGTCAGGAGTTCTTATTATCAGCTGTGACTGATACGCCAACTGCAACCATTCCTAGAATTGGATGACTTAAAAATGGTAATGCACATACTGGTAACCTCATGGTTGGACTTCTCCAACGCTCTGTACATTGGGCTACCTTTGTACTAAGTTTGGAAACTCCAACTGGTGCAAAATATGACAGCCAGATTGGTTACAGGTAAAGTGAGGAGTGAGCATATCATACCAACATTAAAATCACTCCGCTGGCTGTTAGTTTCCATGCAAAGTACAAGGTGTTGGCTATTACCTTTAAAGCCTGACATCATTTGAGTCCAAGTTACCTGTAGGATCACCTCCTCCCATAATATCAGCCCCATACACTCAGGTCTTCTAGGGACCATTTGCTTAAACCTGCTAGTACTAGACTGGCCATGGTAACCCAGAGACTCTTGTCTGTCACCCCTAGGCTGTGGAAAGCCCTGCCAGAAGATATTTGACAGCTAAACACACTGTCTGAATTCCAAAAAGTGCTAATGCAGTCTATTTTTAATTATTATGTGTTTTCCATTATGATGTATTTTAATGTATTTTAATTATGACATATCTGTGTTTAAAATAGTTTTATGTGTTTTTAGTGTATCTTAATTTATTATGTGTTTTTCATTGTATTTTAATTTATGTTGTACCTCATCTCGAGCCTTGTGGAGAGGCAGGTAAGAAAATTCTTATCAATATTATTATTATTATTATTATTATCATCATCATCATCATCATTATTTGCATATGGAAATTATTTTATGTTGGAAAGACATCCAGGACATTAAAACTCAGGATTTCAGAACATCATATTAAGGTTAGGAGCATTGTTAAGGAAGACTTCCTTGTGTCCCATGCCACAGAAAAGATTAATAAATGGGAAAGGTTTTATTGCTGTTGTTATAAAACAACCAAAAGTGAGCCCCTATAACAGAATTAATACAGAGAAGATTCTAATATGGAGGGAGGCCTTTTGATCTTTTCTTTAAAGACACTAGCTCCAACAGGCCTTAATGAAAAGTTTAACCTTACTGCTTATCACTCCTGTGGACAGCCACCACTTGAAGTAATTTACATGTCTGTGTCTTGTCCCACATTGTTATTTAACCCATGGTCTATATACAGACTTGTTACAAGCCTGACCCATGAGAGGAGAAAGGAAGCAGAATTAACTCTGGGCTTTGTTTTTACTTACTGCTCTTTATTGTTCTCCTGTTTGCATTATTTGTATATGTAAAGTATAACCTTCATGTTTGGTTACTTTTTTTCCCTCCTCTTTTTCATTTTGCAGGTGTTTTCTTGTTATTCAGATAGAGTGGTACTTAAATGTATTTTTGTTATTCTGTCATTCTGTTATTTATGAAATACCCTTGCTTAGGAGAATATAGCTCCTGATAAATGCTTAGGGGAAGTTTATGACATACTGACATAAAGGTGCGGTCTCAGAACTAGTTGCATTAAATGTCCTTTATACTTTGAAGATGATTCTCTTGGCTAAAATAGATATTATCCAAAAATCCATTTGTGTGTGTGTGTGTGTGTGTGTGTGTTGGATTTTATTATTCTATATGTTGCATGTGTTTTGTATTGTATATATGTTTCAGTTATACCTTTCTGTATCTTTTATATGCTGCATGTGTTTTGAATACATTATTCTATTTGCATAATTCTGCTTCTTTTTGGTTTTGGCTCTTCTTAGCCCCCCCCCCCCCGTTTTGACTCCTCACCAATATCTGCCCAGTTTTTGGTTGTCCTTTCTTTTTCAACCTTACATGCAAACTCAAGAGACTAATCTAGGTGCTATCTCACTGGTAAACCCTGTCCCAGGGTCTACAATTTTGATATTAAAATATGATTCAATGTGCCTGAGAGGCCACCCGGATGGGCATGTAGGCATCAATGGTCAAACAATCGAAAACCAGGTCAGGCCAGTAAAATCTCCAGTCACGTAGCCCCAGGAGACCTCAAGCTGTGCAAACTCACAGTAGGCAAAGGGTCCTCAGCCCCTAAGAAGCCACCTGGAGGGGATTAGTGTGTTTGCCCCAAGTTGAGCAAATATCCTATCAGGCGAGGATCATTAACATGAAGTCACACCACAACCAAATGCAGCCGAAAATTCTGAGACTTGGGCAACACCTTGTAATCTCATCACGCAAAGGAAGTTTCCATTGTGGAGCTTCTTTCTCTTTGCAACACTCATTGTTCTCCCCGGGAAAGGATTAGCCCTCTAGCTACTTTTCCGCTACAAACAGTCCCAGTTTGTAAGTGGTTCTTTGGATCATTCTCAATCATCCCAGCTGACTGTTTCTCTGTCCCTTGAATAATCCCCTCAGCCCTCTCCATGCTGAGCTCTACTTCTTCACTGTCTTTCCCGGACCAAGGACTTCAGGAAAAGGTACAGTATTACCCCACCTACAATCCCTTCAATATTCCCCTATCCAGTTTCCTCTCTTTTGCTTCTTAATAGGTCTTGAGTGAGTGTGTGAGTGAGTGCATTGGTGCTTGAGACTTTCATTCAATAAAATCATTTTATTGGACATCTTCGTTTGGTTTTTGGCTTGGTCTGACCCCATAAAAAGACCCTGCTAGGTTACCCTGCCTCTTGCATTGCTATTGCTCATGCTCTGGCTAGTTTCCATTCCCCATCACTTGGAGCACATTGAGGTGTCCCCCACGGGACCCCAGAAATCAGGGTAACATAGAGGTCAGGGAAATCCCAAGGATTGTAACTTTTGCATATAAAAAAATGTTCTCTATCAATCAGTTTTGACACTTTCCCATATGTATTCATTTTGATCATATCTGGTAATATCCAATATAGCATATTCAGTCCGTAGGAAAAAGGTCTGTCAAGTGGAGCTATAGCTAGGCTCAGAGAAGTTGTATTTGTATGGAATGTCACCTCAGTGAAGTGTATGAAGGCACAACAATTTCTGTAATGGCAGAAACAATTACTATATTTGTGTTGCTTTCATTTTCCAACTTGGAAGATGACAAAAATAACACCTCTACACAGGATCTATCTGTCCAGAAACAGCAACAGGATTACAAACTTCCAAGATGATCATGTGCAAAGTACAAGTGAACCCTACATTCTGGCATACTCCTTTGATCCTAATCATGTTGTGCCACAATCACCTTTAATCATGTTCAAATTCAGCTGAGCACTATAAACTGGATATTATACATGGAATGTAGTATTAAAGGTGCTACCAGCTGAAAGAACATCTTTTAAAAAACCTGTGCAGAACAGTTTGACTTTTCTTATTGTATTCTATCACACTAGATGCCAAGTATGACTAGGGGAGTATATAAAAATTTAGTGATGGAAACAGAATGTTTGATGGATTTGCATGTGGTTGATGATTGTCTGACAGAACATGAGTGAGAGGTTCCGTAAGGCTGAAGTGATAAGTGTGAAGAGTACAAGAATCGGATAAACTTGGGATTTGGATGTGAATAGTTAGAGAGAAGGGTGTCTCAGTACCAAAGATTTACCCTTTGCATATATTATGGATCATGTTCAGTTTATAGTTATTAATAGAGAATAAAAGATCCATAAGCATATTAAATGTAATAAATTTAAATATAACTTGTTTACCCCTAACACCTGACTGCTTTACCAGTGTCTCAACAGGGTTAGAACCTAACAGCTGATAGAGAAGACTCTGCATAAGGAGATAACCCTAAACAGAACTTGGAGGAGTTGGATCCAGTGAAAGATCCCACTGACAGTTTTGAAGAAGAATACAAGGATTCTGAAGCAAGACTTCCAGAGATTATATGTGGGATCACCACAATGAAATCTTATAATTGCAGTACCATTCAGAAATACTCTGCAAGTCTCAAACTCAAAGTTGTTTCAGGTTTGAGATTTGTTTTGCTTTTGATAGCAAGTGTGGTGTAGTGGTTTGAACACTGAACTACAACTTTGGAGAACAGGGTTTAAATCACTGTTAATCCGTAGAAACCCATGATCTTTGGCAAGTTACATTCTATCAGCCTCAGAGGAAGGCAAAGGCACACCCCACATTAGGTTCTTCTTGAGATCACCATAAGTTGGAAAGAATTAGAAGACCAATAACAACAACTGAAAACCTCATTGAGTACACAAAGGCTTTGGTTAGAGAACATTCCTAGCCTACAGTGACTTGGAAAATAGTAAACTTCCTGTATATACTCATTGAGGATTTGTTCCTGTGAACAGTGTTTTGTGTCCAGAATGTGGGATAAAAAATAGGAAAACGGTTTTGATTCTTCCATTTATATTTATTCAATCTATATACTGTCCAAATGGCAAATGAAAAAGGCAACCCCCCAACCCTCCAAACAATCAATAAAATAATAATATAGTTTTATGTTACAATATGAGCTTATTAACATATGAAGTAATATTATGATGCTCAATGATCTAAAATTGTTAAAGTCCTCTGGAGCCAGCATAGGTAAAAAAAATAAAAAATGACCACTTTCTACTGCCCATTCCTCAAGTCAGCTCTACTGGTTATAAGCAGTGTAGAATGGGCAAGGATCAAGTTTATTGGTGGTTGAATAGACAGATCCAAAACAGCCATCAATATATTTATGAATCATTAACTGAAATCATGCAATAGAATTGGACATTTCACCAAGAACTGAGTTTAGCACATGAGGCAGGAGCATCACATTGCCAACCTAGGGACAGGTTGGTGAGTGGTCACCTACATATATCTACCTACATATGTCTACCTATACCACCTGATTGTTCCTGCCACTGAAGGTTAACTCTTGTTTGTTTCAACATCCAGAAAAAGGACTATTGTCTTTTTGGTGGGGGGATTTGATGTGTGAATGCAGACATCCATATACTGGCATTTCACCTCCAGGTTTCATCCTAGCTAGGTGGTCCAGAAGGATACTGTTGTTGGTGGTACTGAAAGCCACTGAGATATCCAACAGAAGCAACAGGGACATACTCATCCTGTCTAGTCTACATATTGTATTAATGTTCTATTATTTACCCCCGCCTCCAACACACACAAACACATGCTTATTGCTATTTGCTGCTGAAAAAAACAATCAGAAGAGCCGCATCATCTACTGGCTCATCAGTGTGTCCACTCCTGCTCCAGGTAACCAGAAACTCCCCCCTTTTCATCTTTTTTTCCTCTTCAGAAAGGAAGGAGACATGTTTGTCATGCAGACTGGAAAAAGCAGCTCCAGATTTTAACCTTGCTTTCTTTCTGTTAGTTTTCTCTATGCAGGGGCTTTAGAAGAATGAGGTCCTGCTTTATACCTTGCCACCATAAAATGTATCTGAATCCATAGTCTGATTAAAATAATTGCTTCTCATACATAATTTTCTCCAGGTGGGTACATAAGTGTAGGATCACATGGGGGATTTTGAAATTGTGAACTGCCCAGGAATGTTTCAGCACCTAGGTCACATACATACACATCCAGTATAATTTTTAAAAGATATATTCTTACTTAACAGTGAAGGAGCTCTTGCAGAAGAGGAAAAGAGCAAATTAAACTTGATTTGTCTCAAGAAGAATTTAAAACATTCCCCACTACCACTATTTGATCTTTCTATATAAAACTCTTCAGGGTCAAATAACCTCTACTTTTAAATTTATAAACTTCCCCTCAGAGCATCCCAAACCTTGCTCCTTTGATTTTTACTTTTCACAACTATGACAAATGGAAAGAAAGAAGTTCTCAAGAAAATGAACAGACATTGCAGAATGCGTTAATAGGTGATTTGTTCACATCTAATGCTGTCAAAGATAACTTGGTGAAACAGAAAAATTGTAATTTCATTTAAATTGTAACAGAAATTTAACTCATCCCTCATAGTATATAGATACCATAAAACAGTCATTTTTGTATCCATGAATTGCTACTCTTTATGTTTATCTCACACTGGAAGAGATCACCAGTATAAATTTGACATTATTTTTACCAATAAAAACTGCATGTTTACATTTTTGCAGTCATGTTTTTTTTATTCCAGTATAGAGTTTAAGGTCTATTCCAACTAATAATGCATCTGGCTTTCCTGAGACCCACAGACGTTTGAGAAGAAAGGGGAGGGGAGGGGAGGGAGATAGTCTTGAGTAAACATTTTAGTTTGAACTGAATGGGACAATTTGTCATTCCTGGTGTTCATTTTATGACTCTGAATATTTGAATAAAAGCAAAATTTGTTTCCTAAAGAGCTCACTGCTTACGCTATTATAGCCCTACTCACAAATCATAAAATCTTATTGTAACATCACAGTAGGCCAAAAGGAAAACGACTGCAGTTCCACAAAAAGATGATTACTTTAATCTTCATTGTAATGCTGTAAACAGGAGCAGATGCCCTATGAAACAAAGCTTTTGCTTTCATAGCATTATCTTGCTATTTAGAAGAATCAAGAAGAATAAATTATCTTTCCTTGGATTCACTGTAGTGCATTCTACAGTTTGGATTACATATCTCAAATGTCTCTCATTATGATCTTATTTTCTCCTCCCCCCTTCTCACTTACGAAAACTAATGCAAACTATTAACTATACCGTTTCTTCAGACAGAGTATTTGATAACATCAGAACAAACAACCCTGCAGAAGACCTACCACTACAACTCCTTGAGTCACACTGTTGGGTTGATATAACTAGGTACTATCTATCCTTGCTGGTGGTTAGAAGGTATTCACACATTTTTTTCTGAAGACTGTAAACTGAGAACATTTCTGAGAATCCAGATATGGGTACTTGTTTGTGAGTGGAATTCAAGGAAAGCATGGCGAAAGCATAAGCAGGGCTTTGTTTGTCTTGGATCCTTTCCACACAATGACACACTCTCACATAGTCCTGTTGCAATCCTGGCAGCACCTCTTTGGGAATGGGAACATTTTCCCTACACTCCCCTCCTCACCCGACCAGCTGCCTGTGGAAGGAATCATTTGTTTCTTTCTTTATTTATTTTTGGCATTTGAGAGTCTTTAACCTCCATTTTTTTTAAATAAAAAAGATCATTTGAGAAATCTGTTTGTTTATTCAGTTTCTACCAGTAATGATGAGCAGGACATTTAACTATGATAAAACATGGATAACACAGGTTAAAAACAAAATCCTAAATAAAAAGTACCTTAAAAGAAGAAACTTAAAAACACAGTTTAAATCAGTTAGACCCTTTTGAGGAACTGAGCAACTTGGATGCCAAAATCATGTGCTGTCTTCTGGAAACATATTCTTCTAACTTCTTTTTGTCTGCTCGAAACCATCAGTGGCATCACAAGGAAAGTGTGGCAAATGTGGGCTGCACAAGGTGAAATCGTCAGACAGAATTACCAAGAGAGGAGCACCTGTTTGTCGTGTGTGCATGCATACAAATACAAATTTCCTGAAGGACAAAAGTGTTAGGCAGGAGAAGGCACTGCTGCCAGGATGTGCCAGAAAGAGCTACCAGGTGGGAGGGGGGATTTGCAGGGGAAGCAAATGCAAGAGAGAGGAGAGAAGGAAGTGACAACAGCTAGTATTGAATGAGATGGATACTATTCTGCCAGCCGTGTCCTCTTGTGCAACTCCAGGGCCTGAGCAGCAGCAGCACCACTAAGAAATAGTAATAATAACTCAAGCAAGGGACCAACCCAAGCAGCCACTATAACATGGAGGCAGAAGCAACTGCACAGGGTCTGGTATTCTTTCTGAGACTTAAGCTGCTTCTTCTTGCATTCTCTTTGCATCTGAGTGTAGGTCTGGGTGCTCCTTGGATGGAATGTGCGACTGCTTCTCTCTCCCTCTCCCGCTCTTGTGTGTGGAGACTCAAATTTACAATTTATAAAATATATATGTATTGTGCCTACATGCACATGGCTGACCCACTAACCCACACACACACATACGCCCAAAACCCTCATCTGGGGAGAAAAGGAGCAACTCCCAGGGATTACAATGTAGTCTTAAGAAAGCTGTGTAATAAGGAGGAAGAAAACAATTGTGTGCTGTTTGTCTGTGCCTATGTTCTTCTTCATCTGTCCAAAGTGCACTAGGAGTGGAATAGTAGCACCTCCCTCTCCCATTGGTGGTGCTCTCTCCTTCTTTCCCTGCTTGCCAACCTTCCTTATCAGAAAGGTGCCCTGCTCATGGAGGGAGTTATTATCAGTATTCATAGTGTAGAGTCTTCTTGTTATATAAAGAAACTGTCTAAGAAGTTGTTTGCTCTCTTCTTCCTGTTCCTTCCTCTCTTCTTCTTCTCTTTCCTTCTCCTCTCTCCCTCCCTATACCTCACAACCACTTTCACTGACAGAGTCAAAAATAAAGCCTTGCATTGGAATACTGTGTCCAGTTCTGGGCACCCCAATTCAAGAAGGATATGGATAAGCTGGAGCAGGTCCAGAGGAGAGCAACCAAAATGGTGAGGGGCTTGGAAGCCATGCCCTATGAGGACAGACTTAGAGAGCTGGGTATGTTTAGTCTGCAGAAGAGAAGGTTGAGAGGGGACATGATAGCCATGTTTAAATATTTGAAGGGATGTCATGTCGAGGAGGGAGTGGGCTTGTTTTCTCCTGCTCTTGAGAACAGGACAAGGAGCAGTGGATACAAGCTACAGGAGGGGAGATTCCACCTGAACCTCAGGAAGAATTTCCTGACGGTCAGGGCTGTCCGGCAGTGGAATGTGCTGCCACGGAGTGTGGTGGAGTCTCCTACTTTGGAGGTTTTTAAGTGGAGGCTGGATGGCCACTTGTTGAGAGTGCTTTGAGGGTTTTCCTGCATGGCAGGGGGTTGGACTGGATGGCCCTTGTGGTCTCTTTCAACTCTACATTTCTATGATTCTATGATTGAAATTGACAGGGCCAAATTGTGCCAATAGCCTTTTTTTTGGGGGGGGGCTAATATTCTGTGAGAGAGAGTGGCGGGGAGGCGCTTACCAAGGGTTGGAAATTCCAAAGAAGAAGGCCAATATGGAGTTTAAGAGTCCTGTGGAGTGAGTGGTTTGAAGTGCTGGCTTGGAAGATGAAGGAGAGTAGAAATCTCCTGAAATATGAGCCACACTTTTCAGAATTGGCCAAAGGGCATGCATTTCTGACTGACCAACTGATACTCAAACTTTTCTTTCCTTCTCCTATATTCACATGTCAAGCTGACAATGCAACCTCTCCATGTTTATAATTGTTTACCTTCGAGTAGTTTCTGACTGATGGCAACCATAAGATAAACCTACCATGCAGATTTCTTGGCAAGATTTGTTCAAAGGTGGTTTGCCTGAGACTGAGAGAGCATGACTCGCCCAAAATAACCCAATGGGTTTCCATGGCTGTGCGAAGATTCAGACCCTGATCTCCAGAGTCAGAGACCAACATTCAAACCAGTGGTGTCACTACGATGAAACTAGAGTAATAAAAGGCAAAAACTCAGTGCTAATTTACTTTTGGAACCTTCCAATGTACATGCACTCTGGTTAAGGTATCTTTTTTTCCCAAATAAAATGATACTTGGAATCACATGGTTTCATCTGCATGTGCTGAAGCAGGTGCTGTTTTTATCATTGCTGCAGGTTTTTTTTAAATATATATGTACACACACACACACACACACACACACACACACCATGCATATGAATACCAGAAAATTTGACAAAAATCAGTGAGAGTATGTATACACACACACACACACACACTTACTGATTTTTGTCAAATTTTCTGGTATTTTAGCTACAATATTATGGTATGATCTGATACAAGAGGAAGTCAATGGGGGCAACACCATGAGTTACTGCACAGGGTGACACCAACTTTAGTGATATATCACTGTCTTGGTTTTTAGTATTATGACAGAAATCTTGGTGACAGGTTTGCTATTCTTTGCTTTAGATATTTTTCATTAATTTTATCCCCTTGGATGAAATTCACATACTGTTGGTGTTTTACCTCTGAAATATCACCTCACAAAGCCGATTGAGTCGTCTTGGAGACAAGCCTATATTAGAATGCATTGAGAAATTACTGCTTGCTTTGTTTGAAGGAGTATGTGCATCTTGAATACATTTAGTGGATGTTTCATAAAAGGAAATATTATTCATAGTCTTCCAGATATTAGGCTTTACAAATGTTTTATTTCATCGTCTATAAAGTGTATTCTTGGGATCAGCTATTAGTGATTTTTTTCCTCAGCCAGGTAAATAAATCATTTTAACTTCTGCCTTTGTTCTTTTTCTGTACCATTTTTCTAATCTGTAGTCTCACCTTACTGCCATAACAGACTGTCTATGTACACATGGGTGTGTGAAATATTGCCATATTCTTAATCAGCTCATAATAATTGCTTCCTAATAATTGATTACATAAATAATGCTTTTTTGAAAATGCTTATGAAAAACTGTTATTTTAAAAAAATGTGTTCTAAAGTAGTTGAAATTATAGTCTCAGGCTTAATAGCTGTCAAATAACTGTTTACTCTTTCTGAAAGTAATTAGAATTGTTATTCTTCCTTCATACCTTCCCTTGTTACAAACAAGTTGTACTTGGCTCATTTCACACTTAAGTAGTCTAAGACAGTACTTAAAAATACTCATAAAAAGAAATAAGAGAATGACCTGCCCAAACTCACTCTTAAATATGAAATCCAAGAACAATGAACAAATCTATCTATCTATCTACCTATCTATAGCTTTGCAAAGTTGCATTTTAAATTCTGAGTTTAAAAATAAATTGTGAATGTTCTTCCTCAGCAAAACCAGTTGCTCAAAAAACTTGTTGAGTGAAATTGATATGACTGCAAAAAAAAATACTTTAAATTTTATTCAAAAGTACGTTATTGCTGGCTGTGCCCTATACCATTCAGGTCCAGCCTATCTTACAGAGTATATTGATTTATATGAGCCTGCCTAGTTCCTGAGTTCCACAAGAAAGGTCATTCTTTCTATCTCACTGATATTACATATGTGGTCAGTGGAAACTCAAAGGAGGACCTTCTCAGTAGCTGCCCCTAAATTTTGAAATGCTACCTCCTTAGTGCGGTTAGAATAGCTTCCTCCTTGCTGTCCTTCCATCAGAAGGCAAAGAGTTTTTCTTTAACACAGAATTGAACTTTCTCATGAAAAAGTTATAAGTGTTTTTTTAATATATCATTTAATTTAAGTTTTTTTAGAGTTTATATTTTAATATAGTTAATTGTTTAATTTGGCTTTAATGCTGGTTTTTTGTACGTTTTTAATTGTTTTCTTTTTAATATATAAGCCACCTTTGGAGAAAGGTGGGAATATAAACAAAGTTAACAACAACAATAATAGTACAGAAGAGGCATGTTAACAGGGCATGTCTAAAAAAGCCTTTTGGCATGTTTATTGAACTCAAGAGAAATAGTGCAAAGCAGCACAGTATAAAAATCCAGCTGATGTATTTCTCCTTAGATGTACCTATTCCGAAATGGAATATCTCTTCAGAAATAAATAAATTGGATCTGCTGGGAGGTCACATAGTTAATAAATTATGACAGCATCCAAAATCCACCCTTTTTTAATGTGGCAGGAACAATGAAGATGAAGTTTACTTTGTTGTTGGTGGTGGTCATTGGTGATGACTCACATACAGGGGCAGCTCAAACTCTCTTGCCTTTTGAGGCATGAATAAAGCATTGGCCTTCCACCAATCACACCAGCAATGAAGTCCCTCCTTTAAGGAGGAGAATAAGAATTGCAAATTGATTCCCTTTCTAACACCCTCATTATTCAGCTGCTGCAAAGCCACCATCCCACATATAAGAAAGAAGGAGAATAATGAGTGGTGGCAATGGAAGCTGTGCAGCCTGCAAGGACAGGGCAAAAATAGTGCTGGTACTAGGAAGCTTCCAGCAAGCCTGGCTTTGAAACTTAAAAAATCAAGTCCTTGAATCCACCAAATTACACCTGCTATTTCCAGCTCCATATTCACAAGAAGAAAGTGAATAAGTGTGCTAAGATAATACAATACTGTGAAAAGAGAATCATCATGAAAGCATTTGTTCAAAAGCATATTCTCCTATTCTCATAAAAATCCACAATGCACACTGATGAACAATCAAAGAAATGAATGAGGACATAAGTGCATTCTTGATCTATAACTACAATGTCAGTAAGCAGTAACTGGATTTTGTTTAAGATTTTTTTATTCCTTTATTCCCCTCCCTAAAGATTTTTCATGACAGTTTGGTGACATTCATCATCAGAATGGGGTTAAGTAATTGTGTGTGTTCCTCTACACTTTCTACACCAGAAGTAAACTTGATTCATTTACTTATGATAAATGATGTACTGTGCTTGAGAACATTGTAGAGGTGGAGATACAAAATATGAAAGCAACAGCAACAAAAAGAACAAAACAGATTCACAAAGCAAAATACTTTACAACAGTAAAAAAAACAACACTACTGTTATTGTTACCCTGGGGTCCCGTGAAATTATACAAGTTGGGGAAATTAGTCAAAGGGCACAAGTTAGCACTGCAAGAGGCAGAGCAACGGAGTAAGATCTTTTACCCAACGTCTACGGGGTCAGGCCGAGTCAAGGAGCAAACAGAAGTGAAATAATAATTGTTGTTTTTATTAAAATACAATCAAACAAGTGTAGGCAACACACTCACACAGATAACTAGAGAAACAAAGGTTGGAGTTGGATTTTTAGAAGAGGTTTTTGGTATGGAAAATACTGCACCTGTCCTGAAGCCCGGGTAGTCTGAAGATAGAGTTCGTGGATATGAAGGTTCTCAGTACATGGGACTGAGGGGAAGGCTCGCCAAGCAAAGCAGCAGCAAAGCAGGATGGAATTCGGGAGCGATCTGAGGAAGCTCTCAAAGTCAGGGGTTCTCATAGGGGAAAATGTGGCCGTAGGCTAGTCCGTACTTGGGAAAAACAATGAGTTTTGGGCTGGAGACAAAGCATCCGAAAGGTCAGAATTTAGCATGATTGAGTTAAGTCTGAATTGTCAGTAGAGTAGCCTGTATGCAAACGCAGGGTGCTTGATGCTTGAGTATTCGGCTCATCAAGCTGCCTGCTCGGGGCAGGGAGTTCTTTGTAAGTAGCATGCATACATAATGTGGTACTTGCCTTGAGGTCTCCTGAAGCAGTGGGACAGCTATTTCTGGCCTGCCTGTTTTTGTGTGGAATATTATAGCGATTAGCGGCCGTACCTGTATGCGAGCTTGTCCAGGGAGGTCGCAGGCACGTGGAGTGGAATAGGTAAAGAAGGCCAAATTATTGATATCATAATAATATCTAATATCCCACAAGTCTGGGCTAGAAACTGCGGTAACAGTTATCATAGTTTAAGAAAGCCTCCATACTTTCTGAATTTATAGATAACTTGCAATGATCTTTTCAACCAAATGTTGACACACCTAACTTCAAACAGCAGTTGATGTTTCCTCTCATCTGAGGTGGAGAAAAGTATAATTGCTGACACCTCCTCACTTGTCTCTCTTGCTCCTGTACTTTACCTATGCTACATCTTACCATTTCCATCTCCCTTCCCCTTACCAAACTGTGCCTTACATTATGGCAGCAGTGCCACCATGTGACCGTCTATCTATTGTGTAATACGGTGGCAGCCATTTTATACTGTAGTAAGCAGGGAGATTGTGAGACAAGATGAAGGAAGGGAGGAAGGGAGAAGTGCCAACAGTGTGAGGTATGACACAACAGGAGAGAGAGAATGAAGTAAATAAAGCATTGATGTTGGAAGTCCTGTGACTTGACACAATTCACCACTCCTGAAGCATACAAATAATTTTGCCTAATGAAAGTGCCCTAAGGATATAACGACACAAATTACATTATTAATTCCATCACATTTGCAAGCTAATGTGTTGATCTGCTACACCAAAAGGAGGAGATCCCTTGAGGTCCTCCAGCAGTAGCCTCTGTTCAATGCAAAAATGGATACTTAATTGGTTCTAATTGAGAAAGATGCAACAGGTGGGGTAACTAGTGAGATCTTTCCACCAACATTTACAGGATCCTTGTAGGAAAATCAACCAAGGACTTAAAAGTAAACTAAAAATATGTGGTATTGAGGGGAATTTAATCACACATGCACAGAAGATTCAGACAGTCACACACTTGCATAAGAGCTAACCAAGGAAAGGGAGGAAAGTTATGGTTAGTGAGGCTTAGATTTTAGGTTCAATCCAGAAGGTTAGTGAAGAAACAGTTAAGTGTCTTAGACTTGTGTCTAAGGGCAGACAAAATCAGAATTCAGAGCAACATAATGGTGTTCAGTGTCTGACATACTGCAACTAACTGGTTGAAATGAAGGATTTTTATATGCAAAATCTGCTGGCGGGCATATGTGTAAATGGCTTTCTGTTTAAGCAAACAACGGAGGAAACAGAGTGGACAATGAGATCTAGACTGCATTGACAATCTTAAAGTCAGATAGCAAAAGATTAATGGCTATCATAATAGCTCTGTAATAGTGGACAGGTGAGGAGACAATGTAAGGAAATATTAAGTGCTAGGAAGGAGGACTGAAACAGTCAGTGGTTTGATGAGAATGTTCCTTGACAATTGTTTGATGAAAGAGATGTTACAGCTTGGTTTAAGCCTATTATCTCAAGAGTTACCTTTTGAACCTGACAATGACCTAGGCTATGCCAAGAGGGGTTCTCTGACCTACTTTTCAGCACAGGTGTTCAGTCAATATTTTTCCTCTGCTCAGTCTAATTGTATAGCCACATCAGGCCAATACTAATTAATACATGTTTCCAATTAATTTATATTTAACCAATTAAACCATATCAAATCTGGGGGTTGGGTGTACAGACCAGAAACAAATCAGGAAAACATAAGATGGAAAAATAAGGATAGGGGAAAAAATTGTCTTCACAGTATGTATCTCAAGAAGCCAAATACAGTCTATGATCCATGAATGGTACCTTACTAGGGAATGAACAAGCCCCCAATTTTGCTATTTGCCTTGAATGTAAAAAGAGAGAGAGAGAGAGAGAGAGCGTTATTAAGCACATCACAAGCCATGTTATCTAGCTGGTAGAATACATTCAATTTTGAGAGTCACATGATTTAGAGGGGTTTGTTTTTTGCAAGCCTCTAAGTTTCTTACGAATGCATATAGACATGCTCGATGAGAGCACAGGAGAGCCTTCTCAGTGGCTGCTCCCACCCTGTGGAACACTTTTCCATGGGACACTAGACTGGCTCCCTCCCTGCTACGCTTTCATAGGCAGGCATAGACATTTCTTTTTAAGCAGTCATTTAATGGGTGAGCTGGAGATCTTTTAATTATGTATTAGTTGTTTTCTTTAAAAAAAATCTATTGCTAGTTTTTAATTTTATGACTTTTAACATTTTAATTGTTTTTATGCTTTTAACATATTTTTAACCATTTGGAAGCTGCCTTGGGTCTCATCTTGGGGAAAAAAAGGAGCATATAAATTCAATTAATAATAATAACAGCAACAACAAGAAAAACAACAACAGGAAGAAGAAGAAAAGGAAAAAGAAGACGAAATACTAATAATAATGCAGTTTCCTTCAATTAAAGCCTAGGTCCCCACCACAGCCTGCATACTGTCTTTTTGATAATAGCAAGGACCTTTTTAATTTAGACAGCCTTTTGGTTGTTATCAGTTTGCTACAGAAAAGAATTAATATAGGGTGTTCTATTGTTTAGTATTTCTCTTCCTGCTGTTATTTAAGTGTCATTTCTAATATGATAGTTTATTTAGCTGATGGAAACTGGCTTTGGTCTCAATGTTGTGATTTCTATGTGGTAAGCTGTTTCACATCCCATACTGGAAGAAAGGCAGCATAATAAATAAATAAATAAATGCTTGCAAACAATTTATTTCCAGTGCTGGAGATACTGCAATCCAGAGCTGAAATGTGTTCATTGGAGATACAAAAAAAAAATTAAAAAAGATTTTAAAATATGATAAAAAAAGATTTTAAAATAAAAAATGTCAAGAAACTCTCATGAGAATAATCTTGGACAGATGAGAATCTTTGTAATACATTTGATTATTTTGTGAAGAAAGTAGGAGGGTTTTGTGCATAAAACAGCATCTTTATGCATAAAATAATTTTTTAAAAAAGGAAAATGCATTTTCAGCATATAGCATTTTTTTTCTGTGCAAAAAATAATACTTCTGTGCAGAAAAACACAGAGAATAAAAAACAGTGACTGCTGTTTTCTGTGCAAAACAATCACATACAAAATTTGCACAGAATAAGTCCTGAGTGCAAATAGGTTTCAACAACTATGTAGTCTTTGAAGATTTTTTTCACAAAGGGAAGAAAATTACTAAAATTGGTCATTGTTTCTTCTGAGAAGAAAATTAACAAAGAATTATGTTGCTAGTATCTATCATATTTGGAATATATATACTAGGCTTCCATATGAGCCAGCCTCCAGTGTATCTTTATCTGCCAAGATCATAAAAGAACTTGTATCATCTTTTTCTAAGAAACGAGAGGCCAAATTTAAGACTGAAAATTATCTTGTCTCTCTCTTCCAACCAATCTGCATTTTCCCTCTGTTCAATTACGAAGGGAAGTTATTGATGGGTTAATACTGAGAATATTGAAAACCTCTTTTTATTTATATATGCAATAATTCTGGAATTGATTGTGAGAAGCTGGCAGGGAAAATAAACATTCCTAATTACCAAGAGGAAAACACATTCTCATCAGGCAGCCACAATTCTGGCAAGAGCATTTATTCTCAGTTCCCCAATGCAAAGCTGTGTTCAGCCACACTACTGACATAATTTTTATATATATCATTCTATCTGTTAAGAGCTAGTCCTGCAAGTGATAGAAAAGGGTAATATAACACCTTTGGGAAAAGAAAATTAATTTGAGCCATTCTTGCTTATAATGTGTTCATCCCTTAGCTTCTATACTGCTAGCAGGCCTGTGGCAAAAGGAAATAATCCATCTGTTAACTTCACCAGCTAATTTCATTACAGTCTTTCAGATAAGGTTAGTGTATGGTATACATGGGTGGTGGTGAGAAAAATAATACAAATCAACAGCATTTTAAGCAGTGGTGTTACTTAAACGACTCTAGAAACATAGGAATCAAGCAGATAGCATATTAGGCAACAGCAGGCTAGAAGTGGAGAGATTGACAGAGAGACTGAAAAAGAGAGCAAAAAATTAATGACCTAAGGGAAAGCATTGTGAATCATGCATAAGATTCTTAGCTTCTAAATTCAAATTAGGTGAAGATGGGAGGGAAACAGCAGAAAAAACATTATGCCTTTATGAAGACATAATATTAATTCCTGTTCACAGCAATTCAAAAATATAAGATCTACTCCAAGATTATTGGCCTAAATCCTATTGTTAGTTCTGACTAAAGTAAACCAATTAACTCATAGAATTGACTTATGTTTAGATTCATTATTCATCCACTGATTCAATGGAACTATTCTAGTTGGGAATCACCAACAGGATATCAATCAATTTCTACAGAATGTGCTTCTTTTTATAAAATTTATTCTGTTTGAATGAGAGAGTACTCCACCTTTAACAATTATATTAGCCTATGGAAAATTTTACCTGTAGATGTTCCTATTTCCATTCTTTCTTGAAGCACACATACACAGCAGGCCAATTGCTGAGAATAGGGAGAAATGGATATAACAGAAGAGTTGAGATCTGGCCTGCTGCTTAAACCACTTATGTATTTTGCACTCAGGCTTTTCACTCACAAGTACATGGAAGTCTCATAGGAAACTGCACTGAAAAAATGTGGTGACTTTCCTTGAAATTCCTTAGAAGTTTCACTTAGGAGGGACTTTCTGATCCACTTTGGATTTCACTTTAGGCAAAATCCATTGACTGCCTAGGTATGTGCACAATTTCTCTCTCTGGAGAATTTTTGCTCATCTTATTGGGAAAAAAAAGAAAAGAAAACTTTTAAACTTCTTTGCAATTGAGTTTGTCTCAATATTGCTTTAGGTAAAAGTTCTGCAGCAAATCTTCATTTAAACACTAAAGGGAGCCTGATATTTTATTTGTGATGTAAAAAAACAAGAGGGAAACAGATCCTTTTTTTTTTTTTTGGACTGCGTTGTTTGTTGCTCATTTCCAGAATAATGAGACTAGGCACACATAATAAGGGCCACTTTATTTGACCTAGTTAATTTGAATCACATTTGTCTGGGTATGGATGAGATAGGGAGAGTAACCTGATCCAGGACCAGCTGAGGCCAGCTGTCACCCCCTCCCATGGTCTCTGCCTTCCCTTAGGTGACCCCTGAGCCCCAAAGGTAATCCATTCATCCTGGGTTGCTCTCCAGATGGTCTTAGTTAGAAGGACAACCCAGTAGGCTTCCACCAAAATTCCAGGACACTACATGTGAGAGCTCCTGTTGGGTAATCCTCAAGTGTAACCTTTTCCTTTGCCTCCTAAGTCTCAGGACCTTAAAGAGAAGGCTACAGAGCATTACCCTACAACTGAATGGAATACCTGGGGTGAGTGAGCAAAAGTGAGACATGTGAAGTCACACAATTATGCCATATTTTACTCAGGAAAAAAATGTAAGAAGAAATGGGGTGGCATTTATAGTGAGGATAAATGTAGTGAAAGTAGTCAAACGATTTAATGCAGTCTGACCAAACCATACCAAGAAGACACCAGGGAAAACCCATCAATATAACCTTAATACAAGTTTATGCTCCAACTTCAGAGGCAGAAGAAGAAAAAGAAATCAGAAGATTCTGTGCTGGAGTCCAGCAGGAAATTGATTACACATCAAAACAGGACTTCTTGTTAATTATAGGCAATTAGAATGCAACAGTAAGGAACAGAGCAGAATCAAAAACTATGGAATAAGCTGGTTTAGAATCAAGACATGAAGCAGGAGATCAACTGACTGAATTTAGTGAGGCTGACAGTTTGGTCACTGCAAACAAATTATTTAAGCAACAAAGAGGTGATTGCATACATGGACCTTGCCTGATGGCCAGTATAGAAATCAAATAAATTACATAGTTGGAAGCAAAAGATGGAGGCTTCATTATCTCTGCAAAAACAAGTAGATTGTGACACAGACCATAACTACTTATATAAAAAATAAGAGTAAAGCTAAAACAGGGACGCTAAATGAATCACTGTGCAACATCACAACCTGATGCCTCTATAGAATTTGAGGAGAATGTAAAAAATAGATTTACACTACTAAACCTAACTGACTGGGAGCCATAAGAAATCAGGACTAAGGCCAGGGACATTGTGAGAGAGAAATGGAAAAAATACTATTTGAGCCAAAAAGAAAGAGGAAACTTGATGATGAAACCCTTCGAACTCTTATAGGCAAATGAGAAGTCAGAACCTTGAAAATCGCTGTTCAGGAACTTGTGCATAGAGACAAGGAGAACTGCTATAATAATAAATGCAGAGAACTGGAACTGACAACAAAAAAGAAAGAACAAAAAAACAGTTCCATAAGATCCAGGAAATCAAAAGGAAAACTAAATTAAGAGTGGGAAGACTCTACAACCAGCATGGATACACATTCTATGACAAAGCTGAAATTAAAAGATGATGGAAACCATACACTATTTAAAAGGGATGAAAGGATGATAGATTTATTCAAGGAAGAACCATTTGAAAATGAACTAAAATTTTAGTAAGTGAACTATAAGCTGCACTCAGGGCACTTGGTATAAACAAATCACCAGGAACAGAGGTTATATCAATAGATCTGGTTTAAATAACAAAGACATAATTTACTCTAGTTTTAACTAAAATCTACTGAGAAATATGGAAAACGAAAGAATGGCCCATAGATTGGACAGACTGAAAATATTTTCCAGTCCCCAAAAATATGAAACCAGGGCTTGTAATAACCATGAAACCATTGCATTAATTTCTCATGCAAGCAAAGTGATGCTCAAGATTCCACAACAAAACTTTTACCATATATGGAGTGAAAAACATCACATGTCCAATCTGGGTTCAGAAAAGGCACGGGATACCATTTTGCAAACATATATTGGATAATACAGCCTTTGCTTTACAGATTATAATAAAGCATTTGATTGTGTAAATAATAGATCGCTCTTAAAGAAATCAGTGTGCCACAATGTTTTATTGTCCTGACATGTAGCCATACTCAGGACAAGAGGCTACTGTTAGGACATAATACAGAGAAACAGAATGGGTGGAGGGAATGGGAGGAAGAGACATTAACAAATTAAGATGTACTAATGACACCATAATACTGGCAGAAAATAGCAAAGACTTGGAACAATTACTAGACAATATCAAGGAAGAAAGTACAAAGGCAAGTTTAGAACATTAACAAAAATAATGACCACAGATGGTGTACATACTTCAAAGCAGAAGATGAAGATACTGAAACAGTTCAAGATTTTCTATCCTTCGGCTCAATCATTAATCAAAATGGAGACTGCAGTCAAGAAAACAGAAAAAGACTAGGACATGAAAAGGCAGCTATGAAGAAACTAGGCAGGATCCTCAAGTGTCAAGATGCTGACCAAGTACTAAAGTTAGGATAGTCCATCCCATCATATTTCCAATTTTTATGTTTGATTGTGAAAGCTGGGGTGAAGAAAGCTTTTACAAATAAAATCAACTCATTTCAGATGAGTTCTACAGATACTGTGGACTGCTAAAAAGATAAAGGAATGGGTCCTAGAGAAATTAAGCCTGAGCTCTTCCTCGAAGCCATGATGACTAAACTAAGGCTTTGGTACTTTGGCCATATCATGAGAAGACATGGCTCACTAGAAAAGAAAATAGTGCTTGGTAAGGTGGAAGGCAGTAGGGAAAGAACAAAACTGCATTACAGTTAGGTAAGCTCAATCAAGGAAGATAGTTCCTGAATCTTCCAGACCTGACCAGGATGGTTGATGATAGGGTGACTTTGATATCTCTCAGTCATAGGGTCACCATAAGTTCAAGTCAGCTTGATGACACTTAACAACAACAACAACAACAACAAAACGGAGGGAGGGAGGGAGGGAGGGAGGAGATAACAAACACAACCCTTTAATGTATTAGAAAAAAAAGGGCTTCTGACTTCTTCTGCTGTTTAAAATAAAAGTAAGCTGTAAAGAATGTTGGAAGACAACATGTTCCAAAGTGGATCATGGTGTTAGGTATTATTTTCTAGACTTGGAACAATTACCATGCCATGTTAAGGTCTTGAGTGTATAGATCTATATTTCCTCCTTTTTTGCCAAAGTAATTGAAAGAGGTGGCACATCAGTTCCAAGCAAAGCAGAAAGGCTGTGATGCTATGAGTTAAAATGTCTAGAAACTGGTCAGGTTGATAGATTTGTGATTCTTGAACTGTGTATGCAGGAACTGGCTGTTTTCTCTACATATTACAGATGGCACCCTTCATACCTCAGTCATATGAATAAAATAGCAGAACAGGAAGGTCATAATTTCTTTAATACCATAGGTTACTGTGCTTCCAAAATTATGCTCCCAGAATTAATTGAAATACATAGAGGTAATGCAACATTCAGAAACACAATGATGGTATCCAGGATTGCTGACTGATGTTCTCAGATTTCAAGAGATTTATCTCTTTTTGATCAATATGCTGCAGCACTCACATATCTGTTGGCTGAGAAAAAAAAAAGGCAGAAGAGTTTCTAGCATGAAATAGTCTTCCTCACATAAAGCTAACAAATGTTTAAGGACTGCAGTGGATTTGTTAGCCAAAACAATCTTTATTTCATTGGAAAAGAAGGCCAGAACCTTCTAGGCAAGTGTTCTTCTTACGATTAATATGCACATGCTACAATTCTACATGCTTCTTCCCAGAAGGAATGGTGGTTTTGTGATTATGGTTCACAATGGTTATATGAACATCCATCAAGTTGTTGTGAGGAGAACAACTCTTAGATGAGCCACACATACTATTCCACAACATTTCAGGTAACCCCATCCTTAATTACTACAAAGCAAATGACAAAGCTGGGCTCAAGCTTGATGAGGAGAGAGGAAAGGGTATCAAACACAATCTCAAACCACCATTCTTTGTGCTATCCACAACACACATACTATTATGCCATTCCCAAGCAATTATATTTTGAATGAATGGTATATCTGGGTTAAAACAGTTAAGCTCTATTCATCATTTTGGAGGTAACCCCTAGATCTGAGAGGAAGAAAATTTAGTGAGAAAGAGTTGAATAGATAAAATGGGCAGCCATCATATAAAATTGTTTTTTTTCTTCTTTGCTGACTACTGGTTGGTAACAAAGGACCTTCAGTTGAAGTCTCAGGACAGTGTTATGCTTCCAAACTAACACAGATTGAGATTACAGATGCTGTTATTTTGCCTTGAACTAAATCTGTTCAAGACCCCATTAATTCGCATCAATAGCCAAACTGCTTGTACTAGCAAAACACTTCTGCTCATTATTTTCTTGTGTCATCTGAGGAATGTTGAGAAAGATCATATCAAGGCCACAAAAACCTATTTCATTTTTGACCCTATATATCCTTTGGGCTACCAAGATATTTATTCATTCTTCTATTGAATTTCTGAAGGAACATTGTATATACACGACACCAAAACGGGAAAAGGATGAAGAATGGTTTCCTTTAAATCGATTTCTATTGAAATAAAGTATACAATAGCAAAGAGGTCAAGACCATACCTAGCCCATGCCTTCGTTTTCAGTTCTTCATAAACAGCTCAAATACAGTAAGATTGCTTCTTATATTGCTAAAAGTTTCCATTTTAATCAAAATGTACGTTTTGCAGCATAGGAAAAAAAGACCCAGCTGCCAAAGCATTAATAGTCTGGCTGTGCTCCATGGCATTTCATTTCCATAAAAAATCATATTGGTGACATATTTTCAATGAGTAAGTGCTTTGAAAACTGCTTCTATTTTATCATCCTTTGGAATGAAGGCAGCTAAATTGGCACTAGTCTGAAGGGCTAAGACCCTTTCCGTACCTTACCTTCTTCCGGCACTGGGGTGCAGGCATCGCACAAGCAGCCTCTAGAGCGAGGCTCTCTTGTCTGGGGTCCTTCAGCTCTGCACAAGATACCTGCTCACATGAGAGCCCCACCTCTTCCTTCTGCAGCGCAGCCTGGGACTTTCCCAGGCTGCGCTGGGGCAGGAAGCATGACTGGTGCAGCTCTGGAGGCTCTACATGCCAGGTAAGTGCATGTGAGGCCCGGGAGCAATGCATCATTGTGCACCATTTTCAGCTTCTAGCTGAAAATGAAAAGGTGCATGATTGGCGCTTGCTGGCCCCTGGAGCGTTGCACGATTGTTGGTACATCATGCAGATTGCTCCTCGCAATTGCATGATGCTCCAGGTGCCCTTTCGCATGGAAAATGCTGTGCAAAAAGTGTGGTAGGCTGAGTTTACAGAGATATGTAAGACTGTTCTTATAAATCAACTTATGTATTGTGGGTGTCTCTCTTTCCCCCAGTCAATGTCTATAGTTGTAAGACAGATACTAGGATATATTTTGTCCAATCTCACTTTATCAAAGCTTCAGTTCTGATTTTGGTACAGAACTGGCCTTAGTTACACTGAGGGGCAACATCTCCTGACAGATGGGTGCAACACTATTAATTCTCTTTGAACTCTGTGATATCTCCAACTGTAATACCTACTTGAACTCACATAGTGAATGATGCTATGGGGGAAGATAGGAGTTTGATGCCCTCTATGGGAGAAATTAGTGTATATTTTGTCTGGCACAAAATGTGAGAATGCTATAGATGATGTAGGTGAAGTCAGAGGATATTTAAAGCCTGATCACCCCTTCACATGTCTCTTTGGATATTGACAGAGTGGAAGTCCAAGACATTGTCCCTGAGAGATAACTGCGAACAGTCTGGGGCTAGTGCTGTTGGAAGTGTGGCAATTTTGGGGTTGGAGGAGTGCTAAGCCAACTTCTATGTGGAATCAATTGATGCATAGAGTCAATTAAGTGTAGTATCAGTTCCCCTCCAGACTGCTTCTATGATTTATTTTCCACAGCTAGCTTACCCTAATTCTTATGTGCCACAATGGCCTATTGGAAGTTGGGAAATAGCCCTTGACTAGGTTTAGTGGTGCGTCTTATAATGATATTCAGAAGATTTGAATATACCTCTGTTGCCAGCTATTCTGGGAATTCTTGGGAGAATATGGATGAGAGAGAGTGATAAAGTTAGCAAGGGGAAGATGGATTGGAATTGTCACAATTGGTTATAAGTTTATTGTTAACCAACCATAGAATACTAAGACGAGATACAGAAAACTAGGTTTTAAAAATGTCCACTTTATTTGACCTAACCTATTTAAGCTGTGTTCTGAATATGAAATAGGGAGCAAGCAACCTGATGTGGGTCCAGCTGTCATAAAGCCTTCAAAACCTAGGAAGATGCATGCACCTCTTTGCAGCAGATGACCTCCAACACCCAAGGTGCTGCATAGATTCTGGGCTAAGCTCATTACAAAAGCTACAGAGCCAGCACTAATCAGGATGGAATGGGTGCCAAACTTAACCTGTTGCAGCTCCAAACTCTTTAAAACCTTTGAAGTGACAGTCCAAAACTGATACAAGTTAAGGGGCAAAAAGTCAGCATGGCATGCGTAAATAAATAAATAAATTCTAGGTCTAACCCAGCCACCCTCCCCACCTACACAAACATCGCACATCACATGAACTGGGCAACACTAATTTGACTTGTGCCCCCTGCATTCTTATAAGTCTTATAAGTCTTGGAATGCCTAATCTGTAGAACTACCAGGTCCTCAGACATGATTGAGTACTCTAAGGCACAGCCTCATAAACAGAACTGCAAATAAGAGATCACACATTCCCTAGACCTCTAAGACCCTCTGTTCATAATGATCACACTTTCTCTGGCCCACTGTTGCAGAGCCTTGTGCACCTGAAGATACAGGTGGTATTTACTTGACCCTGAGCTTTAGCAGTGAAAGGCAATTTATACAGCCTAGTGCTGATGGACTGTGGAGTCAGCCTCCCAGCCCTGAAAAGAAACATATTACTGCAATATGTGGTCAACAGAAATAGGCCATAATACCAGCAGTCTGTTAAATAACCTAAATAACTCAAACTCCCTCCCAGCCTTCTGATAACTCTCCTAGTACTTGCAGCTAAAGAGAGACTAATGATGCAGGCAATCTCACCCCTCCAAGGCTCCACAGGTCTGATACAATCAGGAAAAGACTGGAATCTGAATCCAGAGCAAGTTGTCTGAAATGCCCCAATGTTGGTGGGAAAGATCCTCTCCAGTAAGATCTCTCATGACCTCACTCCATCAAGTGGCCACAGTCCTAATGAAATCTGCTCTGATACTGACTTCACCATCTGATGAAACTGCTCCATCTGATTGTGAACAATTGCTTCTCCCAGCTGTACAGCTCACAGTGAACAAGACAATATACTGCAGATTTCTAACCATGAAGGCTTGGACTAGGCATATGACATGAGGAGATGGAGAGATGATCAAACTAATGTCACTGCCCAGATCATCAGCCCATAACCTGTCACCACATTTAGAAAAATTCAAAGAGCTACCTCACATGCCTGACACCAGGACACCATTTCCTGTAAAGTAAACTGATGTATGAAGGCCTTCTAAATCTTTATTAAATTGGAGTAGTAAATTACTCTAAACTCATTCTTGCATTAGCTATAACCTGGAGTCTATGGTGGAATTTGTGCATACCCAGCCTTGGATCAGAAAACAATGCAGGAAGGCCCCATCAGGGGCATGCAAAATTAAAAAGGATCAACTAGCTCCTGAAAGTCTTGCAAAGTGACTTTCCTTAGTTCTTACAATTCACCATTTGTGAGATGGCAATATTGTTAAATGATATCAGTTTATATACCTAAGCAGGTAAGATAGTTGGACAGTGCACTAACCTTCCAAAAGCATAATGAGAGACCAAAGATCCTCCTAAGGGTGCCTGGTCCAGAAGCCACCCCAAAAAGAAGCCCAGTAGTTCAAAATATTTAATGTGAATTGGGAGAAAGCAAAAGGTCAACTTAATGTCAACTTTAAGCGGTTCTGCCTCTAAGTCAGAGCGTCTGACAATCTCTCCCCTAATGAACTTCCCTGTCAATCTGCTATCTAACTGCAGATTCCATGTGCTTAGCTGGTTTAGAATTACTATAAACAAAAAGGTGGTGATGTGACAAATCTGTGAAAGAATACTAAAGCTGTAATTAAAACCATTACATATATTATGAGCATTTGAAACTTCTTAATAGACATGTAGCACTGATCTGTCATGTCTAACCAAATTACACTTTGCACCGTTAAAAAGTAGCTATCAAGCTCCTTGCTCCTTGGACTTTAGGTGCTGGTCCATATTGTTAGTTTACAGGGTCTTTTTTTTTTCACATTAATCTTTATTGATAATTTTTTTTTGAAAAAAATAACAGACAGACACATAAACAAGAAAAGATGGTATGGACACAATGTAACAAATCAGGGTCTCTCAAACAGCATCCTAGGAAAAAGAAAAGAAAAGAAAAAAGAAAAAAAAACGAAAAAAGTGTGTGTGTGTGAATAAGAAAGAAAAGAAGAGAGAGAAAGAATAAAAAGAAACTGTTATTATAGAGAAATTAAGAAGGAAGGGGTTACAGTTAATCCCACATCCTACAAAACAGTTATAGACTATAGACACAACTGTAGATATCTACAAATACAACTATAGATAAAGAAACATTAATACCAATTAATACAAATATATTAAAGTGACTTCCTGTCCTCTTCTGCGATAAGTTCCAGAGTTAAATCTATTTCGCCATCTCCTTCCAGATCTCCACTACTTACTTTGGGTCTTTACAGGGTCTTTTTTTGCAAGAAATCTGAAAAGGAATGAGTTCAATTATAACTGGATTACTTATGACCTAACCTGTACTAGTGAGGTGAACAGAAGCCCCTGTGAACCAAATTGCTAATATAAAAAGAGCTGTTGTGAAAACTGAACAGGCTTCCTCAGCTGGCCTCCTGGTGTCAGGATCCTTTATGTCCTAAATGTCCACTTTGAGATGCATCATCTAGTCTGCATATATAACTATGAATGCAACAGATCCTAGGAAACGGAATGATTTTTTACAGTCTTTTACTATCCGTTTCCCCCACCCATGGCACACTGCGGCTAGGAGGGGAGATGCATTTGTTGGCCTCCTATGTAGAAGAGCCATGCAATCTGAGGAGAATTGGAGCCAGTGAACCTCTCTTAAGGCCATGCTGCCCACTCCTCGACCTCTTTCATCCAGTGTCACCTACCCTCCCACCCTTTGTTTCAGTATAAACTTGCTGGCCGCTTCAGGGCTGAGTAGGAACTTTTTTCCCCCATAAGGGTTTTTTTTTTTTAACCTATCCTACACTGTGCCAAGGGAAAAGGACAATTGCCTTCTTAGTGTGATGTCTTAAACTGGCTGTTTAAATTACATCTCAGTTGGCAGGTAATGCTGGGGGGGGGGGTCTTAAAGCTTTGGTGAGCACCTATGGCACCCTTTAGTGTAGGATAAGCCCCTGGAGCCCTTTTGTCTTGTCACCAAACATCAGGGGATGATGGTGATAGAGTTATCCTTGTGGCAGGCCCATGGCTGACCCTTAATTCAGGGGTTGTGAGACAAAGGGGGCTCAGCGTGGGAGTTTGCCTTCCAGAAAAAGGGTCAGCCAAAGTAGGAACCCAGCCTCAGGAGTTCACTTCAGGACCTAGTATCTTGCCCAAGGGAGGCTGGAGGAGAGGTCAGGTGATGACCCTTTGCCTTAGCATTTCCTGTAGTGTCGAACCCCCTTTTCCCATGTAAAAATGTCAAAGCCCAAATTCAAGTTCAAGTTCATGTTAATTAAGCATATATTAATGTCCTAGTTTAACCCAAGCCCTGTGTGCCATTTCTTCATTTTGTGGGTTGAACAGCAAAATGATTCATCATGAAAGGCCATGCACATCTCATAAAATCTACATTGAATGGTAAATAATATCAATACACCAATCTGGAGATAAGGCCTGCCACCTTTGCACTCTATGTCTGCATCATGAACAATAAAACCTGGGATCAAGTCACACTTTTCTAGGTTTCTCCCTTTCTAATCAGTGTGCTCATCCCCCATGTGTTTCCTCTTATTCCCTACAGAGCAGTTAAAAGACAAGCAATAGCTATTTGCAGGCCTTCTATTCTGTAGATACAATCCAACCGGCAATTGTTCCTTCCCCATACAGGGAAGTCCCCCGTTCAGCCCAAGTCCCTCCACCAAGTACAAACCCTGTTGATTGTAAGCTGCATTGCCAGACTCACCTGGTCCATGCTGTCTAGCCTGGGAACCTTAAGACACAGGCAAGCTTCATTAGGCTGACTGGGCCCCTGCCTGCTCCAGAGCATCAGTCTTTGTTTCCATGCCAGTCATTCCTCACAAACTGATAACAGTCAAAAGTCACATTAGCAACCTATATATTATGTGCTTCTGTATTCCCCATATTATTCCCCAGGAGGTTACATCATAATAGATAGATAGATAGATATGATAGATAGATAATAGATAGATAGATAGATAGATAGATAGGTGATACACACACATCTATCTATCTATCTATCTATCTATCTATCTATCTATCTATCTATCTCATATGTAACTGAGAGGGCCCTCTCTAAGGCTGCCACTTGCTTTGTCACCAGGCTGTACATCCTGCTCCTAGATATAATTTAGTTGGCCAAATATTTAAAGGCATGAAATATAAATTATATCCTGCTATGACTGGGATCTTGCCAGAAAGAGGAATTGGCTGCACACGTGTGTTGCAAAACTAGGTCAGAACGAGACCTCAGGGCATGGCTAGGCCATAGCCAGTGTTACCGCAGTTTCTAGCCAGACTTGGGGGATACCAGATATCATTTTGATATCAATAATTTGGCCTTCCTTACCCATTCCTTCCCATGTGCCTGAGAGCCCCAGAACAAGCATGCAAGGAGGCTCGGTCGCTAATCACTGTAATATTCCAAATAAATACAGGCTGACTAGAAATAGCCAAACTGCCACTTCAGGAGACCTCAAGGCAAGTACCACATTATGCATGCAGGCTACTTACAAAGAACTTCCTGCCCCAAGCAGGCAGCTTGATGAGCCGAATACTCATGCGTTAAGCACCCCACGTTTGCATACTGGCTACTCTATTGACAATTCGGACTTAACTCAATCATGCTAAATTCTGACCTTTTGGATGCTTTGTCTCCAGCCCAAAACTCACTGTTTTCCCCAAGTATGACTAGGCTGCAGCCACATTTTCCCCTATAAAAACCCCTGACTTTGAGAGCTTCCTCAGATCACTCCCAACTTCCAAACCACCTTGCTGCTGCTTTGCTTGGCGAGCCTTCCCCTCAGTCCCACGTAGTGAGAACCTTCATAGCCACGAACTCTATCTTCAGACTACCCGGGCTTCAGGACAGGTGCAGTATTTCCCATATCAAAAACCTCCTCTCAAAATCCCTCTATCCCACTCCAACCTTTATTTCTTTAGCTATCTGTGTGAGTGTGCTACATACACTTGTCTGATTGTATTTTAATAAAAACAACAATTATTATTTCACTTCTGTTTGGTCCTTGACTCGGCCTGACCCTGTAGACACTGGGTAAAAGATCTTGCTACGTTGCCCTGCCTCTCGTATTGCTAACTTGTGCTCTTTGACTAATTTCCTCAACTTGTACAGTTTGGAGAGCATCTAGGTGTCCCTCACGGGACCCCCAGAAATCAAGGTAACACCAGGAAAACTCTGGAGCTAATGCACTGACAGATGTCTCTCAATAACTCAAACTCAAACAATAGAACCCAAAACTGCTTCCATGGAATGCCTGATTGTCTTTGACCCTCTCTCTTTGTCCATCAAAACTCTTCCTTTTGTCCCCTTACCTGTCTCACCATTAAGGAGCTATCACAATTCCCATCAGTCCTTTGTCACCTAATGCCAAGGAGATTAGCTCATTCCAGACCCCTTTGTCCACTCTGTGGACTCAATTGTCTACTGTGCCAGAGACCCATTAACACCTTCCCCTCAGGGTGGAAAAAGAACATTTAAACATTTAAACCCCGGCTTTTCACCAGATATCTTGTATTACTTTTGACATGTTGACTGTCACTCTGCCACTGCAATTTCTGATTTGTACTACCCTTGGATTCCTAGTCAAAGCCAAATTGCTTTGCTTCCTCCCTGCTGGATTGGTAAATATCACCCACTCTCAATATCAAAACCCTTCCTGCCTTTTCTGTCAGTTAGCCTTGTGTGATTGTGAGACTGCTTAGATGGGACCAGGTTTATTTGCAGTTGTAGGTCAATTTGATAACTCCAGAGGGGCCAATGTATGGAAAAATGTCCCATATAGTGGATAGATGATCCAGAAAGCTTAGAACGAGTTGGGCTTAAAGGGTCTGGGTCAGGTGGTTGTGACTAGCCTGGGTAAGCTGCATTGGGAGTTAAATAGGCATTAATTGAACTGTGCTTGTAAGTTGGTTGCTCTAGGTAGGGCTTCTTTGAGGTGTCCTTGTGATGCTATTGCTGCTGTGTGCAAGCCCCACCATAGGATTAGGTTGACTAGGGAGTTTAGGGAAGATTTGATTTGGCAGTATGGTGGGATTTTCTTGCATTTTTCAATGGTGTTTCCTTTTAGAGGGATGAAATGTGACTTTGAGATGCTTTAAAGGTGTCTTCAGAGGCAGCTGGGTCTATAGGCTTTTGTGTTTGTTTTAGAGGATGTTGGTATGCTAAGCCTTGACCAGAAGAATGAGCTTAGCCCAGCTTATTGACTGATTGACTTTTTTTGGGAGTTTTCTTTTTCCCCAATTGTGGCAGTTTGGATTTTGGCTGAGGAGTTCGCTAACTCCTCTATACATGTCTGCTGTGATTACATGGCTGCTGTCCATGTTATTAACACAATGTCCTCCAAATGCCCTGAATTATACACTTCATTAGGGCCTTTGTTCTGCAATGTTTCCAGTTCAAACTCTTATTGGCAGCGCTCCTTGTGTCTGGTGAGGATAATAAGGTAGTTGACACTTTTTACCACCAACAGATGAAGCACTTTAGACATCTGGTTCTAGAAGTGAACTTCAGAGCTTTTCCTATGTCTTTAGACCTATGAAGCCTTGGAGAGGTAAGGTTGCATGAACCATTGGTCTCTTGTTAGCCCCTAGGACCAGGCATACATACCAGAAGGCTGGGAAGAATTTGAATATTTTATAATTGTTAACAGGTTGAGATAGCTTGACCTTTTCCTGTTGACCATATTTTGCAATATTGTGTACCTTTAAAGGGCACTTGCTGGTGCGTTAGTTCATTCAGACTAGTTTTACAGCATTAGCTTTTGCAGCTACGGCACAAGAACAGCATGGTTTAACAACTGACTTCAGAGTCAACAAGACCTTGGAGGCCTAGGGAGTGTGGTCATGGGACACACAGGCACAAACAATTTGGGGATTAGATAATATTTAGCCTGACATATGTATCTCCAGTTATGAGGTGGCCCTGTTCCACACAGCAGTGTTGACTGCATTTTGGAGGACCTTATTCATCAGTAAATTGGTTGTAGCATCCAAAAGGTATGTTTCTGGCAGATCTCTGGCTTTTGCAGATTTGGAATTGGGAGGTGAACATGTTGTTTTGCACATTAGGTGCTCCAAAATTGATTAGGAAGGTGTGGGAGTAGGGGTAGGCATGCAGTTGGGATTGTCCTCTAACTTGTCTTTAATATTATATGCAGCTCAAACAGGTATACCAGGATTGTTGTTTTATCACATTTATTTTTCATCCCTCTCAAAGCATCAGTTTTCGGACAGTTACCTCAAAGGTCTTTCAGAGTCTGGGACTGCACCAACTTAAGGGTGGTGCTACCTCAGTTGTCAGGCCCAGACCTGGGGGAGTATAATATTTAATATTAAATTATATTGGGTCAGAGGTTCACTGGGCAGGGATGTGGACACCCAGGTCAAATACTGGGGAAAAGGTCAGAACAGGAATTCCTCCAGTCGCGTCTCCATGAGGAAGACTTGGACAGGCACATCAGTACCTGTAATGGATCATCAGCCCCAATGATACCTTGAAGGGATTACATGGTCCTCCTGATGAGATTAACGCTTCCAACAGCAAGACATACCAGGGCGAGGTCCATTTGCATGATATGGCTATTATGCTTTTCCGGGAAAGGGTCAAGGCACGTTTCGTCCTATAACTATACCCCTTTTGGGACCCTTTTGGGAGCTGTCCTATACCAGACTAGCAGACTAGCACTCTGCTAGTTGAAAACTCTCCTCAGCATTCCTCCTCCACTGAGTTTTCTTCATCTTATTTCTTCCAGACCAAAGACTTCAAAACCAGGTGCAGTATTACCGCTCCTATATCCCCTCTGCTTTCCCCCTATTATTTTTCCTGCCTTTCCAACTTGATAGTCCTGGTGTGTGTGTGTGTGAACGATTGATTTTTTTAGTGAATATTTGCTGATAAAACACCTTGATTGAATGTTCCCTGGGTTTTCATGTGCTCTGACTTCATAAAAATTTAGTTAAAGATCTCACTGCCCTCTGTTCTGCCACAGCCGATGCTCTGCTAATTTCCTCAACCTTTGCAGTTTTGGAGTGAACCAGGGTGTCTCCTAGGGACCCCCAGAAGTCAGGGTAACAGAGGCACTCATTCTTTTAGGACTGGCCCTGCATCCACTGCCTGTGCATTGGAATTAGGATTGAAAGCAGCCCAGAGCATCAGCCATTGGAAGTCTGATGCTGCAAAGAGGTTCACGTATCCTCCTAAGCTCTGAGCTTATTTTACTTATGTAATGTTGTTCTGTTTTTCTGTTGGTTTCTAGATGCTGTCTGGCAAAATGGCAGATTCTGATTTGTGACCAATAGTGTAGTTTAGTGAGTGGCATGCCAGACTTGAAGATGCCATTCGAGGACTCAGCTGAGGTTGAATAATATTGCTACTGTGGAGTGGCAGAGGAGATGAGGCCTCTGGGGGAGCTTTTTTTGCACTAGGACTCCTCTTCATCCTTTAGTCATTGTCAATTTACTCACTTGACAAATATTGAAAGTAGGATGCAAAAATCAACAAAACTGAAACAAGATGTTTAAAATAGGGCTGTACAACTGTTACCACCGTGAACTGGCCTGGCCTTTGGAAATCTTTAGATATCATTTTGATATCATAATTCGTCCCTGCTCTGCCACCAACCAAGTGCTTGTGAGGCCACCGAGCTAGCGCGAAGCTAGGCATGGCTATTAACTGCTGAATCATTTCTGTTTACACCTAAGCAAGCCAGAAACTGCCAGATCTGCTTTAGGAGACCTCCTGAAACAAACACCTTCATTACAAATGCATGTTAAAACAAAGAGACCCTCTGCCCTGAGAGGGCACTCTGGTGAGCTGAGTGCTTAATTGCCAAGCTAGCCGCATCTACATACTGGCTATACTATTGTCAATTTGGACCTTAACTCAATCATGTAAATTCTGACCTTTTGGAGACATTGTCTCCAGCCCAAAACTCATTGTTTTCACCCAAGACCAGACTAGCTCACAGTCATACCTTCCCTAATAAAAATCCCAAGCTCTGAGAGCTTCCTCGGACCGCTCCGAAGTGCTATCCAGCCTTGCCGTCACTTCGTTCTGCGAGCTCCCCTTGGCCGCTGTGCTGAGTTTCCTTCCCTCCATTGGACTTTGCCAGGACTGCGAGATAGGTGATGTATCACCCATTCCCCCAAACTCTATTTCCTATTTCTTATTTAGCTGTGAGATTGTGTTTTCTTAATATTTGCTATCTGTTTAATAAATATTGTTGCTAGTTAAAACCATCTGACTGCTCACTGACCTGAACCTGTATACATAGGGTAAAAGATTCCCGCTGAGTTACCCTGCCTCTCGCTAGCTTAAGAGAGTGCTTGAGTTAATTTCCCCATCTTGCTTGTGCTGGTTTTGGTTATTTGGGTGCCCCTCACGGGACCCCCAAGTTACAGGGTAACAGAGTGGTGGAGCAACAAGGGCAAGCTCGGTACCCTTAATTTGAGGAGTCACAAACCTCCTCAAATCAGGCGGTACTGACTTAGGGAATGGTCAGTGAATTGTTTTAGAACACCGGTAGGCAGGATAGTGTGTGTGCATGACTTCTGTGTGTATGTGCAGTAATTCTATCAGGTGGATTTCTGTACCCCTCCCTTGTCTTGTCCTGGGAACCACCTCCCCATCTTGGGTCTGTCATGGGCTGGGATTGTACATGTTAGGACTCTCGCACGTCAGGAACAGTCTACACGCATTCAACATCTTAGCAGCAAGGCACACAAACAGCATGGAAGGAGCAACGCCACTCCTTTCGTCATCCCCTTTGTGCAGTTCCCCGTTGGTTTGGCTTGTTGGTAGAAGGTGCGGGTGGTGATTCCCAGCTTCTCAGCTTTGCAGGTACATCCCGATTTACCTGCTTGTTGGGATCGGATGGTGAGTCCCAACCTAGCTTTAAGGTTTAGCAGTTTTGCCAGAGGTAGAGGAGTCACACCTCACCCAGAATACCACTTAGGAGCAGTTCAGTTTTGGGTTCCTTGTCCCTCTTCTCCCGCTGCTTGGCCAGGCAGCGCTGTAAATTCCATTGGGTCCATTATCCCCTCTTCAGTGAAAGGGTCCCCTTGGCCTCGTGTGGCCTCCCCATCCCTGAACCTTTTGTCTTCATTGCTGCTGAGGTGAAGAACTGGGCCTGAGTGTACAAAAGTGATTTTGTTTGGGCAGGCTGGAGTTTGGTTCCTTTCCCTCTTCCCTAGAGAAGTTCCAGAGAGTTTGTTTTCCTTAGCTCCCCCCAGGGGTCTAGGTAATCCTGCCTGTCACTCCAGTTCCTGGTCCCGTATTTGTGTTGGAGGAATTGTTGTTGCATTTGTGTAAGGGAGTTGTTGTGTTGTTTTGGTAGAAATGGCTAAGGAGAGCCCCGTTGCCATTAAGGACCTCATGTGTGAGGAAGAGGTCCAAGGGAAACTGGAGAGATGGGTTTTGGGTAAGGGAAAGTGCCCCTGGAAGGACTCTGTCTTCCAGACGGCCGACCCCTTTACCTCTCTCCTAGAAGCGTAAATCAAAGAACCCATTCAGGTCTTTGAAGGATTCATTGGCAGCTTGGGGACTTTGGCTTGCATCCAGAGATGCTAGTAGTGCCCTCGTTGAAACCCAGGGAAGGCTAGCAGAAGTGGAAAAGGAGAATGCCCAGCTTAATACTGAGATCGAGATCTTGCGAGCGGACAAGGTAACTTTTTCGTCCGTTGCATAGGCCTCAGCACAGAAGTTGAGTGATGTCACCCTAGTCACCCAGACTTGGGAAGAGAAAGCCCACGCCTTAGAGGCTGAGCTTGATGGTTCCTGAGTGACGGCCAAGTTTATGGTTGGTCAGGTGAAGGAACAGTAAGAGGCTGTTATCATGCAGCCTGCCATAAGCAGATTGCTGCCCTGGAAGGTCAGATCCAGACACGTAAGGCCCTAATTTTGGTGGTGTGCCCGGAGCTGCTCCCGAGTTTTGCCCAAGACTTGTCTGAGGACACATTGCCAGCAGATGCCCTGGTTTCCTTTCCTCAAATCTGGACTGGGACACCCCTAAGGCCCCAGTCCACCCTGTTGAGACCAGGTCCATGACACGCAGGACAGTCCTCGCTGGTGAAGGCATTTCTAGTTCAGAGACACAGGAGACACAGGTCACTGAGACTAGAGTCCCCTGGCTTTTAACTGAGGCAAAGGCGATCGCAGACCAATTAGGCCCCTTGAACCGGTCTACCAGCATCATGTGGCTAACCGCGGTGACACACTCTCACCCGACAGCCAATGGCCAAGACCTGACCCAATTGGCCCATTTTTGCATGTCCCCTTTGGAGCTCCCTACCCTAGAATCGGCCGTGGCGGTTCGAGGCTTGGTTAGGCTCGAGGCACACAACTGGATGAGAGAGGTAGTGAGGATCCTTTGGCCTGGACAGAATGCGAGTGTGCTCTACGTCATGGAGCAGCAGGGTCCTTGTGAGAATCCTGAGGCTTACTTGGTGCGGAAGCAGCTACTCGCAATTCTGGCCGAGAAGGCACCCCTGACGGCTCGCGGGTACAATTTTGATCACGTTGAGTTCAAGACTCTGTTGTACAGAGGCTTGAACCGTGAGACAAGATTGGCCCTAGGCTTGGTGGAACTGGCCACGACATCCTGGGAAGAGCTTGGGAACAATCTCTGCGGGGTCGCCAACCTCTTGCGAGAGACTGACTCCCTGCGTCCTCACCCAAAAGCCCATAGGAAGGAACCTGGGAATTGGGAACCCATATTGGAGGTGACATACTCCAATTATGGACCCCATTCCCAGCATAGGAAGTCTGCGCAGAATTCCGTTCCACAAGGGAATTGGAACTCGCGCCCCACTCACAAACAGGACAGGCAGTGGCAGGGAAGGTACTCCCACAGTCAGCCCACTGCCCCCAGGCAACCCTCTGAGTCTGGTTCTCCCAGGGAAACGTCTGGTGGGTACGAACCCCGACCCAGCCATCTCCCTCGGATAGAGCTAGGATTTGGAGGATGCTGCATACAGCTGGGGTAGACAGGACCCCATTGGATGGGAAACCCACTTCGGAGCTCCTGGAAGCTCTGGAGAGGCATTTGTTTCTGAGGGACCACCAGCCAGTCCAGGCTGTGATGAGCGGCCCACCTCTGGCTGGTGGTCACTCAGCATTGGATGTGGAATAGGGGTGCCCTCGGTCCTGGGATCTCCCCCAGCAAGTTGCGGCTTGGTTGAAGCCCAACTAACGGGGTAGATCCAAGGTGATGGCAGGCACTGGGACATATAGGGACAAGACTCCTGCCACCTCTCCTGCAGACTCTGGAGCAGCGCCAAAAGTGCTGCTTCCGAACCTGACGAGACAGGGTGAGCCCACCCCTGACGCTATCCGTTTGCCCGGATATGGCGGGGGGACCCCAACCTAAGCCCTTCAAGGGAAACAAGTGCCCAGGGTGCACTAGAAATAGGCAGATTACACCTCCTTCTGACTTAGCCCCGAGTGCGAATCTGGCTATCTCAGAGATTACTGTGCTTTCAGAGCACCGAGAAGGATCACACCAGGCTAAGGTTCAGGAGGGAGCCCCCACAGAACCAGACAAGGCATCGGGCATTGCCAGTCAATGTGAGTGCCAGGAAAGGGAGAGCGCACTGCCAACAGAAGCCAGCCCCACACTTCCACAGCTCTCCGTTGTCCCTGCTCTGAGCCCCCAGCTAGCAACTAGCAGTTTCCCCCAGGATTTCCTTGAGGCTATGGCCAGGAGAGTCCTTCCTCTCCGTGCCATCTTTCAGGGAAATCTCAAGGGAATCTGGGAAGTTAAACAGCGAGAGGCTCCTGCCCAGCCAGAGACCAGATTAGCAATGGCACTCGCTCTGGCACCCCTTAACTTGGCACCCCTTACTCCTCTTTGCTGTATTCCAGCCTGGGAGGTTTCAAAAATGGAAAAGTCTAAATGCCACATGGAGACGGACCTGGCTACTGCTTCCCCCTCCATAAAGCTGTTCTGGTGCCAGCTGGCTTTCATAGACAGTGGCACCCAATGCCTTTTCACACTAGTGATTTTGAGAGGGGCCAAGACGGTTCTGTCTCGATCACCATCTGGCCACGATTTCAGGAGGCACTTGGATTAGATGCCAGCCTCCACTTTAAGTTGAAGGAACGGAAGGGTCAGCCGGTTGATCCTGCATCGGTGGTCACCCCCGAGCAAGAAGATCTCAGTGCCCGGTGACCCAGTGTAAGCCCCATGTTTTGCCAGACTTCCTGGAGCTGCAAGGAAGTGCCAACCGTTAATTTGTCCAAGGCATTTGCCTCCATTTATGAGGCATTTGACAATGGTTGAACAGTCCCCGGTTTGCGGAGCGGAGATGCAGTGGTGACCCCTCCAAGCTCCCGGTCTCTGTAGACAGGTTCGCCTTGTATATAGTTTGGTTTGCTTGGTGTTGTTTAACTTGCCTTTTCCTTTGCCAGCTATTTCTTTCTTTTTCACCAGTTTGGGTGGGAGACTAAGCAGAGTCTCCCAGTTCTGAGGTGGACTGGGCCTACAGAGACAACCCTGATTACCTTGAATAGGGGTATGAGTCCGACTGGGACGTCTGCCATTCCTGACATTGAGAGATGGTCTTGTACAATGGCATCCCTGGGAAGTATGGGCGTAGCAATGAGGGTTTAACAACCCTCTCAGTAGAACCAGGTCTGACTCTGGAGTACCGACCTACAGCCCAGAATGGTTTCCACCGTGGAGGGACCTCTCTCCCCTTTCTTTTTGCATGCTTGGACTGTTAGAGTAAGAACAGTCTTAGCCGTTCCTTAGTTTGTAATGCAAGTCAGCCATACATTCCAAAAGTGAATGACCACTCTCCAATGCCCCATAAGGGCCAGAGACCCACATAATTGGCAAGATGCTTGGCCCCGGTGCATTGTTTCCAATTTGCATATGTTAATAGAACATTTGCATAGGTAGGCCCAACCATCCTGGACAATCTCCGGTAGTGTCAACGTCTGCTCTGGCAATGAGCAAGCATAGCCTGTGCTTGCCTCGGATTGCTTTCGAGTTCTGTCTTTTAACTGGTTTGGGAACCGTCACCGCCAGCAAAGGCCAGAGTATAACCTAGTTCAGCTTAAGACCAGAGCCCATCCTACTCACGCTGAGCTAGCGGGTGCCATTGCCATTGCAAACGGAGCTTCAGCACAAGCCTGGATTGCATTATAAATTCTCTCATATTACATCATGAACTCCTTAGTGAAATACTGGAGCAAGCATGATTTGCAGGCCTGAACTACCCCAAAAGTTACCCCCACATGGAGGCCCCCTCTACTGAGGTGTGGTCAGACTATTTTCCACCTTACTGTGACCAAGGTCTGGGACAGTCACCCCTGTCTCCTCCATGTTAGCACCGTTGCCTGGCATTTCATTAAAAACCATTGAGGTTCCCATCATCCCTGGATTTCACAAATTGAATTCAGTCCCCAGCAGGCTCCATGTCAGTAATTTGCATTGAATGTCCACATTTGCTATAACTCGTGCCAGTCTTTCCTCCTACAAAGCAATAGGTTGACAGCTCCAGACAACCGAGGCCATCCCTGGATTTGTCCGCCGCCCCCGAGGTACTGTGAAGGGGGTGTGACTCCTGACGCACTGCAGTTCCAGTTGAGGAGCCAAGCCCGTGATGACAACTTGTTCCAGTTGCTGCAGTTGGGGACCCCAGCTGGTCGTGCCCCAACAAACTCCACTGCCCACATTCCTGTTTGGACTGTTCTTGTTGCTACTTTGCAAACCCGCTCCTGCAAAAAGCTAGCACGCCTTGGCCAGCTCAACCACAAACTTGGACTTTTTGCTGCTCCTGCTTTACCCGGACTCTTGCCATCGTTCCAGCCCCGCTGGAACCATCATATGCCTGCATTCTCCAGACCCCGAACTTTCCTGTTTCCAGGGGGGGTGCACAGACTTTTGCCTATGCCTCACCTCTCCAGGATTATGGACTTCTGTTTGTACTGCCAGCATTTGGACATTGGAATTGCCCGCATTATTGGATTGATTGAATTTGCCCGCTGTTCTCCGCTGCGGATTGTTAATATGCCCACATCATTTGCCATTGAACTACCAGTTGTTCATTTAACTTGCCCACGCTTGACCCAAGCGACAGCATATTTTGGATTATTTTTGGACTTGCCCACATTCACTCTTCACTGGATTATTGTTGGGAATTGCCCCCCCATTCTCCACTAGTTTCAATTCTCATTGCTCATTGTTTTTTGACATTCTTGTGCAAATTGTTCATTATATTGCCCGCATTCTTATTACCCATTGTTCAAACCATCATTGCATTTTGCTATTGCAACTGTACCTTTTTGCATCTCTGTATATGTAGCTAGGGTTAGGATGTTGTTAGTTAGGGACTGCTTTTACTAGTTAGAAAGGTTACAAAATCCCTTGGTGTGATACGGCTCTGGAATCTGTAGACCTCTATTCGGCTCTAAATTCATTTTGAAATATTTAATTGGAAAATGATCAATTTGTGTCAAATTGCCCATTTTAGGGGGGGGGGGAATTGTTATCATCATGAACTGGCCTGGTCTTTGGTAATCTTTAGATATGATTTTGATATCATAATTTGGCCCTGCTCTGCCACCAGCCAAGTGTTTGTGAGGCCACCGAACCAGCACGAAGCTAGGCATGGCTATTAACTGCTGAATCATTTCTGTTTACACCTAAGCAAGCCAGAAACTGCCAGATCTGCTTTAGGAGACCTCCTGAAACAAACACCTTCATTACAAATGCATGTTAAAACAAAGAGACCCTCTGCCCTGAGAGGGCACTCTGGTGAGCTGAGTGCTTAACTGTCAAGCTAGCCGCATCTACATACTGGCTATATTATTGTCAATTTGGACCTTAACTCAATCATGTAAATTCTGACCTTTTGGAGACATTGTCTCCAGCCCAAAACTCATTGTTTTCACCCAAGACCAGACTAGCCCACGGTCATACTTTCCCTAATAAAAACTCCAAGCTCTGAGAGCTTCCTCGGACCGCTCCGAAGTGCTATCCAGCCTTGCCGTCACTTCGTTCTGCGAGCTCCCCTTGGCCGCTGTGCTGAGTTTCCTTCCCTCCATTGGACTTTGCCAGGACTGTGAGATAGGTGACGTATCACCCATTCCCCCAAACTCTATTTCCTATTTCTTATTTAGCTGTGAGGTTGTGTTTTCTTAATATTTGCTATCTGTTTAATAAATATTGTTGCTAGTTAAAATTGTCTGACTGCTCACTGACCTGAACCTGTATACATAGGGTAAAAGATTCCCGCTGAGTTACCCTGCCTCTCGCTAGCTTAAGAGAGTGCTCGAGTTAATTTCCCCATCTTGCTTGTGCTGGTGTTGGTTATTTGGGTGCCCCTCACAGGATCCCCAAGTCACAGGGTAACACAACCAATTCAGGCAAATCTCACATCTCAAACCAAAGTGGGCAGATTCGGTTCAGTTTGTGCTTAGTCCAGGTCAGACTGGTTAACTTTGTTTCTTGAGTTGAGTAAAACAGTCTGAGATGATTTAAACCAAACTGGAGATTTTGATGTCAAAAGTAAGCAAGGAAAGTAAGCAAGGTGGTGTTTCTTTATCATGGTCATATTAGGAAAACACCAGACTGGTGTTTTCCCAATGGCAAAAAAGGGTATTGGGCTTAGCTCACTGGCAGTTCTAATATCCAGGGCAATAATTTGACACCTGCATCCAATTTCAGTGCTCATAGGGAGGTATTTGTGAGATTGTAGAAGTTACATGGTTAATAATCTGCTGCATTTTTTTGATCATTTGCTGTGATTAGCTGTTAGTATAAGATCAAGTGAAATTGCTATTTGAGGAGTGACTGTTGCATGAACAAGTTTTTTCAAATGTATTCAGTGCTGCTTTTAGGTGCCTGAGTTGGTTTCTCAGTATAATATTGTGGTAGGCTTTTACTTCTCCCCAGATTGATGTGGCAGTTCCCAGTCTGATAAGGTATTCTGTCTTAATTATACAGTTCTGCCTCTCCCCTTATAATATAACCTTTGTGCAAAAGGGTGGGGAATTTCAATGTTTATTTAGACTTCAAATGCAGATCAAGGTTAATACATTTTCTCAGAACACATTATACACAATATAACAGGTAACTCCTGGCTCAGAAACAGTTCATATAAGGCACAAGTATGATATAACAGTCATATGGCTAAATTCCTACCAAAGATTTAACCCTCCCCTCCAAATCAAGGTCATACTCTCTGATCATATCCTACTGGTGTTCAATTGCTCTTCTGCTTCTCACTAGGCTTCGACTGAAAACTAAACCTCCCAAAACAGCCACACTTTCTGACTTACTGAGGGACTCTGCTCCTTACCTCCTTGCTAGGCCCCTCACCAAAGGAATGCCAATACCTACAGGTACTTGGCTTTATACAACTTTTTCTCACAGCCACAAGCCCCTCCCACACACTACTGGACTGGGTTTCTCTTCTGCGGAGCTATTCTGTTTGCCTAGCAACCTGCTCCCAGGCTGGCTTGGACTTTTCAGATAGCCACACCCCCAGAACTTTTTAACAGATATTTTCAAAAAGTCTGTCCTGTTTGCTGTGTCTCTGAAATTCTGCATTCATTTAAACTGCCAACAAACATATATTTTTCTTTTTTTGTTGAAAGCCTATTATTATATTCCCCATTTCATTCATAATGTGAAGCAAAACAGTTACTTTATTGCCCATTTCTTTCATATTGTTAGAGAGAGCAAATAATAAAATTTACTTTCTAATAGACCTCCTCATTATTTATGTATCATTTCCAGTTTTAACAATTATTATTACCATTACATCTTACACTATTGTTGTTGTTCTTACTGTTATCATTTTTCATTTATATCCTGCCTTTCTTCCAACAGTGGGACTCAAGGTGGCTATCAACATTAGAACAATGCAAATGATAAACACAAAGCATTCATAAAAGTATATTTTTATTAAAAAAGCAATTAAACAATTTAGAGAGTTAAAACTTACATGTTAAAATTATTAAAATATCTTAAAATACATTAGCTTAACTTAATCAGTTATGAGGTATCTCTGTGATAGTTATACTAATACACGTGTTGCTCTGAAGTCCAGAGGGAGGCACACTGCTTTTTTTTCATCCCCTTGCAAAAGTATGATGTGGTGGTCTGAGTGCTGGACTACAAACCTGGACACCAGGATTTGATTCCCCACTTGGTAGTGCAAACCCACTGAGTGGCTTTGCATCACACACTCTCAGCCCTAGAGTCACCTTACACTGGATCACCTTATATTGGAAATAAAGGCACACAACAACAGCAACAAGATACATTAGAGGTAGCAGTTGTTTTAGTAGCAGTGGGAGGGAGATAGAATTTCTCCTGGTAAGATCTGTACAATCTTCTACTGTCAAGAGGATTATATTTCACCTGAATATGATAGGATGCAGCAACAGCATCACCACAAGTGTGGTGAAGGTAGCTTCTGAAATGGGAAGCTGGTGGTCTTGTTACTCCAAAACATGGGTGACTAATGGGTCCCCTCGTGATGCTATTACCTCCATGTGACAATGGGGAAATAATTAGCTCAAAATTAAGAGGCCTGTGAGAGGAAGGTAACTTAACAAGATGTTTCAACCACTGTTTACAGGGTAATGCAGAAAAGAATGAGACAGAGATTCCAAAATAAACTAAGATGTGTTTTACTGAAAGATTCATACACACATGCAAAAGATCCAAGCACTCGCACACTCACACAAGAGCTAAGTGAAAGATAAAGGGAGGAAAGTTGTGGATAGAGGAGTTTTAGGATTTAGGTGATAATTAATAATCCAGAGAGCAGTGAAGAAAGCAGTAATGTGGCTCAGGCAAATGCCCAAGGACAATACTTGTTCAGAAATCAGTGACAGGGTGGTGACCAGCAAGTGAAGTATTGAGTCTGACTTTTCAAATAAGAGGGCCTATACACCCCAAAACTACCTTGCGGTTATGGGTGTGAATGTCTCTCTCAGCCGAATGGACAATGGGAGCTGCAACATGGACAATGATGTCTGGATGGATTTAATGATCTTAGTGTTTAGGTGACAAAACAGTAATGGCTGTCATAATAGCTCTATATTGTGGAGAGGTTTGGGAGACAATGCAGGAAAACATGTAGCTATGAGGGAGCAAGGTTGAAACAATCATTGCTTTGGTGCGAACTTCCCTTTTTGACCATTGTATGCTCAGAGATGTTCCAGCTTCAGCTTATGCCTGTTTTCTCCAGAGCTGCTTGGTAATTTGCCTGAGAATGACTTTGGCTACAGCTAGAGTGGATGTTGGCTGACCTGCCTTGCAATCACATGTTTTCAGCCAGTAATTTTCTTCTGCTCAGCTTGACTTTCCAGTCACCTCAGGTACAATTTTATATTAATGCCAATTAATATATTTGCCAATTAAATGATATTTTGCCAGTTAAATCATATCAATCTTGGGGAAGTGTGAGGCCGTAACAGTCTCATTCCTGACACAAAAGATACCACATTATTGGGGCCATGTTGAGATGGGAGTGGATCCCAGAATTGTTGCATACTTTCAATATGTTCCAGAAATGCGCAGGAGTAAAATTTTGAGTCTTTGTAACATCATCTGGTGCTGTGACATCTGAAGAGACAGCATCAAGTCATCTTGCTCAGAGCAGAGGCATAGAAGACTCTGCAGTCAGGTAATAGGGATAAGATCAATAGGGTAGCAATTTCCTGGGAAAAACACTCAGCTTTCCCCCAACCCAAGATTTAGGCAGACCATGGAAGAAATGTATTGGGAAGTATGGGACCAAGGAGTGGAACTTACCTGTGCCACCCTGGGTTATCAAAAGGCACCCTGAAACAATGGCATTGGATAGCAACATGGTTTATGTTCTACTCTTCAATGCAGTACTTCAGCTCTTGACTTTGCAGATGCTCCTGAATCATCTGCAGGCCATGTGGTTTCCAAATGTAGGTGGCTGTATCATCCTAGAAAAGTGTTTTGAAAAAAAATTAATTAACTCGTTGCTCTGCTTTACCTCTTAATATGCTCCCCCCACCTCTGCCATCTACCCAGAACCCATCCAGTGTTCACCAAATTGTCCTTCCATGCAACAGTTTAACTTTGACCATTACTTTTGGTTTTTGCTGTACCATTCAGTGTAGCAGCACTTCTATTCTGAACTTTTGAAATCCTCTTTGGGTCTCTAACAAGTTTTCATCACATAAGGAGAAAATGCCTGCCACTACTGGGTATCTTTGACTTAGCTGTGTGATATTTCTTACTATGCCTTGTGGCTTGCCTTCCCAATGTAATACTTTAATCTACCCTAACAACTAAATAACTGCGAATGTTGTGAATGCTATTAGAACTTTAGAAAAATTCCTCTTACACAGTAGGATTAGTACCAGGACAAAAACAACATGAACTGGTAAGACTGATCACTCAACTAAGGTTGAAGAAGGGACATAAAAGATACTTTGATTTTTTTCCCTGGTCCTTGAGATGAGAAAACTGCTCTTCCCATCAAGATATCTCATCAAAAATGAAAATTAAATAACGTTTTGGTGCTTTCATTCTAAAGAGTCCCGAAGTGCAAACAAAAAAATATTGCAGAGCTTAACCATTTTCTTTATAGTGTGTCTCATGGTGCTGAGACAGCCTTTCTCATAGCATACTTTACATTCTTATTCAAGATGTATTAATTGATATTAGTATAATACATAGAACAAATAGATAGAGTTTAGAATGCAGCTAAAAGTCTAAAAATTACTTTATATGGAATAGTGTTAGAAAGTTTCTGTCATGTTGAACATATAAAGTGTCATAGCTTAGAAGTATTCAATGTATCCAGTACATCAGTTACCATCCAAACAGCAATTGCATCTTCTGCAGATAATATAATGTCCTTGGTAAAGTATATTGATTGACCTGACCTCTTTACAAGGAAAGCAAACACAATTTACAGTGGCATTTGATTCATATTCACTTTACTCAGAGTTCAGTCTTCTACAAGATCGCTTTAGCAAAGCAGAGCTTCATCTTCCGATGAATGTTCTTTGGAGAGTATGGAATTGCTGATCCAGGATTTTCATCTAACAGTCTTGCATATGCCAAGGCTAAATTGAATTTTTTCAAGACACACAGAAACTACAACAGCTCTGACCTTAACTGAAAAACACCTCAGGCATCTACTTGCTCCAGTGGTCAAATTAGCAGCCATGAGAGGATGGGTAGCAGAGCTTAGCCAAGTTACCTTGTGAGATTGCAATTCTCTGAATCCCTAGTCAGCAGGACTGCATGGGGATTCTGGGAGCTATAGCCCAAACAATTGACATTTCCAAGTTCTGGCATTTTGAACCTGCCTCCTTTGCCTTGAACACTTGCATTTACTAGTGCAGCAACCATACTCTGCAAATATTAAAAAGTTTCATTAGACATCTGTTGAGTCTGCAGTTATTGCACCGCAGCCATGAAGGAAAGTGGAAATGGAATAGAAAAGAGTAAGTATCTCCACCTGAGCAATATGTGTTTCAATTACAGCAGCAAGAGGTGAATACTGCCCCACCCAAATTTTTCTGACTGGAGTAGAGATGGTAATAATATTTGAAACATTTGGAAAATGGTGAAAAAATATGTTACTTGTATGTTGAGAAACCTGGTTAGAAGAATCTTGGACAAGAATCTCAACAAGAATCTTTATAGTTCAGGAGCTAGACCATTTCCACACTACACTGTTATAGGCCATTTCTGCACTGCACTGTTATAGTGCTATTATCCCACTTTCAACACCCTGTGGAATTCTGGAGTATGTAGTTTAGGCAGGGACATTTAGAATTCTCAATTAGAAAGCCCTTTGATCTCAGTAAACTACAAACCCCAGAATTCCACAGGATGTTGAAAGTGGAATAATAGCACGATTAACAGTGTAGTCTGGAAATGGCCTATAGTGCTATTATTCCACTTTCAACACCAAACATCGCTGAAAATTGTAACGGTATTCTGTGGTGTTTAGAGTATGCCAAATGATTCTTCTGCAGCACAGAGCCCTTTAGGTGTGTAATGCAAAGCAGCTCAGTATTTCTAGAGCTGTTCTGTGATTATTTCACAGGCAGATTCAACAAAAGGGCCAGACAAAAGCAGTGGTAAGACCATAAAACCAGTTTACAGGGATATGTACTTGGCTCACAGAATGCATGTTCTGTCCCTGAGTCAGAACAAGCATAGATCTCATGTCAAAAGAGATGAGAATTGAATTTGATTTCTCTAAGAAAGTGAAGCTGACAGAACCTTCCATTGGTATCCTCATTGTAAGTGATTGCATTGCTGTTGCTGCTGCCAGAAGGATGGTCTGAATAAGAAAATGGAAAGAAATCACTGATGGCATTGCAATAGAGGAGAGGAAGAAAAGTCAACCCAAAATAGGAAGAAATTTTATATACAGTTACTTAAGACTCATTAAACTGGCATGGTTTGCAGTGGCTGGGGAAGCAAACATGAGCCATTTCCACACTAGACTGTTATAGCGCTATTATTCCACTTTCACTATCCTATGGAATCCTGGGGTTTGCGGTTTCAGGAGGGCCCCTTCCGGAACTGCAAACCCCAGGATTCCATAGGACGTTGAAAGTGGAATAATAGCGCCCTAACAGTCTAGTGCGGAAATGGGCATGGTTTCCATCAACACAGTCACTCTTGGTTATGGTGACTTTGTAGTTGTCACTTTATTTACAAATATATAGAAAGAAACTTAAGTAGAGCCTAGCAAGTATTTTCAGAAAAGAACAGATGAACCCACTTCTGAGAACTAAAGAGAATGACCACCACTCAGGCTGTTGTAATCCAACTGCTCCAGCAGTTTCAGTTGGTTGATTTGAATTGTCTCCATGACATATAGAATCATAGAATCATAGAATCATAGAAATGTAGAGTTGGAAGAGACCACAAGGGCCATCCAGTCCAACCCCCTGCCATGCAGAAAAACCCTCAAAGCACTCCCGACAAGTGGCCATCCAGCCTCCGCTTAAAAACCTCCAAAGAAGGAGACTCCACCACACTCTGTGGCAGCACATTCCACTGCCGGACAGCCCTGACTGTCAGGAAATTCCTCCTGAGGTTCAGGAGGAATCTCCCCTCCTGCAGCTTGCATCCATTGCTCCTTGTCCTGGTCTCAAGAGCAGGAGAAAACAAGCCCACTCCCTCCTCGACATGACATCCCTTCAAATATTTAAACATGGCTATCATGTCCCCTCTCAACCTTCTCTTCTGCAGACTAAACATACCCAGCTCTCTAAGTCTGTCCTCATAGGGCATGGCTTCCAGGCCCCTCACCATTTTGGTTGCCCTCCTCTGGACCTGCTCCAGCTTATCCATATCCTTCTTGAATTGGGGTGCCCAGAACTGGACACAGTATTCAAGATGAGGTCTAACCAATGCAGAATAAAGTGGTACCAATACCTCCCTCGATCTAGACACCATACTCCTATTGATGCAACCAAGAATTGCGTTGGCCTTCTTGGCTGCCGCATCACACTGCTGACTCATGTTCAGCTTGTGGTCTATGAAGACTCCTAGATCCCTTTCACACGTACTGTTAGCCAGCCACGTGTTCCCCATCCTATATTTCTGCATACCATTTTTTCTGCCTAAGTGTAGGACCTTACATTTCTCTCTGTTGAAATTCATTTTGTTAGCCTTGGCCCAGCTCTCCAATCTGTCCAGGTCCTTTTGAATTTTGATCCTGTCATCAGGCGTATTAGCAACCCCTCCCAATTTGGTGTCATCTGCAAATTTGATCAGCGTGCCCTCTATTCCTTCATCCAAGTCATTAATGCAGATATTGAACAGCACCGGGCCCAGGACAGAACCCTGTGGCACCCCGCTAGTCACTTCTCTCCAGGATGAGAATCTGCCATTGGAGACCACCCTTTGGGTACGGTCAGTCAACCAGTTACAAATCCACCTGACAGTAGCCCTGTCCAGCCCACATCTTACTAGCTTCTTTGCAAGAATGTCATGGGGAACTTTGTCAAAGGCCTTACTGAAATCAAGATATACTATGTCCACAGCATTCCCTTCATCTATCAAGCAAGTAACTCTATCATAAAAAGAGATAAGATTAGTCTGGCGTGACCTATTTTTGAGAAATCCATGTTGACTTTTCGTAATTACGGCATTGTTTTCTAAGTAATTAAAAACTGACTGTTTGATGATCCGCTCCAGGATCTTTCCAGGTACTGATGTCAGGCTGACTGGGCGATAATTATTTGGGTCCTCTTTTTTCCCTTCTTGAAGATGGGGACAACATTTGCCCTCCTCCAGTCTGCCGGAACTTCTCCGGTCCGCCAAGAGTTTTCAAAGATTATAGCAAGAGGTTCCGCAATGACCTCTGCTAGTTCTTTTAAAATCCTAGGATGCAATTCATCTGGCCCTGGAGACTTGAATTCATCCAGTGTGGCCAGGTATTCTTGTACTACCTCTCTATCTATTCTGTGCTGCATTTCCCCCACTTCCTCACCTGCTACCCAACCGCCAGGTTGAGTGTTTTTATCCTTTTGGGAAAAAACTGAGGCGAAGAAGGTGTTGAGGAGTTCTACCTTTTTTCTTCCTCCTGTTATTAATTCACCATCTTCCTTGCACAGTGATCCTATCGTCTCCTTCTTTTTCCTTTTGCTACGGACGTATTTAAAAAAGCCCTTTATATTGTTTTTAATGTCTCTGGCCAGCCTAAGTTCGTTCTGTGCTTTAGCCTTTCTGACCTTCTCCCTACATCTCCTGGCTACTTGCTTATAATCTTCTTTGGTGATTTCCCCCTTCTTCATTTCCTGTACATGTTTTTCTTAATACTTAGCTCAGCTGAGAGCTCTTTAGTCAACCATTCCGGTTTGTTCAGATGCCTTCCATTTTTCCTCCTTAATGGCAAGAAGACTGCTGGGAGTTCCTAATAAAGCCTCTTTCCCCTAGCTGGCTCCTCCCCCTAGCTTGATTAACTCTCCCTAGTTTGATTGACAGTTAACTGACTAACTAACAAACAATTAGCTGACAATAGGCTGTGAGCTCAGGGAGAGCACACGGCCAGCGCAAGCAAAAAAACAAAAACAAAAACAAAAAACAACACAGAGAAATAAGCAAACAAACTCAGCCCCACAGTCCTGCAAAAACACCTATCAAAGTTGTCTTCACAGACCCAGCTTACCTTCTGCTCTCTGATTGTGCTTCTGTTTTTTGAGCAAACTTGCTGCTCTTTGTCAAACAACTGTTTCTAACATACAATCTATTAATGGTTTCTCACATGCTATCCTTACCAATAGCTTCTTCATTCAAATGAAGCCATTCAAGTGATACTAATGTGTGTGTGTGTGTTTTAAATACAAATCTCGGGCAAGATTTGGAAAAACAAAACAAAACAGGATGACAAATATATTGACAGCAGAGATGGACAAATCTATGAGACCCAATGGTTGACATTAGGAAATTTTGGTAAATTCTGATAAAAAATAAACTGAAACAGGATACTCACCAAATACTAACTGACAGCAATCAAACAAATTTATAATGCCTTATAAAGTAAAGCAATCATATCACAGACTCCAGCAACCTATCTAATGGAGTAATTTGACAAGAATCAACCAACAGTACTTATTTCGTTTGTTACATGTAACTATCTGTCTCATGTGTGTGTGTGTGTTTCTCATTGCCTTAGAAGGACATTTAACCCATCTACACTCAATTGCTAAGCAATTAGACACATTAAATTTCTGGGAATGTTTCCTGTTTGTCAAGAGTAATTCTATTTCTCAGTTTTATTGATGACACTCATCTTGCCATATCTGCATCTCTAGCGACAGCTAAACTGGCAAACAATTCATCTTTATGACTGGCACCTAAGGAAAGGTTTAAATCACTGAGCAAGTTACCCAAATAAATTATGGGATGCTCAGCTTATAAGGTCAGTCCTTTGACAAGGGCTCACTTCTATTATGAGATAGAAGGATTTTGTTGTTGTTCAGCATCGTCCACATTTAACCCAAGATATTTTAGTGGAAGTCCAGGATAAATGAAACTATTTTCCTTTACAAAGAGCAATTATTAAATCATATACAGTGATACCAAAAGTGATAATATGCTATTTCATTCTGTAATACAGCAAGATGAGTTATAGATCATCTCTTATTATAAGACAGCTATGAAAAAGAATTCTTTTTATCTATGGGACATCAGCTTAGGTATCTGCATCTACTAAAACCTAAAGGCAAGGATTGTCTTTAGTACCTCCACAGCACACAAGGTCTCCAGGTTCCTACCTCACTGCCTTACTCTCTGTTGAGAGCCAGGCAATTTCTGTACTACACTATTACAGTGCTATTGTTTCACTTTCAACATCCTGTGGAATTCTGGGGTTTGTGGTTTTCTAAGGCCAAAGATCTCTCTGGCTGAGAATTCTAAATGCCCCTCCCTAAACTGCAAACTCCAGGGTTCCAGGGGATATCAAAAGTAGAGTAATAGCACTATAACAGTCTAGTGTGGAAATGGCCCCTATGTCATGACCTAGCATAGACACACTAAAGCTGAAAGCAGTATGGAGTTATTCATAAAAATAAGCTAACTAAATATTTAAGTAGATTCATTTTGGCAATTCGTATATTGCATTGCATCTTCATAGATCCCCAAATAAATATTGTACAATATTTGTATTATATTCTTGTTTCTTCAAGCAAGTAAATCTAGTCTACCACATTCTCCACATTTTGCAGATCATGAGTGAAAGAAGTGTGGCAGATCCAATATCTGTGCTGGTAACTTTGCCAGACCTGAAGGAAAGGTGTCAAATCTGGTTATAGGTCAAGTGGTATTCATATGCAAGCAGGAAAGACAGTGATTTTTCTGTGGAATGGAATAGCACAATACTTTAAATTAGAAGCATATTGGAAGCAAGTAACATCATTTTAAAATGAAAGATTTACTCACAATATTTTTGAATTATTATTGAACACACACACATGCACATGTGTTTTAATAAGCCTAAGAATATTTTCTAGAACTTAATTTATCAGTAATAGTACCATAACAACACTGCACACAACTTTAAAAGATTACATGTATAAGTATATATTTGTACATACACCAGAAAGAAAAGCTGGAATTGATCATCTTTTTTTCTTGATTGCATGTTTTTTTTTTTTTAAAAAAAATATTGCTCCCAGCATTTTATCTAGAATGATGATGAATTATCCTCTACCCTTCTGAAGATAACATTTCATGGTTCAAAATAGTGTCAAAACTCATCCTTTGGAATCTGAGCAATCTGATACAGAGGAATCAGACCAGCTTCAGAAGACAGCACCTCTTCACAGCCCAAGAACCACAAGCAGAGATAAGCAATGAAGGCTCCTTGGATAACAATCTCTTACTTCTATCACAGCAGGTGGATGCTGAAGAGAAACCACTTTCTTTTGCACCACAACAACAAGCTAAACAGGAACAAAGGTGCAACTAATGACTCATACACATGCTTAAGTACCAGACCCGAAGCAATTAGACACTTGACTATCTAGGTCAGCCAGAAGTCTACCAGAAGCAGAAGAGGTTCCTCATAGTAGACAATTAGTTTACATTTTTGTTAATTCTTTTCTTGTGTATTTGGCATCTTGAATTTCTGACATTTTGAACCAGCTTGAAGGTGAACGACTGGTCTTGCTACTCCTTCAGCTTTGTTATTTGTGACTGACTTTTCCCTATAAGCATTCATGGAACATTTGAGACCTGATTACTATAACTTTCATCACTCTGGCTTTTCTGTAACTGCTCAACCCTACAAGAGTCTGATTTCCCCAGAACTTGATGCTTCTAAGCATAAGACAACTACAAACAGACAATCACAAGCAAAAGCAAATAACAGTACCCAACCACAGTCAATACCCTAAGGTGTTATTAATGGCTTCCAGAACATCATGTGCTTAGATAGCAGTCCATGTTCAGAATTTACATGAAGCTTCTATGTTATAAATGGATACCATGTGGTCTCAAGAATACCTTCAACTATTTAACCTGTCCCTAGCAAGGGACAGGCTAAATGTCAATTTCTGTGGTAGCACTGGAGTTGATTCTCTGCCTAGTTATTCAGATGGATAAGTCTTGCAGATCCTTCTAAGTCTTTGCTATTTCTCTCCATGTTGCATACTGCAGAATGGGTATGAGATCTCTATCTGAGAGAGTTTCATTTTCTTTCTCTTAAATTCATAGTTATCTGTAAAGAATTTTAAAACCATACATTCTGATTTGTTACTTTATTAACCAATAAAGAACCTCTAAACAAATGGGATCCATATATGTTCCAGTGACCAAACAGTCTCTCCAGTTTTTATTTAATAAGTTATTTCTAATTCTATATAGACATAAGAGCATGGATACCAAAGCTGATTTTCTTTAATATTAACTTCTATTTAGAGAAAACATATTTTGTATTACCCCTATTGTTCATATTTTTAACTACCTGCAACAAGGACTGTATTCTCCCCTCTGAGCCAAAGCATGATTTTAGGACCCTGAGCCCATCGCTGATGCAGTTGGAGCCACTCTGATCCAGAAAGCATGTGTATTAGATTTAAGACCTTTAAAAAACAACATGAGTGACAAATCAGCATGGCAAAACAAGTGGCCAGACTGTGACCCCCTTGCACAAGCATTTTGCTTCAAGGTGTAGGCTAGAATTAGAGATTGGTAACTGTAAGTCTGAAGCTGCAGAGAGGAATAAGACCAATGCTGGCCTGTTTTGGATGAGCAGTTAGTGATGAATATATGTTGCCTTTTCAAGTTCCTGGTACTTTAGGACTTTTCTTGACTTTTAGCCCTTGGTCTGAACCACCAGCTCACTCTCCAGGCACCAAAAAAGGCAGTCAAGGATAGCCTGTGAAATAAGATAAGCTTATATTGTGAGGTGAAAATACCTACCCAAAGTCCCACCATCCCATAATAATATCCAGGGACAAAGGTTTCCTACTGTCTGCCACAGTACCTCTCTTTTGGGTATCTGCCAGCACCTTAAGAATGCAAAAGTCACCTGAAGTGCCTTAGAAACCTTGTGTCTTGAGCCACAAAACCATGGCTGACAATAACAAGTAACAGATCACTATTGAGAAAAACATAATATTGCAGCAGGTGAGGAAAAAGCAAAGGCCATATATAAGCCAAACAGAACTCTGAACTCTGAAAATTCTTCACAACCCTGATCCAACTCTATTTGATACTAAGAGGTAAGGCTAAGCTAATGGTCTTCACCATCTTGATCTTCCAAGCATCCATAGGTCTATTGACATAGAGTTCGGCATTGCACCTGCATCTAGCACCAGCTGTCTGAAGTGTTCCATCTGTGTATGGCAGAGAATGTTGGCTATGCTGTTGTCCACTCCAGCCACATGGAGTGCTGTGAAGAGAGTATTACAGTGTAAACACTGAAACAGTGAAAATGGTGAGAAATTTTAGTGATACTTCCACATTATCCCTAACCCTTGCATAATCTTAATCCTGTGATAGGGTTTGTGAATTCTGCTTATGGCATCAAAGGATGCCTGAGCAAATCCCTACAAAGAACTGCTAAATGGCAAGCAAAATTAAGGTGCCCAATAAGCTACTGAAAATCCCTTAATGTAGTTTTTTTAAAAATAAATAAAACAGAAATTCTCTGCTTCATATCCTGCAGTTTTTTCTGTGAGAAATATACAGCACTGCTTAACATATCAGTTTCAAAACCTAAAAATACCATCTGGTGATCAGAATCTTCAGTCTTTCCCTGAGCCAGCAGGACTCCTAGCTCTTGCAGCACTTCAGGAGATTCAACCAAAATGGAAGCATGTTGACTGGCCCTATGAACAAAAATCATCCAAATAACATATCACCTCCTCTGTCCTGTCATCATCTTAATTGACCATTCAAGAAAAGTACAGAAGCTTTCAAACATCGCACGTGTCACCAAACGCTCCATAAGAAGGGCCCAATTGATGTAAAATGTGCCATTGAATGAGAAACCCAGAATCTTAAAATCATCTGAATATACTGGTAAAAGGTAAAATGTCAACTTAAGATCACATTTTTGCTGACTGAGCTCCACATCCTGTCTGTGAATCAAACTCTCCTGAGGTGTTTCATTGAATGAAGTATATTGCATTGTTCAGTGGGAATAGCATCATTCATTAGCTCACCATTGGGAGGTTTGTTAGGCATGATGCTAAAAGGAGACACTTTTAAATTAGCTACAGGGATAAAAGGAAGGGATTGACTACTCTAGTGTCTGACGCCTCCTTCTGAATCTTCCCCATAACTACATGCTCCAAGCCTACCACCAACCTTTGATTCTTATCCCTATAAGGATGGTAAATTCCTTGAAATGGAATCCTAAAACCTTCCCTAAACTCTTCCTCCACATAATATGTCACTCCTCAATCATAATATTATTGAAGCAATTCTGTTAATCTATGAAAATTAATGGGACCTGGACCCTTTAGGAGGTGAGATGGTCCCTGGTCCCTTCTTACACAATTGTTGCTCTGTGTTACTACCAGATTGACCTCTTCCTTTGGGGAAATTCCAAAATAAATGGGGCCCTGCACAGACCAAACATTCATCCTTAAACCTTGATGGCATATGAATGTATCCTGAACCTTGAACTCCCAGTGCAGCAAATTTTGCTGCTATCATTGGGTGGTCTGAAATTGAACTGATGGAATACCTTGGGCCTTCTGTATGTTATTACCACTGTGCAACTCCTTGCCAGTCCTGCAGGGTTCATGATTTGTATCCACAGCTGTGGCTTCATCTTGTCCCATCTGAGGGCAGGGTTAATTGCTGATCTCATATGAAAAGCCACATCGCAAAGTGTCCAAGTAGGGTCTTGGATATCTACATAGGATCCCAATAAAATAGGGTGAAAGCATCTACGTATTTACTCTGCATATCTTATCCCTTGTGGACTGAAGGAGATGATTACGCAAAGGGAGTGTGTGCTCTCCAGAAGGGAAGGCCAGATAAGGAACTGCACTGTAAAATCCACTGGATGGTGGGGGAAACCATAGCTCCCTACATGCTAGTATTGCTGCACTAGGGGAATAATTAGACCAATGATCCCATAGAAGTTAAATATGTGTCTAAGTATCTTGTGTAACTGTCCAAGTCCCTTCTCCTCCTGAGCTACTGTTGGCACTTTGTGTACTAAAATCTTTCCTGAAACCGGAGCCAAATATAATATTCTGAAATTCCATTAGTCATATCAGAAACGTCACTCAAATCTGTTGGTGCTGCCAAGGTCTCTGCCAATCTGCTAACCTCACTTGATAAACCTGCAAGCACTGCATCGTTACCATTCAAAGCTGTAGCAGGTCCTAAAGGTTCTCCTTGTTTCTATTGTTTCTCTAGGCATCAAGATGAGCCAACATTTCCCTCTGCTCATTCAAAGATCAACTTGCTCACTTAAGGACAATGCCCAGGCAAAACGGGGACACAAGATGGTGGCTGTATCATATAAAGCCTCTACCTCTGCCTCTCCGGTGTGGTACACCATGCCATGACACAATTTACCTTGGCCTCATCCCCATGGAAGCCAGGTAAGACATCTCTTTGTCTGTGATGTTGCAAGAAACCTATGTGAGACAACTTTTACTTACTCTCTCAACTGCCTTTATTTGCATTTAGTATCATCACTATGCAGACAAACATCATTGGCTAGAGCAGTGGGTCTCCAGATGTTCGTGGACTTCAGCTCCCAGAAGCCCTGAGCATTGACCATAGTGGCTGGGGCTTCTGGGAGCTGAAGTCCACGGACATTTGGGGACCCACAGCTTGAGAACCACTGGGCTAGATAGTAATCTGACATATCTTCTTCATCATGGTGAGATTTCTGACTACCTGGGATTACCCATATAACTTACCAAAGAAGAATAAAGCAACAGTAACAAGGAGTAAAAGTAGTAATGAAGCAGATGTAACCAGGAAAAAAATGGTCTTGGCATAACTGAAAATGATGAATATTTATCCAATAAAAGTATTTATTGGGTAATGTTTCAGCTTTCCCACATAACTATTTTCTAGCCAAAAATCACACCTGGAAAATATTCAAAGAATATTGAAATAATTTAGACAAACAGAAATAAGTATAATAGGATAAGAGGTCTGATACTGTCTTTCAGTCAGGTCTTACTGTCATAACATATAGGCAAATTATAACAAAACCTCCACCTGAGCTTTGGACTATGATTCTGGAGACCAGGGTTAAATTCTCCACTTGGCCATGGAAACCCACTGAGTAACCCTGGGCATGTCACACACTCTCAGCCCCAGAAAACCCCATGATAGATTCACCTTAGGGTCACCATAAGTTGAAAATGACTTGAAGGCACACAGCAACAACAGTATATATCGCAAAGTCTACTTTTCAAAAAGGTCACTAGCAGTCATTTCTACCTGCAAATTCTGAACTTTCTCAAGCTGCTAATTAAAGGGAAAAAATGTTAGCCTTTAAATGAAAGTTATTCATTATGACATACAAATGTGGAAAACCCAATGGCAAAAGCATCATGTTTGTTAAAGGGTATGCCAAATCTCCTTGTATGGTTGTCATATAGTATTTTTATGCTATGCTAACCCTTCAGTTTATGAGAGCTTGTGCAAGGAAGGAACTGTTTTGCCACAATTAGTTATCCACGTCTTTTTTCTCTGTGGAAGAAATATGCTTGCAAAGAAACTTCCACTTCCAAAAGACACTGGAAATGAACATATCTGCCCAGTTATTCCAGCTGCATATCAACTTAGATACTTATGATTTGGTGAATACGTCACGTCAGACTCTTCACAAATTCAGTTTGACTTGCACATCAACTTTCTTCAAATATTATACTATGGGCACAGTGCCTGATTTTCTATGTTTGACAAAGGAAGCACTTTACTTTGGATATTTAGGTTGCATATTCCTGGGCACAGAATCATAGGTAGGACAATTTTCTTCCTGCTGTGACAAAGTAGGTGATTCAGTATTTATTCTGTGCAAAATTTTCACTTTGGTTTTGTGTTCCCCCCACCCCACAGGAAAGAGATTGTCTGCACAGAAAGCTTTTTTTTTCTTTTTTTACACAGAAAATACTTTTGTGCAGAAATATATTCTTCATAGAACAAGTTGTTTCCTGAACAGCAGGAAGCCAGTCCAAGATTCTTCTCATCAGTGTTTCCTGTCACTTGACTGATATGTTTTTCAATCATTTCTGAACATGTGTGAACATTCTTTCCATGCCTTTCAGATACTTGTGGGCCTTTGATCACAGGAAATTGGAAACTGTGTAACAGCTATGGACATTTCCTAATTTACTCAAAAGGATAGAGTTACTGTTCTGTCTACCGGTCTTGGCTGTAGTTTGTCTTAGCGATCAAGTGTCAGCTGTATCCTTGAAAAATACAGCCAGTGATAAGTATTCAGGTAGATCTCTTCTGCTCATTCTTAGTGGTAAATGTGTTTCAAATGCTGAAACTCTGCAAGGCACCCTGGCAAAAGAAAAGGTGAGAGTCTTTGGGATCATGATAACCCAGTTGTTGTTTTTTGCGTGTATGTATGATTGATACAGTGGTAGCTTCTTCAGTCCTCTACCACAAGCAAAGAGATATGAAGGTGGAGACATGTTTCAAGCAATGATATACAGTTAGTAGAAATGTTTGAATTGTAAGGAAAAGATGTAAAACACTCTCAGTCTATGTTTTTCCCAATGTAGTTGTGGTTGTATTCCTCTACTATTAAAGCACCATTAATCAAGGAGCTTCATCTCAATGCTGGCTGTGCAGCAGGTCTTAGAAAGCTGAGCTGCATTATTGAAAAATATGTAATGACCACCTCTTCTTTCTTTTTCTTCCTCTCTTCTAACATGTCAGTGACCAAGCAAGAACTATGACAAGATAATTGCAAACATGTTTCCTACAACAAGATCATCATATGCTGGCTCTGAAGAATATTTAGCAGTATGAAATTCACTAGCAAGCAAATATTAGAGTATCTATGGCCATTTCCACACGGGGTAATAAAAATGGTGCAGTGCATCCTCCACGGAGGACATCTGCACGTTGGAGCAGACTGGGTCCGGACTACTTACTGTAGATCTGCACCTCAATCTGCTCTGGAATGACCGCAAGTGGTCCTCCAGCATGCTTTTGAAAGACCTGATTTTTCCGGTCTTTCAAAAGCATGGAGAGCACCACTGCTAGCCTGCTCCCTTGTGCAGATTTGCAGGCTCACACCAATCCGAACCTACGATCTGCTGAGGACGGGCTTTAGGCTGGCAAGCTTCAGCGGTTGGTCAAGACCCACGACCAACTGGAAGCCGCCATTTTGGACTCTGGAGCAGAGTGGATCGATGACCATGCACTGCTCCAGAGCAGCCTGGACCAGACCGAGGAGCCAGAAGATCCAGTAAGTAGCATCGTGGGGCAATTCCCTCACCCTGTGTGGAAATGGCCTATGAAATGTTCAAGTAATGAAGAAGAAAGAGCCAGCATGGTATAGTGGTTTGAGCATTGGACTATGACCATGGAAACCAGGGTTCTATTCCTCACTCACCAATGAAATCAACCTTGGGTGTATCTCAAATTCTCAGCCTCAGAAAACTCCATGATATTTAGAATTGGCTTTAGAATTGGCATAAGTCAGAAATGAATTGAAGGTGAACAACAACAATGAAGAGGAAGTACCATAGTTGAATGAATAACAGATTTCTCTTATTGGTTTGTGCTCTGCATTCACTATGTCTTCACCAGTCAAGTTTTCCTGGTTTACAGTGAAGCCTGCACAGTCTCAAAACCTGTCCTTAACTGCTTCTTATTTCTTGCTAAAGTTAGGCAGGCACAAACTTTCCCTCAAGTAACTCTTCTAATCTTTCCATCATTTGAACATCTCAAAGTGAGTAGCAGTCACTACAAGTAAAAGAAAGATTCTGTGTGTACATTTCTGTTTACTTCAGCAAACATAAATTGCAGCAATAGTTTCATAGAATCATAGAATCGTAGAATCATAGAAATGTAGAGTTGGAAGAGACCGCACAGGCCATCCAGTCCAACCCCCTGCCATGCAGGAACACCCTCAAAGCATTCCCGACAGATGGCCATCTAGCCTCTGCTTAAAAACCTCCAAGGAAGGAGACTCCTCTACACTCCGAGGCAGCATATTCCACTGCCGGACAGCCCTGACTGTCAGGAAGTTCTTCCTGAGGTTCAGGTGGAATCTCCTTTCCTGCAGCTTGAATCCATTGCTCCTTGTCCTGGTCTCTGGAGCAGCAGAAAACAAGCCCTCTCCTTCCTCTACATGGCATCCCTTCAAATATTTAAACATAGCTATCATCTCCCCTCTTAACCTTCTCTTTTGCAGACTAAACATACCCAGCTCTCTAAGTCTATCCTCATAGGGCATGTCTTCCAGGCCTCTCATCATTTTGGTCGCCCTTCTCTGGACTTGCTCCAGCTTGACCATGTCCTTCTTGAATTGGGGTGCCCAGAACTGGACACAGTATCCTACAAAACTTGATCTGTTGTTTCATCACTTGACCAATCAGGTGATCTCTTTCTTCTCCACTGCCTCATAATTATGGGGCAAGCTAGAACTAGACATAAAAATTGTTCAGTAGAGTCCTCCCTCCTCATTCATGGCTTTGACCTTTGCTAATTTGATTATTTGTGATGTGCCCTCTTGTCTCCTTCTCATTCTCCCCCTCCCATTCCCTTTCCTTTTTGCCCAGGCATCCTTTGCCTTTGTTCTCCACACCTGGGCAAAAGGCAAGTGAATGCGAGCCCTACATGCAGAGAAGGAAGGCACACAAGAGCCTCCCCTACCATTCTCCCCCTCTCATTTGCTTGTCCTCTGCCTGAGTTCATGGAAGGAAGAGATGTGCATCTGGGGGGAAAGAAAAGGAATGGAAGGGGAAGAATGGGGAGAGGCACACATGTGGCTTCTCTCTGTGTGTTGTTGCCTCCTCTCATTTGCTTGCCTTTTGCATGGGCATGTGGAAGGAAAGCACACCAATCCATGGAAAAGGCAACAGAATTGGGGGAGAAGGCACAAACAGATCTTTTCCACTAATGGGGCTGCCCGTCCCATTCCTTTGTCCTTTGCCACAGTGCAGAGAAGGAAGTCCCATACTCCAGGGTAGGCAAGGGAATGAGGAAGGCACGCATGTACTTTCTTCCATGTGCAAAGCTGCTCCAATTCACGTGCTTCTTGCCCAGGCATGGAGGCAGCATGCCTGAGCAAAAGGCAACAGAATAGGAGTGGCAGAACTGGGGGAGGCACACATGTGCCTTCTCTGTGCATGGGGGTGCTCTGTCCCATTCACTTGCCTTTTGTCCTAGTGTGTAGAAGGAAGGCATACAAGCCTGGAGAAATGGCAAGAGAATGGGTGGGGGAGAACTGGGAGGGAGATGTGCTTGAATGGGATAGAGAGCTGCAGAAGCAAATAGGAGGATGAACAGTCACTTGGATTGGGGGGAGTTATTTTCATTTTTTGACTTTCACAAGGGTATTGCACCCCAATCCTTATGTAATCACTCTGTTTTTGCAACCTCTGAAACAAAGAAGGCAAATTTTTCAGTTCATTTTCCCTCCATTGCTGTTGAAGGAAAGAAGTTTCCTTTACACATCCCAGAAGAGGAAGAAAACTCTGAATGTCATGCTACTCACATCAAAATGCAGTGAACACTGAGGCAGACCTGGACAGGAGTATGTAACTCTAGTTCACCTTGGTTTCAGCTTCGTTTTTATCACATGGCATATCTTCTCTCCCAGTGGGTCAATGCAGACTTCAGAGATTGGGTAGGGATCACCTGATCACCTTCTCGCCTTCTCACTTTGCTTGTCACTCTGTCAACTGATCAGCAAGGTTAGAAAAAGGTGACTCGGATTTTTTGGTCTACCCTATACTGGTTGCCCATGGGTAATCAAGCAAAATGGTGAGGCTGCTCAATAGGCCACAAAAGTATGGGAACTGCAGAAAAGTGAGTCAATTACTGGATAAATGAGTATCTATAAGGCACCTTGGTTGAAGACCTGATTGTTCAACTGACACCTAGTGTTGTATGGAGCTCAGGTCCTGGGAAGGGAGTAGTCCAGTGGTTCTCAACCTGTGGGTCCCCAAATGTTTTTGAACTTCAGCTCCCAGAAGCCCCAGTCACTATGGTCAATGCTCAGGGCTTCTGGGAGCTGAAGTCCACAAACATCTGGGGACCCACAGGTTGAGAACCACTGGAGTAGTCCTTGGGGAGAACTCTGCACACATCTCCCTTAAAAACTCAGAGTTTGGGATAGAATAGTAGGAAAGGAAATTCTCCCCAATTTTCATGTCCAACCACTAACAGACTGTGAAGGACATTGGCTCCAGGATGGCCTACCATTCATAGAAAGTGAGAGGTATAGATGACCTTCAGCTATGACCATTTTCCATACTAGAGAGGCCCATCTGTAGGTTAAGGATTTGTATCTAGTATAATAAAGTGTGGACCATGTTTTACTCCATCAACTTTGTCTGCTTCTTTATTTCTGAGTGGGAACACAATGAATATTTGGAATGCTCTTTTGAAGATATTTCAGAGTCATCTGAATATGATTTCTTTTGCTCCTGTTCACAGAAAAGAAATCAACCCCATTACTGAATTTAAAAATAATCACCAGATAGATCTCTTGTCAACCTTATCAATCCACTGCTTATTTAACTTTCCTGTCTTTGTTTGGATTTTTTTTTAAAAAAAATTATTATACAATGAAAATTAAAATTAAAAATCTTTGTCAATAGTTTTCCACAACAGCATTTTGCAATATCTTTCACCTAGTGTATCAACACCAATGAGTGTCAGATCAGTGAAGATCTTTTTTGTCTCTTTTTTAAATGGAAGGCCATTGTTTTTATCAGAATTGCATGCATTTTCCTTTATCAACTTCCACTAAGCACCTTGTTTCAGGGTGTATCTTAGCTCAGTCTTCCAGAATGTCACACATATCTTTGTCCCTGGGTTTTCAAACTGAATTGTTATTCCTCACTTTCCATGGTTGATTCATATAGAACAATAACAATATTCAAAGCCCTACATCAGGCAAGTTATCAAGATGATATGGAAACTTCCTATCCCAGCAGTTTGACTGGAAGATAAAATTGTCAAAGAAAATCTTCACTTCATTTAGGCCTAACACTCTAGGAGCAGAAGATCCATGATTCTGTTATTTCTTAAAGCTAAGCAAATAGCCTGATCAGTTCCAGCTTGGAAAACTGTCAAGGAGACTCATATATTTTTCACAGAGCTCCTTGAGGTAAAAGCTTGATGCAAGTAAAATAGATTTTGAATACTGTTAAGATGTGCAGAAGAAACTATTTGCAATAAGATAACTTACTCAAATTTACTTAGTTTGCACAGTTTATACAGTTTACACAACTCTGCTTTCCATGATGCAGAACCTATATTTCCAGGATGCACCATTTCATTTTCTTTCCCTCCTCCATCTTTTATATTTTATTCCTGGCAAGATTGCACAAGCCTTTGTACGTAGCATCTTAATAGATTAAAATTCATTTTGTTCTTTTCATGCATCAGAATGACGCATATAGAGCTGCCCAAGAACACTGGAGGAGGGAATGATGTCTTTTGTTTTATAAGATCAAATTATACTATCTGCCATTTTAGTTGTTTGTGTCTTTGCTGTTTGCTATTTTTGTTTTGCTTGTTAAAATGCAGGCAATTTGGCCTGAGTTTAGAGAAACATTATACAGAATAAGGAAAGATTAATTGGTGAAGCATCCTTCAGTTTAATAAAATGCAGGTATTCAAATGGAGCTCATAATATTGTCATAGCAGGATGAAATTTGGAGAGAATGGAAAGGTTTAAAGATCACATTTCCAGTGCTATCAACAAAACCTTCTTTTGAACAATTATTCCTATTATATTATATTAGAAGAAGCCAAAACCATTGAACTTACAAAATGCACCTTCTCTCTCTCTCTCTCTCTCTCTTTCTCTCTCGATCTCTCTCTCAGTTGCTCTCTCTCATCAGTATTCTAGAGACGATGAGCACAGGCTTGGAGGATGCCATTTTTCTGGATTAAAATTGTCAATACCATTTACTTTTATATACATTTTTCTCAAAAATTTGCTGAACATGAACAATTAACTAAATTAAATTAAATTAAATATTTTCCCTTGTAGAATTAGCCAGTCATCACTGCCTCTCTTGCCCGTAACTTTTCTGGATCCATCATGATGCAGAAGTGGGACTGAGTTTTGGGGCCAAAAGTAAGACTTATTTAGATTTTCCTGTTAGCTGTACAGATTTGGAAAATGCCTGATATGTCGCTAGTCTTTCTACTAGGATGATGCCACTGCTTAGAGGAATCAAGCAATGCATTCTACCTGTAACCATGGAAGGTCACACTCGGGGAACCGCTGAGGATATTATACACCTCAGCTTTCTAAGATCTGATCCACATCTGTTTTAACAGAGAACAAACCATAAATGTTTGCTAAGTGTTCCCTATGTGGGACTTACCTGAATATTCTAATAGCACAACTTATGTTTCAAGTCTAAAGCTTACCTCCCAAAAGATCATGGGTACCCAACCCCCCGGTGCTTAAAATGCACTGTTCCTATTGAGGTTGCTCATAAAACTATTAGAATTTCAGTTTGATATGCCTAGTTCTGCATGGCTAAGCATGCTTGTCTTATTGAAAAAGCCCATATTGCTTTGAAGGTAGCTGCAACAGTACAGTACAGTTAAAGGATTTGGTAACAAGCTAAATTTGCTGAGTGTCTCTTGTTTGTACCTCAAAAGGAAACCATTATCCTCAATGGTTTTAAACATTTCCTTTCAAGTTTCATAGATACTTAATCTTATTTATTTCACAACTAATATGTATATTAAGATACGGTAATCTGAAAGCAGCCACTGAAGCAAATGAACTACATTTTCAAGAAGTCTCACATTGCCTCTGTTGTTTCATTTATCCCTGGAGGAAATTTCAAAGCAAAATCATTTCATATGTGTGTTGTATTATTTGATTTTTGGAGTCTAATAGATCTCAATTTCCAGAAAATTGGAGTAAGGGAACATAATAGAAATGAATGAATGAATGAATGAATGAATGAATGAATGAATGAAGCCTGCTCGCCAGCCAGCCAGCCCCGGGACTCTACTGAAATTGCACCCCATAACCCCAAGTGAATTTTCTGTGAATTTGAGGAACATTTCTTTGTGTACAGATATTTGCCCCATATCATTTAAAACAGGTCTGAAATAGTTTTTTTCTTAACACAGTCTTAAAAACCCTTACTGCTCCCAGTGGCCTGGACTCCAACAAAAAATGAAATTGTTACACTTCCCAGCTTCTCTTCAGCAACATCTAATAAGGTCCAAGGAGAGACCTTATCTGTTCTTTGGAGTTATTTCCTACACAAATTGTAGCCTTCATTTCCACATCGTGTGTGTGTACATTTAGAGTTTAGATAGATCTATTTTTAAATGGTGGAAAACAGCCCAATCGCCTCGTATAGCTTTCCTCTGCTATTGTAACGTGAAGGATCAAGTTTAAGCTTCCTTTCTGAATTTTAATTGTGATTGCCTTCTATTTTACCACTGTATTGCTACACTCCTTGAACAGAATTCACCAAAACAAAATTCTTTCTCTCTCTCTTGCTCTCCTCCTCTCCCTCTCTCTCTCTCTCTCTTGTGTGTGTGTGTGTGTGTGTGAGAGAGAGAGAGAGAGAGAATGTTTGATACCCAGACCAGTATCTAATATCTTCTCAAGTAAAAGACAAGAAAAACCTTCTCTAACAGCATAACTTTTACTCTTCTTTTCAAGAAGCAAGAATGTGGAAGTAAAGAGCACAGTGAACATATGAAATGAATCCTTATGATACTTTGATAGCTTTCAACTGTTTTCAGGCAGCTAATAACGCAATCTGCAAGTATGATGTGAACAGTGAAGACTAGAGATGGGCAAGAAATTTGTTACACATTTTTATTTGAATACAATAAATCATTTTCAACATTTTCCTCAAAATCCCATACTAAAATCACTATGACAAAGAAAAAAGTCTACCAAAATATATATCTTACAGAGAAGTGTTTCTAAATACTTTTTTTCTGAGGGGAAATGCCGTGCAAAGAATGTGTACATTTTGAGAAAAAAACATAGAAGTTTTGGACAAATGAATCAAAAATTGTGAGTTGATGTCAAAATGGAACATGATCATCTTGTCTTTAGTAAAATGACAATTGGAGTTTGGCAGATTTGTCTATTCCTAGTGATGTCCTCCCATTGTATTATACTACATTATACCACAAAATTCCCTTTACTATGAGGCAGATAAAAGAACAATTTGAGAGAACGTTGTGTGCTTGTGCATTATGTGTGTGTGTATACAGTATGTCATTTCACATTTCACACAGAAGACACCCTCACTGTATCACAAATGTGAGCCTTAGTTTCAGAGCTTTCATTTTTGCCATAATCCCAATGTGTTTATATTTTTTTAAAAAATGGAGGATGGACTCATAAATCCAGTATTGCATTGATGTTTGTTAACCAGACTTTTCTCTGCACTACTGCATCCCTCTGCACAATCTTAAAATGTGTGGATGGATGGATGGATGGATGGATGGATGGATGGATGGATGGAGATAGATAGATAGATAGATAGATAGATAGATAGATAGATAGATAGATAGATAGATAGATAGATAGATGAACCCCATCCCCTGGCTTTAGTAGGATTTATTTTTGAGGAAGACTGACCACTAACTTCTCCCCAGAATAAAAAGAAACTGTTGTGCTTGATCTTTAGTATGTACATCTCCATATACTATTTTCCGCTACACATTAGATATCCGTTACTATAAAATGACTGGCAGAGTATTACAACAAGAAGTTGGTTAATAGACGCCCATTCCTATATACATATATATGTGCACATGCACATATCTGGGCTTCGAAACACTCTGGGCTTCTAATGAGCACTCCGTCCTGAATAAGCAGCAAATGCCCCTTTGTCTCAAAATTAAAGAGAACTGCCAAGCTTTTCACAGGTTGCAATGAGATACGGGCATGGCATTGTTTCTACGTATCCACTCCTATGCATCAGAACTGTGTGTAATAACAAAGATGTACTTTCAGTGGCACAGTTTATACTACAAACATATTCCATGCAAAAAAGCAGGCCCCTTCTTGCTCAGATTTGGCTTAAAATGTAGGTTTTCCACATCCCACCAGATATATACCCACCTTTTACATATTAATAATAATTCCTGAGATAGTAAGAAAGGCTCAGACCTTCTGATGTGTTGTTAGTTGACAGTAATACTGTGGAATTTTTCATTCTTGATCTTAAAGCTAATATTTCCCAGTAATTCTTATTAACGTGTTCATAAGTCACTTGCCTCTAAGAACAGGGCTTAAAGTAGTGAGTCCTTTTTGCTAACGACTACACAAGTACACAGCACAGGCATTTCACAAAAGTCTATATTATTATAAGTGGAGAAAGGAGCAAGGAAGGGATATTTGCAGGAGAATATCCACCCATTTTTCAGCAATTTGGTTTATGTGTGTGCTCCTGACAAAAGATCACTGAGTTTTTATTTTCTAGCATTTGAGAAGAACATAAACAAGTAAAAAGTATCTAAGGTAGGGATACTGCACATAACAATTCACAGAACTAAATAAATAATAAATATATATATATATAAAATTACAGGCGTCAAAAAATGCAGGAGGCCACTGTTACTGTCATGTAATCAAAGGGAATCACTTGAGCCTCTGCCACAATTCAATAAATGACTTTGGCCCTTTCCGCATCTTACCTTGTTCTGGCACTGGGGTGCAGGGATTGCTCGAGCAGCCTCTGCATGAGCTGCTTGTTTGCGCAAGAGCCCCGCCTCTTCCTTCGGCAGTGCAGCCTGGGACAGGAAGCTTGACCGGTCCAGCTCCAGAGGCTCCGCACACCAGGTAAGTGTGCGCGGGGCCCGGGAGCAATGCATGATAGGGCACCATTTTTGGCTGAAAGCTGAAAATGAAAAGGTGTGCGATTGGCCCCTGCCGGCCCCTGAAGCGTCACGTGATTTTGAGTGCATCGTGCAGATCGCTCCTCACAATTGTGCAATGCTCCAGGACCTCTTTTGCATGGCAAATGCCATACAAAAAGGGCCTAAATCTTCTAAAGTCAGAGTGCCATTAGAGTCTAAGCTGGCCTCAGCACTGGGAGTGCTAAAGTGCATTTAAAATCAAACATAGAAGAAAATCCACCCCTTGTTAAGTTTTTCCAGTACTCAGTGACAGAGCTAAATATGTGTTTAATTCTTTCCCATGAGAAATAGGAATTCAAAGTGCTCAGTCTGGGGTGAAGCATGCATTCTGTATTTTTGATGTTTTTGTGTTTCCAAATTCTAACAAAATATCTATGACTAAAACAATATTTCAGCAGGGTGTTTTCCATTGAGCCCCACTGGTTACTTAGCATTTTCATTCTATTCATATTACAAAAAAAGTGAAGGGGGGGCAATTGCTTGCTTGTTTCAAGAAGAGGAATGGTAAGATCTGTGGACAGCTTGCCCTGTAATACAGCATTGTATGTGTTAATATTTAAAAGAAAAATGTTCAATTTAAGCCAAATTTGTATATAAGAATGAGGGAGGGAGGGAGGGAAGGAGGGAGGGAGGGAGAGGCCATTTCCGCAGTACACTGTTATAGTGCTATTATTCCACTTTCAACCTCCTATGGAATTCTGAGGTTTGTAGTTTACTGAGGCCAGAGAGCTCTCTGGCTGAGAATTCCACTCCCTAAACTGCAAAGCCCAGGATTCCATAGGATGTTGAAAGTAGAATAATAGCACTATAAAGTATAGCATGGAAATGGCCAGAGAGAAGCAGGGGAGGGAGGGAGGGAGGGAGAGAATCTTCCAATCTTTCTACATCTATAGTCAAAGAGTTAAATATATGCAAACATTTCTGTTACACATAATCATTCTCTCACTTCAAGCAAACCTATATTCCTACCCCCCTTACACAGTTTGGATGTTTGGGGAAAACATGCCATCTGACACTCATAGGAACTTAGCTGCTTTGGAGGTGAGGTTGGTTCCAGTTGCACTTGTAAAGGGACAATATTATGTCTGTATGCTGCATCTCCAGTGTTGATCAAGCAGTCTACTACTGTTCTTGTTTTTATGTTTTTTGTTTTTGTTTTATTTTTTAAAAAACACCTTCAATATTAAGAGTAATGTGTAGTTTGGCCCTCAAATGTGTACAACCGCTTCCACTCTAGTTGTAATTGTATTTCTGGGATGTGCCTGATCTAGACAGCAACATTGCCTTGCACAATTGATGCCTTCTTAATATCATTGCTAAAACATGTTGCTGAGATACATAGGGAAGAGGTTTATTTGGTTTGATTGTTAAATCCAGCACCATGGAAACTGTAAGGCAAAAGGCCTCTTATCACCAGAGAACCATGGGTTATAAAAGGCAGAAAGGTTCCAAAAGGTGCAGTACAGATTTAGTAGTTTGTCAGTTCCAACTAGTATCATCATCAGTTATTATACTGATATCACTACTATCTTTATTAGGACTTAAAGATAACACTGTTTTCAAACGAGATGATTTCTTTGTTCAGCTACTTAGAAAAAAAAAGGCTTTGCTGAGATGAAATAATGCAGGTTGCACAATAGTAAGAATGGAGCTATGATCTGGTCCTTTTGTATTTAAATATATAGTATAATTTTCATTTCAGAAACTTCATATAAAGCTTCCTTATTGCAAGTCAGACTATTGGTCCTATTCTGAGTCCATTTCTGCAATACACTGTTATAGTGCTATTATTCCACTTTCATCCTCTGTGGAATCCTCGGGTTTGTAGTTTAGGGAGGGGCATTTAGAATTCTCAGCCAGAGAGCTGAGAATCCAAATAAACACAAAAAATCCAATACTCAAACAAATAAAATCCAATTAAAACAAAGTTAATTTTTTAAAAAACAGATTGAAATACTCTTCAAAAAATCCTAAAAGCAAAACTGTTGAGCAATGTGATGATAATTTCACTGAGTTTTCCACATGACTCCCATGACTTCTTTTTTAAGATCAGGCACCACCAGGTTAGCTCTATGAATATGAGCATGATGTTTGATTTTTTTTCCTTTTCTTTCTTCTTTCTTTTTTCCTTCTTCTTTCTTTCCCTTTGGTCCTGATATTCACCGGTTTACACTTACACTGAACTACCTTTGTTATTTTGTTGTTATTTGCTAGTTTATATACAGTCCTTTGGTGATCATACTAATACATTTTGGGTTTCTTATGACCGTGGCCCTTTTCACACCTTACCCTTTCGCGGTGCTGGGATGCGGGGCTTGCGTGAGCAGCCTCTGGAGGAAGACTCTCGTGTCCAGGGTCCTTCGGCTCCGCACGAGCTTCCTGCTCATGCCAAAGCCCTGCCTCTTCCTTTCGCAGTGCAGCCTGAGACCTTTCCAGGCTGCACTGGACAGGAAGTGTGACCGGCTGGGCTCCCGAGGCTCCACATGCAAGGGAAGTGTGTGCGGGGCCTCAGAGCGATGCGTGACTGTGCACCATTTTCAGTTTCAAGCCGAAAATGAAAAAATGTGTGTGCGGTCCGCGTCACGCCCTTGAGAGTCACGCAAATGTGAGTGCTAGAGGAATGGAATGAATTGTACTAGTGCCATCAGAATTTTCATACATCTCTATTTCAGATGCAGTCTTCACAGTGATCATTCAGCAAACTGTCTATTGCAAATGCAATGTTGAACAGAAAATGGAAAGCACTTTGAGCAAAAGTAAACTTTAAGAGATGTGATGGTCACTGAATTATTATTTTCCAGCCAGGGAAGTGCATTCCCTACTGTCCTTAATATCTTCATTCTATGGCCATACAGAAGGGACCTCACTGAGGTGGACATAGTTGACACTTTGACTAGCTTTGAGGTTTGCTCTGGCATGCATCAGTTAGCAAAGGCTCACAGAGGACCATGTGTCAAATGGAGTTGTTGCTGCACTTTGTTTTCTTGGTGCTCTCTGCTTCTTCCATTTTCATTGCAGCTTAGGCCATGAACACAAGTCTGAGAGTTGGCTGTAATGGGAATCCTTTCCTATTCCAGAAGAAAGCCTTCCCTTGCCCTCAGTGGCTTGTCTCTGTCATTTAAATTTCCTTTCCTCTTCTTTCTTTCTTTCTTTCTTTCTTTCTTTCTTTCTTTCTTTCTTTCTTTCTTTCTAACTTATCTTTGGTGAGATATACCAAGGGAGGATTTTAAAAGTCTAATGGGCCATACTTTCAAATGGACCAGAGACCAGCTATGTGCATGGAAGATTCATTGCACAAATGTCATGAGTATGGTTTACCTCTTGTACATTATTTATTATTCAGCTTCTGGGAGGCCCAGAAGAAAACAAGGGTGTTCATTTTAGAATAGTAAATCTGCCTCACTGTGATTTTTTTCCTTGCAACTACTACCGTATAAACCACTCTCTCTTCCATCCCCCACAATTTGGGAGATGGCACCAATGGAATAGCCTGCACTTTCTTTGGTCACTGCAAGAGGAAGGCCATGACTTTTTGATATCTTACTGTTGCTTTGACTTACAATTGTTATTTTCTTTGTTGTTGCTTATATGAATAAACATGAGTACATAAGTACTGTGTAGACAGAGTTTCATAAATACTTGGAAATTTCTCAGTTTGTTTAATTTATTGATCATTATAATAATTCCTATCATTTTACATGTACAAGATTCATTCAGATGAGGGATGAATGGTTTGTTCTTTTTTGTTCAACCATGGAAGAAAGAGACCAATCACAAAGGTGGGTTAACTAAGGGCCACATTACTTTTGACCTGTCTGATTTAAAGTTGTGTTGTCCTGAATGGTACAAAAAAAAAAAAAAAGGTGGGCAATCTGAAATGGGGCCAGCTGATACCAGGGTCACTCTTATCAGGCTCAACCTATCCATAGGTAATAACACAGGGACAAGCCAAATTACTTTGGTTGCTCTCCTGTCTAACATCTTAGAAGATAACCCAGGGAATTCTCTAAAAGTGACAGCCATATTTCCAAGTTAACCTTAAGGGTAGTGTCCTTCACCAACCCTCTGGGATTCAGGGCCCGAAAGAGAGCTACCATACACCAAAAGAGTGCCAAGAGGTGATCATCAAAATCTTATTCTCCCCCATTAGCTGCCAAAGGACTACCTGACGAATGATACTACCCTAATTCCATCAAGTACAGTATGAGATAGGCAAAAAAGCTTCCAAGGGGAAAAAGGGGGGGGGAATCCTATCTTGCCCCAAAGTAATCTTACCTTATACTGCATAGAAGTCAGGAGGGTGGCGCCAACACCAAAGCAGAATAGCACATATAGGAAGCAATCTGCTTAACTGATTTGCTTGCCTCTATCATGTGCCTTGATCTGGTGCTTGACACCAATCAGATTTAGCACCCTGGTCTTCAGTCTTGAAAGCTGGTAAACATATCAGTCATTTTCTCTCTTTTTCTCCCATTTGTTTCCATTTTCCATATCCATTGAGGGGGCAAGGAAAAGTACAAATTTTGTGAGAAGCTTTGCACAACACAGTGCACAACATATTGGGGGGGGGGAAGTATTAAGTTTTCATAAATATGTTCCAAAATGTTAAACAAAATCCAAAAGGCACCAATAATCTCATAATCTCATGAAGAAAGAAAAGGTTTTATTTTATTTTCTGTCATGTATGATAATAAAATTGAGTGAAAATTTACTCATCTACATGAATAGTGATTAAACCCAGTGAAGATGCTTGTCTTTATGGGATCAATGAATTGCACAATTACCCAGCTGAAAGAGAAGCTAAGGAAGTAACTGTAATAATTGTTTGCCAGTCAACTAAGATTTAAGGCCTGTCCAATCAGTCAACTCAAATACTATCACAGAAAAATGAGAAAGAAAGAAAGAAAGAAAGAAAGAAAGAAAGAAAGAAAGAAAGAAAGAAAGAAAGAAAGAGGGAGGGAGGGAAGGAAGGAAGGAAGGAAGGAAGGAAGGAAGGAAGGAAGGAAGGAAGGAAGGAAGGAAGGAAGGAAGGAAGGAGGAAAGGTGCTAAACCAAGTTGGGGAAATATAGCTCAAAATATGCATTTGAAGAAGGGAACAGAATGGACTGGAGACTATATGAATTATATCAAAAGGTAACACTAATATTTGAAGGAAACATCTACAATCTTCAAAATGTTACAGAACAGTGTGGCTTTGTGGTACACATTTCTTACGTTATTAGCATAAGCTCCACTACAGTTTGGTAAGAAGGCAAAGAATTGGAATTCAAATATAGCTGTGATTACCGTAGGAATGTAAGCAGCAGATAAAAACGTTCTTTTTTTTAAATCCATTGTGTTTATTATACCTGGTTATTCTCAATATCACTTGATACAAGCAGAATATTCTGGGCAGTCATAAGAAACAGAAGAAGCATGAATGACTCATACTTCCTTCCCAATCTTTTTTACATCTTATGGTAAGAGGATGGAAAACATAATCTTCATACCCCCTTGTGGTATATAATCATTCTTCTCTACTTTCCATGAGGTCCTGAAATACCAAGAGAGAAAGTGTGAACACTGGGTCTTGACCTTCACTTTGAAAGCATGGAAAAACTTCAGACAACACAATACAAAGCAAAGCACCAGCCAATAATCTGCAATATCAGACAGTGAGTATAATATAGATAGATCACTTGGCAAGCTATAGGATCTAAAATAGTGTTCTCCAGTGATGTACTTAAGTCTTTTATTCTAAGTCTCAAGTCAAGTCTCAAGTCTGAGACCAAACTTTATCCTCCAACCTGTATGCCAGAATTTCTAGATAGAGTTGAATAAAGTCAGTTTTAACAATTTAAGTAGAGTTGGCCCTCCACTTTTGTGATTTTGCCATCTGCAGCTTTGGAAGTGGGGAATCAGATCCTTCTTACTTCTCATTTACAAAACTGGGGGCTTTTTCAGAAGTGGAGAATAGATTACCTCTTATTCCCTATTGTTGAAGCTTCAAGAGCTTTAGAAAAGAGGATCCTTCCTTCTCAAGCTCATTGCCTAACAAATTTTCTGTTTCCCTCTGAGATATGCATCCTGCACTCTGGACATGAGTCTTGCCTTGTGCTCTTAGGAAAAGTTTAGAAAACTCCTCCTATATGTAGCAGAAACAGGCTGCTGAGTGGACCGCAACCCCACCTCAAGCCTCTTTGGTGTTCCCTCTGAGAAGTGTGTCCACACTTTGGGCTTGAGACAGATTGTCATGTGACCAGTAAGTTGTAAGGTTTCTGGATGAATGTGTTATGTTACTGAATCAAGTGCAGCAAGTCAGTCAGTAAGTGTGTAATTTTTGCTGAGTCAAGTCACTGATGTGACTTAAGTCTGACTTGAGTCCTAGTCAATTGACTCGAGTCTGCATCACTGGTGTTCTCCAGCTTTGCTCCTCTAGATATTTTGGAATTCTATTCTAAGAAAACACAGACAATGTGGAAGCAGTCTGGGAGGCCAAGTCAAAAAAAGATGAAAGTTTGAGAACTGTTGGTCTAAATGTTTCACTATATACAGGTAAATGGCCAAAAACAAGTTTCCACAAAGGGGGCAGATATTAAATGCTGTTTAGTCACCGTTTTTCTCTGGAATGGAAGAGAAAAAGAAGGGAGAAAGGTGTGGAAGTTTGACTTATTCATTAATCTCTTTTGCCTTTTTGTTTCCTTTTCATTTCAAAATTCTCCAAAGTCAATCACAGCTTACATGAGCCATTTTCAAATGGGTAGAACACATAGCCAGATTCTCAAAAGAGACTGAGATGATAGAATTTGAAACAGTACCACTTTATACTGTAAATAGAAGGAGATACTTTGTCAAATTTCCCTAAAAATCTATTCTGGAAATGTTCTTGAATGTGTGAAACAAAGCACTCAAAAATATGACCACATATGTTAGACTTGAGTGGTACAGTCTTCAGTTCTGTCATCTGAGACCATTTCTACACGACACTATTATATTGCTATTATTCCACTTTCAACATCCTATGGAATCTTGGAGTTTGCAGTTTGGGGAGGGGCATTTAAAATTCTCAACCAGAGAGCTTTTTGGCCTCAGTGGACTGCAAACCTCAGAATTCCACAGGACGTTGAAAGGGAAATAGCACTATGACACTGAAGTGCAGAAATGGCCCTAGTATCCTGTCTCTTTCTCCTACCTCATAATGTGTAGAACACTCTGCATAAGCTCATAGTGGGTACGCTAATCAAACAATATGACAAACATATAACAATTTGCACATCCTACACTGGTTAAATTACAAGAGTGGATAATTTGAAAGTAATAATGCTACTTTGATTTCTTTGCTTTCTATATTTTCAGATTAACCTCTGTGCTTTAGTGTATGACTTCAACCATTTTACCTACCACACCTTCTCCCCATCTCTGAATTACTATTTTGCCCTTGTCAACCTTTTTATGATTCTGTCCATGGAAAGTGACATCAGCTTTGACTGTCCTCTAAATATCCTGACTTGAAGTCTGCCTGATCCTGGAGATTTGCTGCTTTTGAGCCTTCCCAATTAACTTAATCCCTCTGCCACACAGACCCTGCAGTCATCTAGGATAAAAATATATTTACCATCAATGCCAAAAGTAATCGGGTAGTGTGTTCCATTGTAAATATACTTAGAAGTGTTCCATAGATAGGCTGGTTCCAACTTTCTGTTTGCACTTCATAACTCATATCATGTTGTTGTTGTTTGTTTGTTCTTTTAAAAACTCTATAGTGACTGATTTATTGTTCTGCTGAGTTAGATAATACAGTGATGGCCTGCTAATTGTATTAGTGTCATTTTAATGTTTCTCCTCTTTGGTTTGAATTGTTCAGCATATATTGGACTATGTCCCCTCTCAGATATTGGGTTTCCTACATTAACATGAGTAGAACAATCCAGTATGATTTTTGCTTGTTAGAAAAATGGGGAGAGGGGGCTTTCCACGCTGTATACTAAACTGCAATTAGTGTATAGTTTGTTGCACTGAGCATAGCGCCAAGAGCTAAAAATGTACCATTCTATTTTATGTTCACACGGTGACTTTCTCTTTCTCTGTGGGCAAAGTCTACTTCTATGTCCCATTAAATCATGGCATATTATTCATTGTATACATCCAGAAACTGTCAAGGTGGAAAAAAATGTAACCTACTTATGTGGCTCTTTTTTAGTTCAAAAGTGATTTTCCATGCAAACAAGAAGGAAAGTCTTCCATTATTTTTTTCACAGAATTTTTTAAAAAACGTATGTGAATAGAATTAATGAAACAGAATTTTGGATACAAGTTATGTTTGCCAGGCTTCTTCTTATCAGAATGTCTTTCATGAGAGGCTTATTACAGAAGTCTGTTCTAGGTCATGACCCTTTGAAAATAGATTTGGACAAGTTGCAGGAACAGGTAGGAATATCTGAAGTTCATAATCAATAAAAATAGTTTGATAATCTCATGTCTCTCTCATCTCCCTTGAAGCCACTGGATGTTTTTCCATAAGCAACCCAGGAAATGGGCAAAGAGGAAGTAGGGTATCTCTTTGCCTGATCATACAGATTATATGGTTACTGTTTGCTGTTCACAATGTACAGCATGTTGACTGAGCAGCTGAGAAGTGAGACACAGCTGAGGATGAAGTCAAAGGTGTGTTTGCACATCCCTCAGTGAATCCACCCCATATTCCATTTAAGTTAGTAATGGCATTATACATATATCTACTTAGAAGTAAGTCCCCCAAAATTCTGTGACATGTGTGTAAAGAATCCACAGCTAAAATGTCTTTTCGTACTGTCACTCCATCCCAAATAGGATATTGTAGATTTTGAAAATTTTCAGCAAAGTGGGCAAAAATGATTAGAAATTATCAGAAAGAAAAGCTAAATCATTGGGGACTTCTGTAGTATCCTCAGTAATCACTGTTGATGCCATGTTGGGTAATATCCTTGGGTATAGATATGAGTATTACTGTTGTGGAACTTAGCCATTCCAGGGTCAAATGGTATCATACAAAAAGGCTTTCTTTAAGAAAAAAAGTGATAAGAGGAACAGATGTGTTGTAAACTAATCAAATCTAATGTCAGTCGGCCATATACAGCCACGTTTTGATAAAATTCAATCGGCAAAATATTATTTAATTGATAAATATTTAATTGGCATAAATATAAATTACTCTCTGATATGGCTGCATGGCCATGCTGCCTAGGAGGAAGCTGGATGCATATGTGCATTTCAAATTAGATCAGAAAAGATCTCAAGGCATAGCCAGGACATAGTCAGGAAATCACCATGGAACGGTTAGCCTTCAATGACTCAATATTTAAGAAACAATAACATCTGAGATTTTTCCACAGGACAGCCAATTGTCTTGTTTCTCTTCCTCTGACAAGCAAGCTTCCCTTTTGTCACCACACCTGTCTGAAAATTAAGGAGGTATCAAGGCTCCCATTAACCCCTTTGTCACCTAATATTAAGTAATATTAAGGCCATTAGCTCATTTTGGACCCCATTATCCACTCCGTGAACTCCATTGTTTTACTCTGCCAAAGAGCAATTAGCACCTTCACTCTCCAGGCAGAAAAAAAAATATTAAAACCCAGTTTGGGTCTAGCCAACCAACAGTACACTGGTTGTTGGTCATCATTCTGCCACTCTGATTTCTGTTTGTGTACTGTCCTTGGACTCCTAATCTAAGTCAAATTGTTCTTTGCTTCTCTGCTGAATTGGTAAATATCATCCACTTCACCCTAAAAACCTCGCTGTCCAAAACTTCCCTCCCTTCTCCTTCAGTTATCATTGTGTGATTGCATGACAGCTTGGATCTTGTCTGTCTGATTGCAATTCCGCCAATAAAACAAATAAGCTTACTTTTGGATCTCTGGTTGGTACTTCCCTACACCAGTATGAGTAGACATAAGTATAAAATATCTCATAAGGTTATCCCCCTCTCACAGGTCTCCTCTTTGAGCTAATATTCCCCAATATTTCACAGAGGTACAGGCATCATGAGTGGATCTCTGAGTTACCCACCTTTTGGAGTAAGACATGTTTTAGATTGTAAGCCCCTTGGGATGGGGTGCTGTCAATATATATTTTTTATAATAATATGTTATTTTACAAAGAACTGCATAGCCAAACTAATTTAAACCAATATTTTTAGGTACAGCACAACTTTTTTTGCCCCAAAATATATTTTCTACATAGTAGGAGAGGAAAGATGGTGCCAGCATGATAGGTGGAGTTTTAATTGGCTCTGTTACCATTTATTTACTTTCTAGCTTTTAGTCTTTTATCTTGAATTTTAATTCTTCCACTGTGCCTTGCCTGGAATGTAATGTTCTTTAGTTGACTTTTTTAGTTGACTGTTGCTGTATTGTGGTGCAGCATTGCTTATCTTTATTTGTTTTGTTTTGGGAAACTTTTGCACTCCCATTATCTTCTCCCCAGGCCTACTATTAGCTGCTTTGCCCTACTAGCACTTCTTCTAGACTGAAATGAAAGCAAAGAACTACTATTTTTTGGGAATTTAATATTTTACGGGCTTTGAGCTCATTTGGGCTTCTGTTTATTTTTGTAATAAGCCATGACAGTTTTAAATGGGAAAGAAAAACGTTCCAGAACAAGCCCAGAAACAGTCAAGCACAGCAAGGCTTCTAAACAACTTAAGATAGATGAACTGCATGCCTGTGAGAGGAATGTGAGTATCTCAAATTTTACAATTCCCTTTACCAATAGTTTTTCAGCTTTGGGTAATGAGGATGAGTTTTTATCTGCGTCTTTTAAAAATTGTGGCAATGACTTGTCAGTCTACCAGGAGGGAGTATCCATAGAGCCAAAAGAGGAAGGTGAGCCTGTCCTTGAGGAATTGCTCACTACCGAGAATGAACAACCCACAGAACATCATTTATATCCTCCAGATTTTGTGACCAAACAATGTTATTTTAACAGCCCACACTGTTATCTCAATCTATGAACATCTGGAAAAAAATTGATAACCAAATGAAGCTTCTCAAACTTTCCTTTGACAATTTTATACAAAAACATACATCTTTAAAAGACAGCTTGGGACAACCCAGCTGCTTGAGCTCAGCAAAGAAGACAAGCTGGAGTGTGAAAAGAACAGGAACAACGTCCCAAGGAGCAGCTTACCAGCAGCTTCTATGGAGCTGGAAACAGGGAAAGGTAACAGGATTTTACAAACAAACCAAGTCATGCTGCAAACTACCTACAACAGAACAAACAATGGCAGATGGAAGTCCTTTAACGCTATTACACTTTCTCTGAGCCAACTTTTACACATACACCCCTATAGTATTGACATGCTCGCTGTGGACTGGCTTCCCAGTATTCCTGCTCATAAGAGAATTATGCTAACATTCAAACAATCCACAATTCCTCTCATGTTGATGAAAATGAAGTTTTTTTTATCCAATTATCAAATAATACCAGTTGAGGTCTATAGAGACTTGACTATTATTTCTTTAATTAAACCTAAGGGCAGCAATAGGATGCCTATTGAGGAAAAGAACATCAGCTTGTTATCACCCAAAGAAACTTCTAGCCAGATCACGCCACAACCAGGACCATCCAAAACTTCCAGTACGGAAACAGAGAAGCAACCGGTGGGCCAAGGTGAACCAACTATTAATGAAGAACATATAGACATTACTTCCAAAAACGATCTCAAAAACATGCTGTTTACCATCAAAGATTTGGCCAGTCCTCTGGTGAACTTAGTAACAACTGATGAAGTCCCTCATGTTGGAAAAGATTTGGCCGGCGGTTGCATTGACGATTTATTAGCAATGGATCAGGACAATCTGACAACTCTAATTTCAACACAACCTTTGGAACCAAAGAAGGTTAAAAATACAGTTGCCTCAAAAGAGTTGCCTTCTTATCAAAAAGCCCTGATGCAAACAGAATCCGAGGATACTTGTGAGGACACTGATCTAACTGTACCAGCCTGACAATTAAACTTGTTATCTTGGAACATTATGGGCTGGACAAATAAGTTCCATGATGCAGCTTTTGCAACCTGTTTACAAAAGTTTAAAATGTTATGTTTGCAAGAGACTTGGGCTTATGGCTCTAATTTACCAACACTCCTTGGATTCCATTCATTTTCTGTCCTGGCTATTAAAACAAGTGCTAGGGGCCGTAGCAGTGGCAGACTCACTATATTTGTATCAGTTGACTTGCAAGTGGATATTTAACCATTGGTCACTCTCTATCCACAATGTATACAGGCTCTCCTTTTCAAGAGTAGTCATTTTGGTTCTTTTATTTGTATAAATGTGTATATTCCACCTAGCTTATCTAAATGTTCAGGTTCTAATAGCATCTGGAATCATCTATCTAAAACCCTCAGCCTTTTAGAACATCAATATCGCCTAAACAAGAATACTGATCTGCAGAGACTTCAATGCGAGAACCGGAGAGGGGCCAAAACATTTGGAAGGCACTAACTCTGGTCAGGTTCCGCAAGATACATTGGTTGCCAGGGTCACCCAAAATACTAAAACAAATAAGTCAGGTCTGAGATTTTTAGAGATCCTTTCCCTGCACCACCTGCAATGCCTTAATGGATCTCAGTATGACATAACATTGGGTGCCTATACTTATGTCACCAATAGAGGAGCTAGTACAGTAGACTGTGTTGCGGTTTCTGCTAACTTGCTTACAATTATTCATAGTTTGGAAGTTATCAGTAGGGCTAAAAGTGACCATTTTCCTTTGTCATCAGTATTTAATTTTTTAATGTCTCCTCCCACATATTGCCCTCAAAATCTAAATGGAATCCAAATGGGAGAGCAGAGAATATGATGGTTAATTAATCTGAGTGCCTCTTTAGTTCAACTATTTGAGAGCAACACTTTTAAAGCCCTCCGCAAAGACATCTTAGTTACTAAATCAGACATCTTACACGTCTATCTAACTATCTTTAAAAATTTGAGACCTAAATTGGTTTGCAACAAGCACTTTAATCCTAATAGGGTAACAACCAATAGATGGTTTGACTTAGAATGTAGAGGTACCCAGAAAGCATTAATGGATTTCTCCCAACAGGTACTTAAAAATAAGAATACTAGTACCCTTAATACTTTAGCGGTCATGAGGTCATCCTATAAGGCACTCCTAAAACAAAAAAAAGATACTTATAACAGAACACAATGGAGTCATTTGGCCCTAGCTGTAGGACCAAGAACGAGAAGCAATTTTGGGACATCGTTTCCATTGGTATACATGTGATCAGACCAGTTATCATTGGACAAATTTCATCGCAAGAATGGCATACTCACTTCAGCGGGCTTTATGGGACTGCATCCATAGAGAACCACTCTTCATTTATCTCAAAGACTTTTTGCTTGCCTCTTTGACCACCTGTGTCTGTGTTAGAGGTAAAGAAGTTGATTGCAGCTCTCACCTTGAGTAAGGCACCAGGGAAAATATGATGCCCCCTGAAATTTTTAAATGTTTCCTTGAGTTGGGGGCCCCTATATTAGCAAAAGTGTTTACCCAGATTAACAATACAGGCACAATTCCAACAGGCTGGAAACAGAGTATGGTTGTTCCCATCTATAAGAAGGGAGATAAGCTGGATCCCAATAATTACCGGCCTATCAGCCTCTTGGATATCGACTCTAAGTTATACAGCAAATATCTGTTAAATAAATTAGAAGACTGGGAAACTACCAATCAAGTCATTCACCCTGAACAGGCGGGCTTAAGGAAAGGTCAAGGCACTATCAACCACTGTTTCATTCTCTACCTACTAGCACAGCAAAGTCTTATGGGCCCTACCAAACATTTATTTGTCGCCTTTGTCGATTTAGAAACCGCCTTCAACTCTGTTGATAGAAATCTGTTGTGGCATAAATTGGCTAACACTGATTTAGATTCTCGCCTGTTGTTCCTAATTAAGGAACTTTATTCTAATACAACTGCTGCAATAAGAGTAGGTATCTCCGGCTCATTAACAGCTCCTATTCACACAAATAAAAGAGTCAAACAAGGTTGCCTGTTGGCACCTCTACTCTTTAATTTATACCTCAATGACATAATTCCAGCCCTGTCAGGCTCTAAACTGGAATCCCTCCAGAACACTTTTCTTAAGAAACTGCTAAGACTCCCTCCGGGCACCCCGGCAGCTTTGGTTCGGGCAGAGGTCGGGTTGCCATCCATCAGAGCCCGCATTCATTTGGCTTTATTTAATTATTGGAGAACAGTTAAAGATTCCCCAGTTAGAGCTTTCCCAAGTTTTGTTTCAAACAGCTATCTGATTGTAAAGTACAGAATTCAAAATATCATAAGTTGCTTGAATGGTATCCTAGCCCACTAGACAACTTTCTCCTCTTGAATTCCAAAGAGAAGCTCCGGGATTATACCTTCCATCATACCACTCAATCAGACAGAGAGACTATTAATAATTCTAATTTTTCTAAATGGTATAAATTTTACAAACTTTACCATCAAAGGGCCAGTTATTTGACAAAGCTTACCTTTCCAAAGCTTAGGCAAGGTTTTAAGCCCTTCGCTTTCAGAGTATGCCTACTGCTGTGATTGATGGCAGATAGTCACATACTCCTTTGGCTCTCCATTTATGCATTTGTGGGGCCCCTGAAATAAGGATCTGCCTCACTATTTGTTTTCTTGTCCACTATATTCTGACCCAAGAGCCAAATTTTTGGGACCTATCCTGTCTCATTTGGAATCTAATACTGTTTTATAAAAGATCTTTTATCTTCTTGCTGATACTGACTCCATGGTAACTCGTAAGGTCTCTCTTTTCACTCTGGCAGCTATGAAGATTCGGGCTAGATATGTTACCGATAGCATGGTTGATTGTTCCAGAGATGCGTTTATTTAATTATAGTTTCATTGTTTATGTTTTAACTAAACCAAATTTTAAATTTTTCTCACACATGTCTATTATGTCTATTATGCAACTTAATGCATGATGTATTTTTGCTATGCTGTTTTTATATATGTATTTTATATTACTTAATATTAATATTCTGTATTGTATTGTATTGCTTTTAATACTTTGTATACAAATAGCCTTTGGTCTACGCATTAATAAATATTGTATTGTATTGTACATAGTAAAATAACAAGAGTTGTTGTTCAAATAATTTCTTTTTTCACTGAACTCTTGAAATAAAAAGTATCTCAGGGATGGGACTAGTTTCTTCAGTGAGGTGTCTTAAATGTCAAGATTCTCATTTTCAATTGAAGATACCAATATTAAAGAGTATTCTTCACAACCCTAATCTCTCTCACCCTTCCTCAGTCTTTCAAACAAAAGGGTAGAACTAAGGAACTGAGAGAAAATGCCATATTAATCATTGTATTAAAAATATCTACTGTGATGAGGCCCAATGATTTAAAAATCCAGTGCTTCTACTGAAAAAAAATATGCATACTGGTTTTCTCAAGCAAGACTGTTAGACCTGGGTGTATTAGGTCAAATATCATACACACAATATTAGGAATATGCTTGTAACAGCCCAATTTCATACTCATAATTACTGTTCTAATCCCAACCCATTTACCCAATACTATTAGTCTTTATTCAGTATTGATGTACCTGTACTCTTAAACAACTAGTCCATCCCTCATGTAGGAAGTTAGTGTTTATTCCTATTGAAGATTTAGTAGACACATTTATTTATCTTTAAATAGGTTATCAACTATTCAAAACACATTCCAGCTGTTGCAGAGAGTTAAATAGCATGCCAATGTGTTTGTACCCATATATCCATGCAGTAGAGAGGAGAGAAGTTTGAAAATACTTGAGAGAAGGTTGAAAGATGTGTTTCTCATATGTTAGCAAACCTTGACAAGCAAAAATCCGGAGTTTAGAGTTTGGGACTTCTTATGTGCAACATTTCTAAGTGGTTTGGGGGCAGAAAAGACCCCTTTCTACACCGGACACAGCCTTTTCTATACATAAAATAGTATTTCTATGCCGAATAGGGAAATACTAATATATTTCAATACAAAAATATTATTTTTGCAGAAAATTATGTTTCCAGAATAAAATAAAAGTTCTTTTTTATGCATAAATATCATGCGTGGGTTTGGGGCATAATATGTCCCAAATTGTGAATAGTCTGAAAAGCATAACATTTTTTAACAATTTTCTTCCCTGTGTAAGAAAGATTTTGAAAACCAAAGTTTTCGAAGATTTACTAACAGAAAAAAAAAATGCTAAAAACTATTTGTTGCTTCTATTAAGAATGAAACCGTGAAATAATTGCCCTCTTAATACAGAGTAGATGCATTTAATTACAAACATTAGGAATCACAGATGTTTTAATAATATTGTATAGGCTACTGGTAAGTTAAATATTGTCATCGTCATCATCATCATCGCCATCACCATCATCATTATCTTCACCATCACAATAGGTAAGTCCAAGGTACATGTTGTGGCCATACTTTTTTTTTTTCCCTAGCATTTCCCTGCTATTATCTATTGTTTGAGGATCTCACCCAAACTAAGGCCTTTTCCCCATGAAGACACTCTCCTGAATCATCCTGTCACAATCCTGGCAGCACAATCCTGGCAGCACCATGTTCCCAGTGCTCCTCTCCACCTGTAACCAGCTGCCTGTGGAGGGGAGCATGGAGCACACTCCATCCTGTTAGACTACAGCCAGCCTTCTTCCTATGCTGCAGTAGGGGAGGAAGCACTTAGATCGCACTTCCAGCCCTTCTGCATGGCCGGCTGCAATGGAGGGCTCATGTGATCAAGGGTCATTGATGGAGTTTCTTCATCAGTGATATAGCCCATAATTGCACTGGCTGGCAGAACAAGAAGGGAAGGACAGTGATGATGTCATGTGGAAGCGTCATCACAGTCCCACTCCTCTCATGTCTCCATGTCAGGATGCCATTGTCATGTGGAAAGGGTCTAAATATGAAATCCAACTAAGAAATTATCATTACTTTAATGCATATCATTTAAGCAAGGGAAAATGTCATTTTTAGAGATGACAGTTGCAAGATATGCACATGTCAGAGCAGTAGAGTTATAGCAGAGCATTCTATTAAAGAATGAAATAGACAACTGACATTGGGCCCAGCTTTGGCAATGAATCTTATTTAACATTCAAGGAAAACATCATGTAAATAGAAAAAATTGGAGGTTTGGAGTCTCTGGATTCACATAAACATATATGAGTTGAATATAGTTTTTCACATTTCAGGGAAAGGTGATGCACCAAGCTGAATTCAAAGATATTTAATAAAGCCTCCTGTGATATCATGTTGAATATTCACCCAATGAACATAAATCACAGCTGGATCTTGGGAACTGGGACTTAGATCCTGCCTCTGTCATGGGATTGTTGTGTGGCCTTGGGCAAGTCACTACTTTTCAAAATACCCTTTCCATCTAGACGACTGGAATAATAAATAGTACCCTATTCATAAATGTATTATGAGAATAGACAAAATAAAAAATGTGAAGTATACTATAAAGTCATCTCAAAGCGATTCACAATCACAACTTAAGAGCGAGCTAGTTGCACTGCGACTTGAGATATGAAGAATCATGGAATACACTGGGTGACCTTGGGACAGTTACCTTTTGTCATTTCCCCCAGGGCTACTATGAGAATGAAGTGGGGAGAAGACCCATTTATGTTGTTTTGATGTCTTTGGAGGAATGATGAGATATCAAGCAAAACAAACAAACAATAGAGTGAAATGAAAATGTGAACATTCACATAAATTCAGAGTTTACCACAATTTCAGATTTTTCCATTTTAAATTCAAGCTATGAAATCTTATTTAGCACCATCCATGACACATCATTATCCAGGTTGCGTTGATGAGATCACTATCTCATCCATTCACTCCAAGAAGATCTATGACTGAAGAATTACACCAGCTCTTCAGATCTTGTTATTTGGAATCCTGCTATATATCAACATCATCAAAATACTCTTATTCAGTGCCACTTCCTGCTATTTGTTGCCCATAGATTCTGATCAAAACTACCACAAACATTATTGACTGCATAAGGCTTACATTGGCACTGGAGGCATTTGTCTTGGGAGATTAGATTCACACAGTCCTGGAGGACTCTGGGGTTCTTCAACTGCCATTAGTTGGCTCTATATTCTAAAGAACCAATACTTCCAATCTACCTGAAAATTCACATAGTAAATAACAAACCTTTTCTTGTCATCATCTTGCCACATTTTTTTCTCCAATTTTGGAGAGGAGGAGTATGGCAAAGCTGATCACGTGTACACTTCAGCCTCAGAAGTGAAACAAAAATCAAATAGCACTCCTCTAGTCTTCTTGAGCATAAAGCTTCAACTCTCACAATGACATGATCAATACCAAGATGTATCCCCTTACCCACTTCAAGCAAGGTCTTTGTGAAAGACATCACCCAGCCAGTTAAGCCCAGAAATTAGCTGCACTAAAATGTGTTGACCAAAGACTCAAAAGTGAAGTTTTAAAAGTATCAGTAACCACTCTGTGTACTCCTTTCCAAGTGGTGGACTACTAAAAATGTACATGGATATGGTGGTAATTCAAGATGACAATGCTAAGGAATGGCAGTTTAGGGCCATAGCTTTGCCAGTTTCAAAAACAAATTGTCAACTTTGTGCTGTAGTGGTGACCTCACATCCCACTCTAATGTTCCCAAAGTACCAGTCAGCCAGTCTGGGCAGTGAGTCCAATTCTGTGTTTCCTTGGCAGCTACTGAGGCACCATACCCAATAAAGGATTAACAAAAAAGAGAAGTTGTCACACTCCCTTAAGGCCCACTGGTTACTATAACCAAGAATTGTTGCAAAAATATAAGCACAAACTCTACTTATTTTTCCTCTCAGAAACAAATGATAATCTCAGACAGTAGCATATGTAAACTTGTTTCCTGCTTCGTGTGCAAATTCTCGTGGGAATTAAGATCTGTGAAATGTCAAGAGATTCGACTTGAACTAAAGTGGTAAATGCTGAAGTGCATAAGCAGCCCTCAACGTAGATTAACAATAAAATGTGGCCAACTAGGTTGATCACTATCAATATACCAGTTCTAGAATCTCCATTAGGAACAAGTTCTTGGCAAAGTTAATTGTGATGGATCTCCTTTACCCAGATTGGACCTAAAACTCCAGACCCTAGAATCCTGCCACTCATCCTGCCCTTGTTTCCCCAATTACTTTCTTACTGGATTTGGATGCTGGGTCTCAAGATGTCCCTTTAAGTGTGAACTTGTAGCTGTGTTGCTATGTGGGTTCTTTAGTTTGGTGTGTGTGGTCTGACTCCAATTCTGATTTAATAAAGTTAGAGACAGATTTTAAAACAATGATAAGAATATGTCTATTGAACACAGTAGAAACAAATGTAACAATCTGTTATATCGAAAATCATAGGTAATTCTCCCTTCCTGTTCTAATTCACAATCTTGTTTCTTTCAGAATCTCACACATTCTGTCTCTTCACATCTTGTTATACCCTGTCTCCTCCAGACTGACTCTCTCTCTACTTCTCCTCTGAGGCAAGCATCTGCTTTTGGATACATTAAATTTACCTGCAGCTCCCTCCCTTTCACAACTACTTTGAGCCATGATTGGCTGCTTACCTACCAAGTCTGCCTAGCATCTTCATCACACTAATGTTGCTTAACTGTTGTTCAAAAGAAGTTAAACAAAAAATAATTTACATACTAACGGAGACAGTCAGCCACAATATATTGATATTCAGATCCCTTTCCTCAAAGTGTTGTGCAGGTAAGTTCAGAAGAAACAGTGAAACATGAAGGATATCATCAGTGCTAATGGAAACATCCCAGAATGTCAACCCAGTGAACCCTTGTTCCATTTTACTGTAAGATTTGATTTTTTTTTCAAGTGATGCAAGGAAAAATCAGTTTCCTACCCCTGCTCCTAGCCACTGTAAATTCCTCTGTCTCCTGTTAGTGGGTGTTGAATATTTATGTGAGAAAAAACAAACAAACATAATTTGCAAGGTGGCCACATGGTCTACTTTACAGAGAGCAATATTCCAAGTGAACTGTCCTTTATTTAATAGACGACCCTGTCTAGGCCTGATTTAAAGTTAAAAATGAATTTTCACTGGTGCCTTTCCACAAGTACAAAGGATATCATACTGACTAACACTTAGGCCCTTTCCACATGGCATTTTCCATGTGAAAGGGTGCCTGGAGCATCACACGATTGTGAGGAGTGATCCACATGACACACTCATAATCATGTGACTCTCCAGGGGCTGGCAGGCACTGATCGTGCACCTTTCATTTTCAGCTAGAAGCTGAAAATGGTGCACAATTGCACATTGCTTCCAGGCCCCACTTGCACTTACCTGACATGCGGAGCCTTTGGAGCCACACCGGTTGCACTTCCTGCCCCAGCGCAGCCTGGGAAGGTCCCAGGCTGCACTGTGGAAGGAAGAGGTGGGGCTCTCATGGAAGCAGGCAGCTCATGCAGAGCCGAAGGACCTCGGACATGAGAGCCTCTCGCCTGAGGCTGGTCGTATGATCCCTGCACCCCAGCGCTGGAAAAAGGTAAGGTGCGGAAAGGGCCTTAGTCTTAGAGCCTGGGTAGGGAATATGTGACATACAGCCTGCAAGTATCTCATAAGACAATTTCAACTCCATGGTCTCTCAGAATCCGCATTCTACATACACATGCACATGCGCGCATATATATTTGTAATTTTGTCAGTTTTTGCAGCTTTATTTTAGGCCTTGGAAAGGCCTTGAAATGAGTGAAATGGAAGTTGATTTCGGATAGACTTTTTGTTTTTTAAAAAAAAACAATTGTTACCCTGTTGACAGATCCCATCCCGGGGAATATAAATCTGATATCAAATATGCCCGCCATGCCAGAGAGGTTGCCCGAGTGGGTACGTAGACAAAGAGGTAGAATGACCGAAACTAGGTCAGGTCAGGAAAATCTCCAGTCATATTTCCCTAGGAGACCTCACACTAAACACGTTCACACAGACAAAGGGCCCCCAGCCAAAAATAGCCAGCTTGAGGGGATTATTGGGTTTCCCCAGGTTGAGCAACTCCAACGTTAGCAAACCCTACACTGCAAGTTCCATCTGCATAAACCAAGCATGCAAACTACCAAGTTGCTGTTGTGTTTCTCCCTCTATTTTGGCCTTTGTTTTTCTCAGGAGAGGGCCTGCCCTATAAGTAGTCCCAGTTTTTGAGGGTCCCTTTGGAGAACTCCCCACCATGCTAGCAGACTGGCACTCTGTTAGTCGAGTGATCCCTTCAGCTGCTTCTCTTCACTGAGCTCCATTCTTCTCACTGATTCCTGGACTGAAGACTTCAGGATAGGTGCAGTATCATTGCCTTTACACCCTCTCTGCTGAATCCCTTATCAATTTTACCTCTTTCCTTTCTCAATAGGCCTTGTGTACACGAGTGAGTGAGTGCATTGGTGTGTGAGAACACATTTATTAATAAAATCCAGTTATTGGTATGATTGTCTGGCTTTTCGCTTGGTTTGACCCCATAAAAATTGGATAAAATATTTTGCTAGGTTACCCTGCCCCTCGTTTTGCTACAGCCAGCGCTCTGCTAATTACCCCTATCTTTGCATTTTTGGAGTGAATCAAGATGTCCCCCAAGGGACCCCCAGAAGTCAGGGTAACACTTTCCTGGACTTAAAATGGTCCTGGACACTTTGTGGGACATGGGGATTTTTTTTAAAAAAAATGCATATATGGCAGAAGTCTTAGTTGTAGAATTTTGAATATGACTTTGCTTGCATGAAAAATTAATGCAATGATCCTGTGGTTACTGCAGCCTCTGGTGCCTATTTCCTTAGGGACCAGAGTGATATTGAATGTTTTCATCTGTGGTGATTCTTTTGTTTTCTGTATATCTTGATAAATTTTACATAGAACTAGAGTAGATCCTTTCTCTATAGCTTGATGCAGCTCTACGAGTATACAGTGTTGTATTTAAGTTTTGTACTCCAAGTCTCAAGTCAAGTCTCAGGTTCCTACCTTCAAGCCTCAAATTGAGTCTGAAGTTCTTTCAAGATAATTCAAGTCAAGTCTCAAGCTGAGTCTTAAGTCTGGGAGCCAACTTTAACAGAAAAAAGGAGGTGGTTGTAGGGTGTGGGAGAGAGTTAAGTTCCAATAACTAGAAAATCAAAGCCCCATCCTGTCACTCCCTTTCCCACTTGCCACAGTGATGCTTCATCCAGACTTTAAACCCCTTCCCATCAATGTCAGTTTTCAATCCTCCTCTTTCTCTCCTGCTTGCCAAAAGCCCCATACTGTCATTCTCTTTCCCACCTGGCTGAAGCAGAATCTGCCTTTAAGCAGAGTTTCATCTGTCATCCATTGAGGCTTCTCTTTCTTTTTGGCTGTAGATAGTATCTTTTTGCATTCCTCCCTGACAATGTCCGTGACTTTAGTCCACTGTTCTTCATACTCCCTGACAAATTAAACTCAACAGTGCAAAGCCATTCCAAATCTATAGATTCACTTCTTTGACTGAGTGAAAGATGTGATTGTGATATAAAATAAAAAAGAAAGAAAGAAAGAAAGAAAGAAAGAAAGAAAGAAAGAAAGAAAGAAAGAAAGAAAGAAAGAAAGACTGTTGTCCTCACAAAATTTAATCAGTCATTCTCCTGCTTCATTTTTATTTCATCTTAGGGCAAAATTTCCTACAATCTATTATTCTGCTCTGTTTCCAACTTTGCATTCCAATCATCTATGATTGTAAGCAATCATATATTTCTGTATGATCAATTTCCTCCTGGACTCCAGCATAGAATCTTTCAATTTCATCTTCTGCCTCTATAGTTGGAATGTAAACTTGGATCACGGTTATATTGATAGGATTTCCTGGTCAGACTTAGCATTATATCTGTTACCTCAAAACGTAGGTGTCAAAAGGGCCATCCTGTGATGCCAATACCTCCTTGCAGAAGTGGGGAATGAATTAGCTCAAGGAAGAGGCTTGCAAGAGTGAGGTAATTTAACAACACCTTTTCTACCAATGTTTATGAGCTTGTGCAAGAAAAGAACCAGCCAGAGATTCAAGTAAGCTAAATGTGTGTTTTTATTGGGGTTCACTCATGCATGCACACAAAATACATTCACACAAGATCTAACTGAAGGAGAAAGGGAGGACAAAAATATGGATAGAAAGGCTGAAGGTCTTTGAGGGGTTTATAATTACCAGTCCAGAAGAATACTGAAAAGTTGAAATGTGGTTTGCTTAGGTAGAACCTATGGACAGTCCTTGTTCAGGAACCAGACAGACAGAGTGATGGTTAGACCTTTGAGAGATTGCACGGGTCATCCTGTCTATTGTGGGTGCTATGAGGTAAGAGGAAGGACTCCAGGTGCACAGGGGATGGGTATCTGTCAATCAGTATCCTAATGGGCTTCTCATAATTGCATTCTCCAGGAAATTCCAGCTTCTACTTAAGCCTATTATCCACAGGAATGGTGTTTATTTGCCTGACAAATGACTTAGTCCTACCTGGGCGGTGTTTAGGTTGATCTTCCTCTCTTGTTTACAGTCAGGTTTCTTCCCTAGCTTGGTTTGTCCTCTTGGTCACCTCTCGGGCTTGATTTTGATATCAGAGTGAACTAATACAGTTGCCAATCCAAAATGATGTCAATTAAGTATGGTGCCCATCCAAACCATACCAATATCAGGGACTCTCAAAGTGGGGCCTTACAGATCCTTTGACTGCTTTCAAAGGGGTTTACTGTGCTTCATTCTGTGCAGCACCAACAAGTTTTAACTATGGCGCCACCATAGCTGTCTCTGAGAGATCATCTGCCAGTGTCACTCCTACCCCTACCACTGCTGCTGCCCAGTAGCTGTTTGATACACTTAGGCCCTTTCTGCACGAGGTGAGTGAATCGCTCCATGCCGTTACTTACCAGCTCTTCTTGGGTCCGAAGTAACACATGCTGTCCCTTGAGTCCTTCTGCAGGGCTCCTCCATTGGTGCAGGGCGAACTGGAGCAGTGAAGGTCTGTAGATCTGGTGGCTTCTGGTGGCTTCGTGGGAGTGGACCAACCGCTGAGGCTGACCATTCCCACAGCCTGCCCTCCGTTGATCGCAGGCTCACATTGGTGCAAGCCTGTGCATCTGCACAGGTAAGTAGGAACGCAGTGGTGCATTCCAGAAAATGTAAAGACCTGATTTTTCCGGTCTTTACTTAGCGCAGGGGAGGACCACTTGGGAGTGGGTTGGATCGGACTGAGGTGAGGAACTAAGTTAAATAGTCCACACATAGTCTGATCCAAGGTGCGGACAACCTCCGTGCCAGGATGCCTTGGCCTGTTTTAACTGCCTTGTGCGGAAAGGGCCTTAGCTTTGCTCCTCAGCAAAAGCCTGTCTGACATGGGAGATCCTACTAGCAGCACTGCTACCGTCTGTGTAGTCTTTTGCTTCAAAGGAGCATGCAATTCCATCACCACAGAAAGGTAGTGCCATGGTAGGTTTCTCTATTTTAGAGGGCTTAAAGTTGCCCATCAAGAATTTACACCCTGATAAGCACACAGATAACCTGGTTAGAGTATTGTTGTATTGTTATTTTAATTACAGTATTTATTTCTAATTTTTTAAATCTTTAATTTAGCACATGAAAATATGTGCAAATTGATGCCATTTTTGAAATATGCACTCTCTGTTTGGAGTGATATTTAAGTAACCACCCTAGCAATTGTCTGTACTTCGCTAATAGCATTTCACTAATTTTAATATGACATGCAATAGTTCCAATTAATTTCTCATGCAATAGTGCTTTGTAGACAAATATTCCATCGTGCCTGTATTATTTCTCCAACATAAGATCCAACAATTATATTCGTTTACTTTGCAGAATGTACTTCAGCAATTCTACAAAGTCAGTGTATAACCTTGAATGAAAAGACAATTACTGAATGTGCAGTGTTGTTGCCCTTTGCTGGGCAAGGGTCAGCTTTTGCACACCCATTTAATTTAAAGAGATACTCAAACAAAGCAAGAAAAGAACCAGGGAACAGTTAAACCACTAGAAAGGACCTGTCCTACTGTCAAATCTATTTAGGCCTACATGCCTCTGACCAGTGAGCAGGTGACACCAGATGTGTTTAAAATTTCAGCTTCGTGCACCAATATTGTCATGGCTTGCTGAACATTTGAAATGTGCAGCCAAAGTCAGCTTATTAAATGCCACATGTCACCATGTGAAGCATCAGAAGAGCAAGAGCAGTGCCTGTTTTGAGAAGTATGCAAACTATTTAGAAGCACTGATGAAGTCTACCATAAGATTTTAACTTTGAACATTGTCCTCATATATTTTTCTAATGGCTTTGGTAGACAAAGAGATAGTAAATACACAATCCTCTTTCAACCACTTATGTGAAATGAAAGAGGCACATAGGATAATTTTATTTGAATTCTCATCTACATATTTCTTATAGTAAAATTGTTTCTAATGTCATATCTTTGCTATTAATTTTCTTTATTTGCAGTTAACTGTATTTTGGTGGATTGGTGTGTTTTCTGGAAAACTGAACACTCATTTATTCACTCACAAATTCTAAACATGTAATTGCTGAATTTGAAGAGTATCTCTTTTACAACTTTAATGAAACTTTCAGCCTCCCTAAGTAAAAATAATAGTGTACATGTACATGTGTGTATGTGTGTGTTCTCTCAAGGCACTTATTGACTTATGGTGACCTTGTGAATTTCAGAGTTTTCTTGGGCAAAACATATTCAGAAGTGTTTTGCCTGTTCCTTCCTCTGAAATATAGCCTACCACATATGACATTTGTTGGCACTATCTCATCCAGATACTAACCAAGTCTGACCTTCCCTAACTTCCACAATCAGATGTGATCTGGTATCTTTAGAGTATTTTGGCCTCCAAAAATAATAGACCGATATGAAATATATACTTCATAATTAAATCTCATTCAACTTAATAAAGTAAATATGCGTAAAATACATTCTACATACATTCTATACATAAAAATTCATTTTATGTCACAGGAACTATTGTGATCTTTCTCAGATTATCTAAGTCTAATGACCCCCATTCACACATTTGTATTTTCCAGGGTTCCTTGAGAATTTTGTTTGTTTGTTTCATTAGAGTGTTTCAAAATCCACAAGTTACTTTATAAATTTGTTGGAATGATCCTCAGATTTGTTAAAAAATCATAATCAAATGTGAGAAAGTGAAAGTGGTGGGTTTATCCATCTCTACTTTTGAGGTTACAATAATAAAACTATTTTTGCTACTGCGACTCAGTTGAAGTATTCATAAATAAACACTTACATCTGGGCCAACTTTCAGTGTAGGATAAATATATGACAATTAAGTTATATTGGCTTGCACAATTGTGCAGTTGGTTGAACAATGGACGTCACAGCCTTGGGCTCTCCTGTTGCACAACAGGAATCACCAGCCCTTTATTAAAGAAGTCAAGACTTTGAAAGAGGGCCATGTGCATACCTGAGGAAATATTGGCTGCATTAGAAACCACACTTATACAACCTCTGAGAATGAGCAACCATCAACATAACTATTTTTATGCAAGCATAGTGCCCCAAAATAATACCAACCATTCTATCTCCTGCTTTACACTTTCTTTTGCTACGCTTCCCAAGGTCTTATTTACATACATCTGTTACCATGTCATGCAATGCTACTCTAAGATATGAATGGAAATGAACATTATTTCATTGGCTTAAGCTATAATAAAACACTATTATGGCTGAAAAGCCATGCTATCAAAGTGGATTGGCTGGACATGCGTAAAAGTAAGTCAGATGGGAAGATGGGGCATGCTCAGGTCACAGTCAAGGGATCAGTCGGGAAGGTCTGGTTTTAATGAGCTTGTGCTAACTCCTCAATGACTCAACCTTCAGAAACAATAGCACCTGAAACTGTCTAAACAGAGAAACTGATTGTCTTAAACCTAGTCCCTCTTCCTGCTGAGATTCTTTGTTTCTTCAGCTGCCTGTCCACTAAAGAGCTTTCAAAATTTCCAGCAGTGCTTTGTCACCTAATGTTAAAGCCCTGGTGGCACAGTGGTTAAATGCCAGTACTGCAACCACAAGGTTGTGAGGTCTATCCTGCCAGGCTCCAAGGTTGACTCAGCCTTCCATCCTTTCGCAGTTCGGTAAAATGAGTACCCAGCTTGTTGGGGGCAATTAGCTAAAATACATTGTAAACCGCTTAGATAACACTAGTTGATAGGCGGTATAGAAATAAATGCTATTGCTATTGCTATATTCTGGACCCCACTGTTTGGTCTGCCAGAGAGCCATTAACACCTTCCCCCTCAGGGTAGAAAAAGGGTATTTAAACCCTGGCTCTGAGCCAGACAACTTGTAGTATATTGGACGTATGTCATCACTCTGCCACTCAGATTCCCATTCTTGTGCTACCCTTGGACCATTAGTCTGTGCCACATCACTTTGTCTCTTCTCTGCAGGATAGGTAAATATTATCCACTTTGCCCTAATTTCTCCCTATCATTTTTTCCCTTCTTTCCTTTGGTTAGCCTTTTGTGGTTGTGAGACTGCTTGGATCTAGTGTGTGATTGTCATATTTCCCAATAAAACATACTTTCAATCTCCAATTGGTGTCCCTACATTAGTACCGGTATGCATAAGTGAAAAATCCTATAAGATTACCCACCCACCTCTCTTTGTAGGTCTGTCTTTGAACTAATAATTCCCCACTTTTTCACAGAGGCACTGGCACCACAAGTGGATCTCTGAGTCACCCACCTTTTGGGCTTACGCATCTGTTTTAGATTGTGAGCCACTTTGGGTGGAGAGCTGTCATTTTTTTAAAAAGCATCATCTGTGTGTATGACCTGAGGCACAGGTGTAAAGGCACTGCACATGTAACTCTGCTTCTGTTATCTCAAAATGAATGTGGATTCTGCACAATGGATAAAAATGCTTCCATAAGGTAATTTCACATTTGTAAGATGCCAGCAGGTTTTTGTCCATGGTGTGTTATAGAACTAAATCATCATCATTATCTGCTTGCTATTTTTCGCCATGTGATTACATAAGAAGCATTGGCAACTGGTAGGTGCGATAGCATTTTTTTTGTCCAGAAATCTGTCCTTGCACAAGAATATTTTTAAAGAGAAAGTGAGATCTTTTGCACTCTTTACACATTTTTTTTTAACTGGAAACAATGGTTTTGTGCAAATGAATTATTCTCAGAAAAAGTCTCAAGTGAGGAAAAATTGTTCAAAATGCATAAACCTTCACAGTATCTCAATCAGTGGAAAGAAACTTTTGGAAAAAAAAATCACTCTTGCAGGAATGCATGAAAAGAGCAAAGGTTTAAAAAGGTTTTGTTTCTTGGAGTAGAACCTATCAAGTATTAAGAGCAAACATTCTGAATTGTCATCAGCTACACATATTGCATACTACCTAACAAATGCTATCAGATACAAAATGCTATTACATGTACAAATTGCCAAAGATAATTAAAAAGTTAACTACTACTGCTTGTCAGCTGTAAAGTTCTGAAATGTAATAACGGAAGTAATAAAGAAATATCAACTAAAAAGAAGGGAATGCTCAAAATAAAATCCGCAATTATATCAAATATTAATTACCCTTGACTGACAATATTTTCAGTATTTTCCGATATCAGTAATTTCATCATCAAATCATCAAATCAACAGCAAATTATTAAATCAAAATATGAATGTTGTATGTGGACTACAGATATGAAGTGTTTCGCAAAAGATAAAATATAGAGATGATATCTGCAAGATATGGTTTGCTTGTGCTAGCTAGAATAAAACTATGGCTCTCAAAATTTAATTTAAACAAACTATAACCTAAGTGTAGATGTTATAGTGAAGTGGGAATAATGGTTTTTTTTTAAAAAAAAAATCTCATTTGTTGTGTTGGAAAAGGAAGCATACGTACTTAAGCATATGTGCTCCTGAAGACTCAGTCACGTAGGAATGTGGGGAGGGCAATTCGCCTTGGGCAGCAATGTTTCTGGGGCATCTCAGCCCTTGCCATGCCCCCGCACACCCTGGCCATGCCTCCACACACCCTGGCCACACCCTTGCCATGCCCCCGTGAGCCCTGGACATGCCCCCACACACCACAGCCACACCCCTGCACAGTGGCCACACCCCTCGTGCTGTAGACCTGCCCCCTCCCGCTCCCCTCCACACACTCCAAACTCCGCCACTGTGAAGACTATATTGGATAACTGTACAGAATTCAATATTTCCTATAAAATCTGAACTAGACCAGTGTACTACTGTACCAGAGTCACAGTTCAAGATTCTTCTTCTTCCTCAATGACATGCTCTTCAATTGAGCAAGCTAAGTCCATTCATGCCCTTGATGCACATCTGCATGCAGCTAGACATCAAATATTTGAGCTCAATGGATGCAGTTCTTATGGTTTGTCATCTTGGGTAAGTAGTCATACACAGAAAACCCTGATGAAAGATGGACTGGGCCCCATATTGTCTTGCATATAAGTAACATGTTCTTTTTCTACCCTTATTCAACTGGACCTTCTTGGGAATTTTCTTCCTCCTAGTGTCTCAAATTACTTTTTGAAGACAGGCTGGAATTTGTCCCAGTATTCTTTTTGTCTTTTCAATTTACTGTGTATTGATTTTTCTTCCCCCTTTCTGCTTTTAAAGTTATATTTTTAGCTTAGCATCAAAAAGATTATGGCTGCTAAAAACATCAGCTGCCTTGTAAGCCATCTTATTTGGAACAAATGGACAACTCTTGACCTATGGCATATATGGTCAATAGATACTTTTTCATTTTGTCCCTCAGGGTGCATAATGAATTCCATGAACCCTAACAGATACCCTGCTTGGAATGCTAGTGAGATTACCTGTAAATGAGCCATCAGATACAGATGCATTTAAGAGAATCATAGAATTATACAGTTGGAAAAGACCACAATGACTGTACGGTCCAACCTCCTGCCATGCAAGAACACACACTCAAAGTACTCACAACAAATGGCCATCCAGCCTCTGTTTAAAAATCTCCAAAGAAGGTGACTCCAATGCACTCTGAGGCAGCATATCCCATTGTTAAATGGTTTTTATCATCAGGAAGTTCTTCCTGATGTTTAGGTGAAATCTCTTTTCCTATAGTTTGAATCCATTGCTCTGTGTCATAGTCTCTGAGCAGCAGAAAACAAGCTTGCTCCATCTTCAATATAACTTCTCTTCAAATATTTAAACATTGCTATCATGTCACCTCTTAACCCTCTTTTCATCAGGTTAAATATCCCTAGCTTCCTAAGCTGCTGCTTATATGGCATGGTTTCTAGACCTCTCACCATTTTGGTTGTCCTCCTCTGGACACATTCCAGCTTGTCAATATCCTCCTTGAATTGTGTTGCCCAGAAATGGATACAATATTCCAGGTGAGTTCTAACCAAAGCAGAACTGAGTGGGTAATAAGTAACGAGTGGGATTTTTCCTCTCCTAACATAAATTGCTTGAAATTCAGATACACATTTCAGGTCTAGCAACTCCATTCCAAACAGAAATTTGCACTCCTGGCCAGCCATTTATTTATAACAGGGCTATTTGGGAGACTTGGGAGGTAGGTTAGATTCATCCTCACAATGAATTTCCTCTTTGCTCCTTGCATACATGATCTGTAAACTGTAAACTGCCACCTGGTTCTCACAAGAGGGCACATTTTCCTTAGTACCTTCACAGTTTCTGCATTCTAATTTATAGCAGCGAATAGTTAGGGCTATATAAAGTGACATTTTTGGCTAGACTGGTTCCTTTTAAGCCCATGGCTAGTATGTCTACATACCACGTGAGCCTTAATATATACACTATCGCCTGAGGAGTGGTGCATACATTTCTTTGTATAGAGTAACTTGGAAAGAGGAGCAGTGGTTTGCAAAAGTTTTCATGAAACTCTTGAAATAGTCAAACAGATAGCCACATTAGTTTTTTCAAGATAAAAAGAAAGAGAAGGAGGTTTACCTTTAAGACTTGTTTACCTTTAAGACTGGCCAATTTTCCCAGCTTTCATGGATTCCAGTCCATAATAAATTGGTTAGTCGTAAAAGGGGAACAATACTCTCCCCTGCTTCTTCTTATGTTTGAAATAAATGTGTCATGCCGCCCAAATTCTTGTCTTTCAGTGCAGACATAAGGATATTATTTGAAATTTCAGTAGTAGTAAGCACAATATAATGACCCTTCCTTGATCACATTGAAGATTAAATAGCAAAACAGAATGGATTTTTTAAAAAACATTTGTAGTATTTACTGTGTAATATCTCAGAACCATTATAGAAAGATTAATTTTCTAGGCATGCTAAAGGTGACAGATGGTGTTAATATACTAATTACTCACAATTATTACTCCACAGTTATGATTATTGTGAATTTTGTATGCTAAATACTCTGAAAGCTACAGTTTCTATACAATCATATGCATGTCTACTCAGAGATATGTCCCACTGAATTGAATGGAGCAGTCTCACGTGAATATAAGATTTTACTCTATTCATAATTCTCTTTCTAATCATCATCACCATCACCATCACCATCACCATCACCATCACCATCACCATCACCATCACCATCATCATCATCATCATCATCATCATCGTAATCATCATTTTGAATTAATTGAAAGGCAGGAGTTTGGACTTAAATGAACTTCAGTACTTTCCACTAAAATTTGTCTTCCAGTCCCACTCTGAAATTCAAATGGTGCTTCAGTTCAAATATGCCAAAACTTTCTAACAGTTCAGAAACCTTAGGAGAGATTATTTTTACACACACACTTCAATTACTTTGAATTAAACTTTATGAAAACTGGATTGTTTTCTACCCATCATCACTTTTTTTTTTCACTCCCAGGCTAAATATTTTTTAATAATAATAATAATAATAATAATAATAATAATAATAATAATAATAATAATAATAATAATAATTTGGCTCTTATTTGCATCTGCCCAGTACTATTTTGTGTGGGTGTGCCTATACATCTCTTTGTGTTACTGATATGGTGCTAATATAAGCTTGGAAACATTTTATTGTTTAAGAAAAGATCAACAATGCCATCTACAGCAGAAGATAAGCAACAACCAGAGAAATTCTTAACATGGGATTTGGTAATTCCTTGAAAGATACAGGTCAAAAGAGGATATAGCTGTCTTTAATATGAACAAAGGATAACCAACACTTCCTAGAAAAATAGAATTTAGAGAGAAGTGTGGGGTCTTTCTCAGTTTAGCCAAAACTGAGCCAGAACACATTTTTATGATGTACATAAAAGCCAAAATTTCATCATACTTCAGAAGTGACCATGAAGATAGCCAAAAATCCACTAAGCCAGTTGTGAATGGTGTAATCTAGAGATACACTTCATTACTGTTTTATATTCATAATCCCTAGGTATTCCCTAGTTTAGGTGGATAGATAGGGACCATGAAAGTTCTCCAATTTTCACTTTCAGAGCAGCAGAAACTGCAATCGATGGGGTCTGCTCCCCTCTTGATTAGGAAGCAGCTGGCAGATGGTCCTCACCACCATATGGACAATCTCCAGTGCAAGGGGACTCCAATGCAAACAATGACAGGGACATTGTTTCTGCTTGTCTCACTGGAGATTGTTTATGGGATGGTGTGGGACTGTCAGTCACCTGCTTTCCAATTGACAGGAGAACAGATTCCTGTCAATCACAGTGGCTACTGCCCATTAGGTGGGGATTGGAGGGTTGGCTCAGTGGCTCAGTAGCACTGTGTAGCTATGTACCCATGGTAGTTATACATTCATAGTGAATTCTGGCCCAAAACATCAAGATTACCCATTAAGCTGATGTTGGCTAGATGATTGCTTGGTGCTTCCAACAGAGTTCTACTCAATAAAATAAAATTATTTCCTCTCGTTTCCAGAAATATACAAAATCCCAACTCCAATAGAGGGACAGTGGTGCAGTGGGATAGAACATGTTATGAAGCCATGATTGTTGAATGTTGACCTAGGGCTAAATCCTTTTAACATGGATTGATGGCACCAGCTATTTGTTTGTTTGTTTATTTATTTATTTCCTGTCCTTTATCCTAGGTTCTAAGGGTGGCATATGGTAAAATCAGTTAAACAACTAAAAACAATTTAACATTTTTTTAAAAATAAAAAGACTGAGAATATATTAAACGCTTTAAATAGTTTTTTTTTTTTTAAAAAAAAAGAGAAACCACGTGCATTTGGGAATTAATCAATTAAGTCCCAACGGCTTTAATAAACAGCTATCACCAGAATCCTAGATCAGCTACTTCATTCTACCTGCTTAGTTAAATCTGCATAACCACTTATCGTCTGGTACAATCTCTCAGCCAAGTCTTTGAGCCAGCAACTGGATTGGGTAAAAGAGGTCTATTCAGCTTCCATTTGGGCACAAGGAAGAGGATGTTTCCACCCCTTTCCCACCATTGAGGAAGAGGGCTTTTTCCATATTACACTACAGTGCTATTATTCTACTTTCAACATCTTGTGGAATTCTGAGTTTGTAGTTTCTCTGACAGAGAATTCTAAATGCCCCTCCCTAAACTAGAAATCCCAGGATTCCACAGGATGTTGAAAGTGGAATAATAGCACTATAACAGAGTCACGCAGAAATGGCCAACGACTTGCAGCAGGGGTCCTGCTTCTAGTTCTGGTAGCCCCATTTACAAGAGTCACAAAAGTAAAAGTCATCTCCCATGTCTAGCCTCCATTTTTATATTATGTGCTCCTAGCTATAAAGAACCAACTCATGAATGGTACTCTAATAGTAACCCCTCATTGGTGCTGTTGTTGCCACATGACACAAACTAGTGAAAATTAAAAGGCCTCACTAAATATTGATGGCAGTCTTTTACTTCTCTCATCTTTATCCTATCAGCTGCCACTGAAAAATGATCATCAGGGAAAGCTTTATTAAGCTTTTTACTTTATCCCCTATATAGTGACTGATTGACATTCCCTTTTAAGGTTGAAAAATGTAGTACTGCATTTATAGACAATATTGTACGGTAGCAAATCTATTCCTACACTTGTCTATAGGATATGTGAGACATCTGTAGGACATGGCTGCTGTATCTGAATTTGTTGCAGGGCCAGTCCTACTATTAAGCAGAGTAAGCTGCGTGCCTTCCTTTCAATAGCAGGACTCAAGGGGATGAACAATGTATTTAAAAACAATACAGATTAAAAAAATATACAAAAATGTCAATAAAATAGAAATACAAGGATATAAGGCACCAACAACCTGGCTATGATTCTTTGGACCAACAGACATTTTTGAGCAATTTTCAAAGTACATTTCAGAGCACATTACAGTAACCCAAATGGGATCTAAGCACAGCATGTGTTGTAGTGGCCAGATCTGACTTGTCCAGGAAAAGGTGCAGTCAGAGCACTAGCTCTAACTATGCAAAAACACTCCTGGTCACTGCCAAAACCCGGACTTCCTGACTGAGAGCTTAATCCTGGAGTACCTATATTTTCAAGGGGAGTGTTATCCCATCTAACCTGTTCTCAGATCTATCTTTCAACTGACCAAGAACACCCCTATCTTGTCAGGATTAAGCTTTAGTTTGTTTGCTCACATCTAGTCCCTTACTGCTTTCAAGTAGCCACAGGTGTTTTCTACATAAGAAAAACAGCAACATGTAACATGTGTAACATTTGGGTTGTCCAACTTTTAAACCAGTAAAGGTTGCAGCTACAACATCAAACACTTCACTGCATTATTTTTATAGATATATTGTGAGCTATTTCATTTTGCATTTTCTGCAGATTAGATTAGATTAGATAGATAGATAGATAGATAGATAGATAGATAGATAGATAGATAGATAGATAGATAGATAGATAGATGATATATATATATATATAAGAGAGAGAGAGAGAGAGAGAGAGAGAGAATGAGAGAGAGAGAATGCATATAGTGAACAACAATATAAATGGATAAGGTGTTATTTCCTCATCCCTCCTGGGAAGGTGTGCACTTTTCTGTGCATAGAGAAAAAGGTTTTAAGTGCAAGTTTTGCTTGCAAAGCTACACCGTTTCTCAAATTTTTATGCAGTTCTCAAAAACTGTGTTGTTTATTTTGTGCCAGAAACTTTTGATGTGCCAGTTTTTCTTCCTGGCCAAGTTTCTAAAAGCTTCAGGAACTTCAGATTAAATCCCAGTAGGGAATTTAACAAATTCTGTTCCATCTGTAAGGAAGTGTGTAATCTTATCCAGCACAGGCTGAATTCTTATTCCCTGATCTGTCTTTTTACTGACCAGGGACACCTCTGTTTTGTCTGGATTAAGTTTTAATTCCTTTCTTTGCTCTCACGCAGTCTGTTACTGATAACAGACTCTGATTCAGTACTGAGGTAGCTTTCTTGGAATCAGATGGAAAAGGGATATAGAGTTGGGTGTCATCAGCATATTTGTGAACCAAATCCAAAACTTTGGATGATCTCTTCCAGCAGTTTCATATATATGTTAAAAAGAGTGGACAACAAAACTGAGCCCTGAAGGAGTCCACAGTCCAAGAAACAGGGGATTGAACAACAGTCCCCCAGCAGTACTTTCTGAACTGCCCCTCCAGGAAGGACCTGAACCACTCTAGAATAGTACCTACAAGTCCCATCCCAGTAAGAAGACCCAGATGGATACCATGGTTGATAGCACAAAAGCCATTACCAAGAGATCCAGCAGGACCAACAGGCACACACTTCCCTGTCCCTTTTCCAGCATAAGTTGTCTAGCAACCAGACCAAAACAGATCTAAACAATCCACCTCATCCAGGAATACCTGGAGTCAAGAAGCCACTACACACTCTAGTTCCTTGTCCAAAAATGGGATGTTGAGGACATGCCACTGTTTTCTTCCAACAATTTTTTGGGAGTAGTTTTCTCCAGTTCTTTCCAACCTCCTGATCTAGTACATAACAGTTGCGATGTTTGTTGCTTTCCTGGTGTGGACAGCTTGTGTAGTCTTCTTTTCCTAAGGCATCAGAGATATTGCCACTATGAAAGGTCCCTACTAAGCGATCAAACAGAGAGGCCACAAACTGAGGATGCAAAAGCCAGCAGGCATTGTATGCATGCAGACATTCATTTGCTCAGGTAAGACAACATGTAGAAGCTATCATTGCATTTCAACACCATTTTTGTAAAAAAAAAAAAAAAAAGTGAGCAGCAGATTCCAGGGAGAGTGTTGAGAGAAAGATGGTGAGATGGTGAACATACCCTATATGGCTCTGCCTTTCTGCAGCTGTAACAGAGGTTACTGTCCCATTTCTGGTACTGAAGCAAGGTTACACTGGCAGTCCATTCAGCTTCTAAATGTTCCAGGCAGCAAAATTTCAGGGATGGCCATGCTCTTAGGCAACTGTCAATAGTCATTTTTTGAAATGGTCAAAAATGCTGCCATTTAAATATATTGATGTAATACCACAGCTATTATATTTTCCTTTCTTTTTTGTTCGACCTTGCTATATTTGCCCAATCTCATAATGCAGCAGTTCACCTGTCAGACATACTTGAGTAATTTGTCTGAATCTGTCACTGAATGTGATTCAATGCTTGCTTACCTTGCAATGACACTGTAAGCTTTCAGTTGTTAATCTTTGTAACATGACTGGCAGTTGTAAAATGGCAAGAATTATATTTAATACATTCTCAGGTATATATGTCTTAGTATTTAAGCGTGTGTCAGCTAATTAGAATATAAGAAAAAGTGAAACTATGGAGAATATTTTCATTCATAGTACCAATGTTTCTGGGATTCTACTGGAGACCATGAGTCACAGAATAAACCAGAGCAGTTAAGTGTCTAGTGATCTTTCTATTAGATCCAGATTGATTTTGCTTGCCCAAGATAAAATGTTGAACATTCACCTACCCAGCATCAAAGGCAAACAAGCAACAACAAGGTACTGAACTAGAGAACAGGATTTACCTCAGATATGCTTGGATGTATAAACCACAGCATGCAGTGTGATATATGTTATACTTGAATTCAGCTAGAGAAGAACTGTAACAAGTATGTGAAAGAAGTTTTGTATTTACTTAAAGTAACTTAGCAGAAACATTCATACATTAATAAAGCATGTTTCTGCCTGTTAAACATGCCCCATCATAACTGATTCTTCACCAGCACACTGCTTTCTCTCCTTCCTTCTCTTCCTCGCCCTCTCTCTCCATCTGTCACTTTCAATTGACTCTTCTCAGTGGAGATGGATTTTGACTTGATCCACTATTCTGTCTTCATTTTCTGCCACCATTTTCTTCTTCCCACTTATTCTTCAGTTAACCATGGTGATGGAATGGGTTATACTTTAGTCTACTTCATCCTGTAGAAATGGGTACCCTTGTCCTACTGCACTGAAGGAAATGGAGGAAAAGCAAACAAAAGTAGCCTTATAAGGATGGAAATCCTTATTTTGTTCTCTCTTGCAAAAATGCTGGATGGTTTTGAAAGTTTTTGTGCATTATTTAATGATTGGAGGTGTTGGCAAAAAAAAAGTTGCTCAAAAAATCTCACAATGTTTTTCTGTAGAAGTTATATTTTGCATGAAATAAAACCCTTGGAAAATATGACAAATGAAATTGAAATGAACACCTATGATTTCGCAATAAAACTTTTTTCCTCCAAAAATAATGTCAAAAGAAAATGGAACAAAAGTTCTGACATTTTGTTTGTTTGTGATGATTGCTAAAAGAAAAAAGAAAAACCTTCAAAACAGTTGTAAAAAAGTCACAAATAGGTGTTCGTTTGTTCGTTTGTTTTTGATATGATGTCTTGATGTGCTAAAACACTGTTTGCTGCCAAGAACGAAAATAGTAGTGGATATCCTTTACATTTCTATCTCATGTTCATGAGCAGGTTCTGCAACCCAAGCCACGCTGTCTAGAAAGGGATCTCCATGCTCCAGATAATATCTTGGAGGGCACAAATTGGTACAGAAGTGATAGGGATCTGAGATTTAATGTGCTTGCCTTTAGATCAGCCTATCTTTAGATCCAGGTTATTTTCCATATTCATGATGCAGCCAAAGGTGTGTGTGTTGTGGGGGTGGAGAATAACCTAATGTCAGCACACCATCAGTTGATATTCTTCATTCTTATTTGCTAAAACTGTAAAATCCTAGGATTAAGTGATTAGGCAGCATATCAAAATAATTTGAAATTTAAAGTGACAGCACAGTATACCTGTTTCCATTGTCTTTGAAAATAGAATTCTGTTCACACAGTTGACCATATGTTTGCCTTTTCATTTCAAGGTGAGAAGCAATACTGGTTATATAAGAGTGCTCTAAAGATTACTGAGATAATTTGTGTGAACTATTTTCAATAAATGAAAAGAAGGATGCCTGAGAAATTCACATGATCAAGGATTTATTTTATTTTTTTGTTAATAGATTTACCCAATTCACACCTTTTGGCTCAAGCACAGATCTATTTGAAATTTGTGGCCAAAACTGATACATTACTGAGCTTTTTCTCAATTTTTCAAAGAAAATGAACATGTACAACAGCATGAACACATTTGAAAAACACACAAACACACCTTTCTTTAATGTGAAAAAACATACAATCCAATCAATGATTGATGTATAGATTAAAAAGGAAATATTCTTCACCCCACCATCGCCTATTCTATGCACACATACTTCTGTCCGCAATTTTCATAGAATGGACCTTAGGGTTAGAAAAAAAGAAAGCCATAAAAAGAAGCTTGACAGATCTGCCTATCCCTACTAGAAAGTACAATATAAACCCTCAAATTTGTGCTTAAATTAAGTGGTACTAACCTATGCTTAAGAAGACAATAATTACAGTCTTTTGCAAATCTTTGCTATCTTGAGCACTATAAATAAAAAAAGTTCTACAACAGAAAAATCCATAACTGTTGGCAGCAGTATTTTTTGTGGGGCTGATATTCACAATAGTTGGAATGTATTTCTTCATTATCCCTAAGAACAATGAAAGTCAGGCTCAGTGAGACATTTCTGCAGAGACAAAGATTACTACAGGAGCTACCAGTGTTTGGCAGCATTTTTTCCTCTCTATTCCTGCTGGGCCAGAAATACTTTCCTCTGGGTCCCCCCCACCAGGCCTAGTCACTGCCCTGTCTAGAGAAGAAACCTGATGGGCTGAAGTGGGCTGTAAGATTGCAAAAGAAAATACTAAGAGTCAAACACTGCTTCATATGTTTGCCATCATTTAAACATCTCTTTCATACATTTGCTCACCAAATCTCACAGGAGGGCTAGAACCAATCTCAAACTAACTTTCTTACTGCACTGTGCATTCTGTGTAACTCATGCCAGAGGTGTGAAAAATGCCAATCTCTCCAACTTTTTCTTTTTCTCAGAGACCAAAGATGAAGCTAAAAGTTCAGGGATTCACCTAGGCCTTAGGTGCTTTTCAGCATGGAACCCATGAGCCATTTTTCAGTTTGCCAATGCTAATAGCACCTTTCATGCCTCAGGGTTTCAACTGATTGATTGCTGGGAATTAAAGGGACTTCTCCCCTTCTTCCCTAATATATCATTGCTCAGGTGCATAGCGGTACTTTACCTTTCTCTGATGCATCAAATATTGCTAAATGCCTGAGGCAGTGTAACAGTGGACCAATGGGCTATAGGGGAATGGCAATTCCTTTACTCCTAGAAAGAAAGCCTGAGCGAGAAGAGAAATCTCGAATTAGGGCATACCAAGCTGGTACTTAGCACTCAAGATATAACACACATCAAGCAGTGACCTTGAGGAGACGCTTCATATACAGAGAGATAAAATACTGTTTATCCTTCCTTTTGCTTTCTATTTGAACTAAGTATATCTTTTAGATAACGGTTCAACCTCAGACTAACTTTGATAAAATATTGAACCACTGAGTTTCCTCATACTTAATCTGTTCTGGCTGCCATGGCAGAATGAAAGAAAAGTGAAACAAAACAAAGGTACAAGGATTATGCAATAAAGGTTTCATTGGCTACTCCTGCAGGCCTGAAATCTCCACTTTCTGAAAATCTTAACCTTACAGAAATCTCTTCCTGTATATTTCCTGCTCTGAAGAAAAGTTAGCCATTGATTAAAACAGAAGCAAACTTTAGTTCAGGAGTTCATTTCTCTGTATTAATTATTTGGAAAGCTACACTTTAATTTCTCTCCACACTCTATTCCCTTAAATTTTACATTTTAATGGACAGATTTTACCATCTTGAACCAAAAAAGGAAAATAAACTGTGTTAACATTAGGAATAGCATTTCCTAATTAACATTTCCTAATTTAACATTAGAAATGACATTTCCCATAATAACATATTGAATGTATGCATTAGTTCTCTTCTTTCTTAAATAAATTTTTAATTGAGCTGTGCTATCCAAACACTGTGGTATGCTTACATTTGTTCTCTGGTATTTTGATATCTCTTCAAGTCCAATTCAACCTGTCCTTTTTTAGAAAGACATAAGCCCCATTGTATAATCACGTTATAAGAACCAAATGATAACTAGAGCTAGAATGATCAAAGAAGGGGGAACTGACTTCACATGTGGTAATTTTACTAACATCTAAAATACTGTTTGAGAAAATCCCTATAACTGTGATTGAGGCTTATGACAATTTGATCCAGCTGTTTCAAGAAAATCTAACACATAAATCTGATTTTCAATGTGTTCTATCAATCTGAAGGGTAACACTTAGTTTGATGAAAAATGTCTACAAAAGAAAAAAAACCCAAAGAGATTCCTGTATTCAATTTAGTGAGGCTGGTATAAGAGGTGTTACATCTACATATTTCCAGCTTAAAAAAGAAAGAAAAAAACCAAAAGGGTATAAGACTCTTCTATTATCCAAAAAGCGTAAATTCAGTCAAAATTCATGGTCTTTGTTGCTTAATGCCTCACTCAATAATTACTCAAAAAGTTTTTGGGAGTTTGTTTCCAAAGCTCTATGTTCCCATTCTCAAACTCCAGGATATGAGATTTCAGCTGTGGTATTTTAGAGCAATTTACTCAGACAATGACAATGAATCTGATTCTATTAAGGCCATTAAAATCAAGGTAGTAAGGGCACCTCCCTGGGAAACAGTATCCTCAGCTGAAGTTTAGTGACCCAATTTTACATCTCAAAAATAGACAGACTTCTGGAAATTATAATATTCCAGCAGAATTTATTAAAACTAATAGTCATTGGTGGGCACCATTTTTTGTGTCTCTTTTTACCTGAATAAATAACTCCAACATTGTTCTAAATAGCTCAAAACAAGCCATAGCAGTTGTAAGTACGGCCAGCAGCTCTCTCCCAGGGTCTACAATTTATTAATTTATCACATCAAATTGATACCTCCACATGGCTAATATTAGAAATCATTCCATGTGTCTGACAGGGTCACTGAAAGTACACTCAGGCAGGAAGTTAAAACTTTGGTCAAGCCAAAGGTGACTCAGACTAAATCTGTCACGTGGGCCAGGGATTCCTGGAAGACATTCTGGCCATAAAACAGACAAAAGGGCCCTTTTGCACTGATATGGCAGCTCAATAGAATCACAATCAGCCTGCTGAATGTAGGCAATTTCACTCTACCTGGGCCTTTTGTCTCATTTGGTCAGTGTCATTCACAAAGGACTGAGAAAACATCTAGCCAGAGATGTTGGTCATTAAAGGCTTTTGATCTAGCCTCCTCTACTATTGTTCTCCCAGGGAGAGAACTAGCCCTCCAGGTATATTTTTTCTATAAAAACCCCATGTTTTTATCTGTTCGTGGGTTCATTCACATTTTCCTCCTTGATCCCTGTCAGTTTGTCTTGCCTCACCCCCCCTTCCCCCATTTTGAGTTTCATCGCTTTGAATCTCCAGTTTTTCAACATTGGCTCCCTTGGGCATTAAATCAAGGTAAAGTATTGCCTCTGAACACCCCAAACAAAATCCCTATCAATTTTCCTTACTTTCTTTTTCTTTAGCTCTTGAATGAATGTGTGAGGGTGTTTATTGTTGTTTGCTTTAATTACTGAGGGTTTAATAAAATCTTTAAACTGAACAACCTGTCTAGTTCTTGGCTTGGTCTGACTCTGTAAAATCTGGGTTACAAGGTCCTGCAAAGTTACCCTGCCTCTCGTATAGCTAAAACAGTGCTCTGAGCTGATTTTCCCCACAATTTTGACAGATTTTGGGAATCCCTTAAGGGAGCCCCCTAGCAAGCAGGGTAACACAGTGCCAAGCTATAAGAAGGGACAAGCAAATGACCATAGGAATTACAGACTAACTAGCATATCTACCCATATTGCCTGGGTTTTTTTTTTTCCTCATAGGTAATACTTATCAGAAAGATTTGGGATCCTGTGTCTCTGATTCCCCAAACTGTCTTGTCCAGTACCTCTAACTTCTTCCCATATTCCCCAATCCAATCTGTATTTGGAGTTATTACATGCAGAGGTTGGTTTCCTGGGAGAATACACTGCCCCCCTCCTTGCTGCTAGGCCTCATCTTCATAGCAACCAGCCTATTATCTTGCTGAGAATACTAAAGAGCCCTCCCTAAACTGCAAATCCCAGGATGTCATAGAATCTTCTTAGAGATCCAATCATATGAGGTCTTCACCTGACACAGCCAATCATATGAGGTCAGGCCTTTACCTGACACAGACAAACAGACAAACTTCGACTTTTATATATTAGATTAGTTTGCTATCCAGTATGGGTAAGATCTATACTCATTTTCTTTTCAATTGATTTTTTCTTTCTTAAATGGTAACAGTATTCTCACTGATGGTCAAGTAACTTTTAGAGAAAGCCATTCAACATCTGATCATTGTTTGGTCCTCACTCACCTTGCAGGGAAATATTTGAGACTTATGCAAGGTATATACATTTATGGATTTAAAAACAGAATTTGATTCTATTTCCAGAATTTTGAAAAAGATGGAAACTATTCTAATAGATACTAAACTTTATTGTCTAATTAAGGCACTGCACAATGGCAGTCAACTTCAAGATGTTGCTCACAGGGAAAACTCTCTGGAGTTATACCTATGTCACGAGGGATAAAACAGGGTTGCATTATTGCCAAGACTGTTTGACCTGTACATGAATGATCTCAAAGTTGCACTGATGGACTCAAATGGCCATCTGCCTAAATTAGTAGACAGAAAAATCTCCTCTTTAATTTATTCAGATGATGCTTTCAAGATCCAGAATAGGCTCTAACTGTTTGTTAGGAAAATTTTTGAAAATACTGTTCTGAGAATGAGGTTAAAATTAATTCAGCTAAATCCTAAGTTTTAAAAAGATTTTTTTTTCAGCATAGATGGAGTTCAGATGGATTTCCCTTTGAATAGGTTAGAAGTTTCCTGTACCTTGGGATTGTATTCTAACACCTTGGGATTGGGTTACCATAAAATTTCTTGGACTTTTCATAGTTCTACAGTTTTCAATAAAGCCCATGTCTGTCAATCAGCTATTTGGAATTATTTTTGTTTAATGACAGAGAATAATATACCATCTGTTCACAAGGTTTATAATGCACTAGTTGTATCTAAATTGCTATTTGCTGTTTTCCTTTGGATTGAAGGAGTTAACTCTGAGTTTTACAACTTCCAGGCCAAATTTTTAAGAGTGCTACTTCAGACTCCTAGATGTGTTTCTAACCCATCTAACCCAGTGTTAACCCAGTGCTAACCCATTCTAACCCAGTGTTAATGCTTGAAATGCTCCTTTTCAGCCAGGATGGTAATTATGATATTTTGGCTCAGCATTATTCTTATCAAGTTTGGTAAATGCCTACTTAATTACCTGGTTCAGGATGAATATCCCAGTTGCTTGTCTAAGTATATAGCCCATAGAATAGTCACCGTTGACTTCTCATATTCCTTTCTTCTTAACGTAGGCTTTGATACATCATTACAATCAGCTAAACAAAGGCTTTGGACTTAGCTTTTTTGTAATCTTCAGGCTCACTCCCTTTCATCGTACTCAACAAGTGCACTGAATATTGATTATACAGGGTCTTTTCTTCTGACTGATTACATAAAGAACTTTACTGTTCCAAATTACCATGTATTTATTATCTGCTAAGGCGAGATGTAATGTTTTCCCTTCAGAACTGTTTTATCACAAGTATGCTTAGATGCCCATCTCTGTGAGGCTTTGTCCCTGTGGTTTTCAGGAGGGTAAAAGTAGGTCATACATTTTATTATCTTTTTTTAAAAAAAAAAAAATCAGGTATGCTGTGACAAACCCAGTGGGAGGGGGTCTAGACAACAGAACCTCCTTGGCAACTGAGAGTGTTTAAGCTGATTGGCTGGTGAAATGGAACCTTGGATAGCCTGGGGAGGGGCTGGTGGAAAGAGGAAAATAACGGATTTTAACTGTCTGGAGAGTGATTGAAGAGGAGTGTGATTTGTGGTGTGTTTGGTAGAGGCTGGAGATTTGAAGAGCTCTGTGGGAGAGAGAACTGAGAAATTGGGTGTATAAGAGATAGTGAATGAATTGAAAGAGAGAGAGAGAGAGAGAGAGAGAGAGAGAGGAATGGTGCGCTGTTTATAAACATTTAGATAGAAAACACATTTAAAGTAACAGTGTTACAATAAATGTTTGAAGTTCTGTCTTCCTTAAAACAGTGTCACAGAGTCTTATTTTGAATCCTGGAATATATACACTACCAATAATATCATCTTGACCTTAGTGCCAACAGTACCACAGTCTTGGAAAATATAAATGACTGCTGATTACATCTGGGAAAAGAGCAGATTTAGGGAAGGCAGTAAAGGGGGGAGTCCTGAAAGGAAGAAGCCAAGGGGGAACAGGGGGAACAAGAGTGAGGAAGGGACTGCCTTCTCAGAGAGGGAGAACGGAGGTAGACCTGTTCATCCCGGCCCTGGTTCGATTCAAAGATCTCCCTGGCTGTTCAGACCCAAACACAAAGAGCTGTCAGGCTGGGCAGGCCTTGAGTGCAAGGCTTGGGTGCTCCTTTCGAACTCAGCACTGATGGGTGGTGTTTTTTTGTTCTCTGCATTTTACATATACCAACAGTTGATTCATCAATTACTTAGAAATTTACCAGCCAATCAAATAAATTTTGTGTTAAAATTCTATTAGAGGATAGAAACTCTAGTGTAACCTTCCTGGTTGCCACATTTCTATCAGCAGTAAATAAGATAAGAGAGAAGGCAACTTCTTCATATGATCAGAATATTTAGGAGACTTTGCTTGTGTTCTGTTTCTCTCATGCTCTGTAATTATATAGAAAAAGTAGGTCCATTGAATTAATGGGCTCCATTTATTCTGAAGTATATTTGAACTCCCTAGAGCTGTTTTGGTGACATAGGCCCTTTTCGCACAACATTTCCGATGCGAAAGGGCCCCTTGAAAGTCATGCACATGTGAGGAGCGGTCCACACGACGCACTCACATTTGTGTGATGCTGAAGGGCCTGACATGGACCATGCATGCATTTTTTCATTTTTGGCTTGAAGCTTGGTTACCTGGTGTGCAAAGCCTCGGGAGCTGGGCTGGTTGCACTTCCTGTCCAGTGCGGGCTGGGAAGATCCCAGGCGAAAGGAAGAGGTGGGGCTCTCACGCGAGCAGGAAGCTCATGTAGAGCCGAAGAAGCAGGGAAGTGACAGCCTCACTCCAGAGGCTGCTCGCACAAGCACTGCACCCCAATGCTGAAAATAGGTGAGTTGCAGAAAGGGTCATGGATAAGAGTCTGGAGCTGGGAGAAGAATCATATCTTCCAATTTAGTTCCAATTGTTGTGGCCTTTTGTTGGTTGTCTTAAAAAAAAATTACTCATTTTTTTTTTCTTACAATGCTTTACCACTATTTCTTCTTGCAGTAAAGAGTAATTAATGGTCTTTCCACACTACACTGTTCTAGTGGTATTATTCCCCTTTAATCCTGGAGTTTGCAAGTTTAGACAGGGCACTTAAAATACTCAGCCAGGGAGGTCTTTCATCTCAGTAAACTACAGTACAGTAAACTATTTCAAATTCAGCTAATATTAAAGTTTAGAATATTCCATAACCATTGCACCTCTAGATTCATCATCACCCAAAGCTTTATCCTTGTTCTTACTCCCATCTTTGTCTTCTTTTTGTTTTTTCCTCTTATCTCTCTTCTTCCCTCTTTCTTTCATCCTCTCCTCCCATTTTTGTTACCCTGATTTCTGGGGGTCCCGTGAGGGACACCTAAATGCGCTCCAAATTACAAAGTTGGGAATTAGTCAAAAGAGCACAAGCTAGCACTACGAGAGGCAGGGCAATGTAGCGAGATCTTTTACTCAATGTCTACGGGGTCAGGTTGAGTCAAGGAGCAAACAGATGTACCTAATAATAATTGTTTTCATTGATATACAGTCAAACACGTATATGCAACACAGTCACAAAGAGAACTATAGAAATAAAGGTAGGAGTGGTATAGAGGGTTTTTAAGATGAGGTTTGGTAGGGGAAATACTGCACCTGTCCTGAAACCCGGAAAGTCTGAAAAAAAGGGTCCATAGAAGTAGAGATCTCAGCCTGAGGAACTGAGGGGAAGGCTCACTGAACGAAGCAAGGCGGGATGGAAGCCAAGAGCGATCCGAGGAAGCACTCAAAGTCAGGGGTTCTTATAGGGGAAAATGCGGCCGCAGGCTAGTCCGTTCTTAGGGATAACAATGAGTTTGGGGCTGGAGACAAAGCCTCCAAAAGGTCAGTATTTTACATGATTGAGTTAAGATCGAATTGTCCATAGAGTAGCCAGTATGCAAATGCAGAGTGCTTGACGATTGAGTATTCGACTCATCAAGCTGCCTGCCCAGGGCAGGGAGTCTTTTGTATGCATGCATAATGTGGTACTTGCCTTGAGGTCTCCTGAAGTGGCCTGTATTTGTTTGGAATATTACAGCGATTTGCAGCCATGCCTGTATTCATGCTTGTCCGGGGGCCTCGCAAGCACGTGGAGAGGAATAGGTAAAGAAGGCCAAATTATTGATATCAAATGATATCTGATATCCCACAAGCTTGGGCTAGAAACAGTGGTAACAGATTCCTTTAAATTTGTTTTATGCTTTTGCATGAACTCTTTGGCTTGCTGTACTTACTGTATTCACTAAGAAATGCCTTCATTAGAATTCAAACAATCTCTCTCATCTGAATGAAATCCCATTCTTTCTGAATTTCTCAGTTAGTAAATTATAATTTCTTCTTTGATGAAGAATCCTTATTGGCGTTTCTTTAAAAAAAAATAATGAATTCAACTCCATCTCTTTTCATTTGTTCTAAAAAATGACACTGAACAAATTGGTCTCTCATCTGTTTTTGCGGAAAGTATTCAATCACAACTCTGGGCATGTTCTGCTGTCTAGAGACAGCAGTACATTCTGTTGACATAGGTCTCTGTCTCTGCCTTCTCTATATCCAACAGTTCTGCAATCTTTTTTATCATTGATCCTGAATATTTTCATTTGCTTTTTCTGGTTCTGATCTAAATCTCAAACAATTCTCTCTTTCTCATAATTCCATCAAGGCAAATTATTCAAGGCATTGGTCTCTTCATTTCTCCATTCTATCCAATCTCAAATCAAAATTATCTGCTTTCTAATACAAAATCTGGGTTCTCTTAATCACTTTGCTTAATTCTAAAGCTATCTGTGCAACAGATTTCTTTACGTCCTTCAGTGCCACTTTTAATTCCTTCATCTCTCTTTTTTTTTTTAATCTCTTGAAATACAGTTTTCCTATATGTTCAATTTTAGATCCCATGCGAGAGTTCTCAATGCAGAAATATTAATTTCTGGATATAAATTGGATGTTTATTCTAAGTAAAAATTTACACATGACTGACTGCCATAGAAAGCAATTTCTGCAAATAATACAGAATTTTCTGTGCACGAATTAATATTTTTGTGTTGAAATATTATTTTCCATACAGAAAATGTTGTTTCCTGCACAAAAAATCCATTTTCTATGCAAAACAACCTCACACAAATTTTGTGCAGAATAAGTCTCAAATAGCAGATAGCCTTCAAAAACTGCATGGTTTCCCTAGTATGTTTTTCAAGGCACTCATATGCATTTTTTACTTTTAATTCAACTTGAATCCTGTCTATCAGTTGCTTCATATTGACTAGTAAACCTTATAGGTTTCTTAACAATAATTCTGTTTCTTGACAAGAACATTTTGCTTGCTTAGCAATGTGTAAAACTAAGTAGCCTCCAAAGGGGGAAAATGTATTGCCAGTGTGTTTGTATTAAGAGGAAGAAAAACTACTATCAAAATAAACCAAAAGAAACAAAGCCCAAGCAATCTGTGTTATTGTTCATGCCTGGGTCCCTGTAACCTGTTGGGAAATGTGGGAGATAGTAGTACTCTCAAGCAGAGTATTCAGATTGGAAAGGTAGAAGCTAAACAACAACCAGTTTCATGTCCACCCCATACACACACGGTCTAGCAGAGAAAAAAAAGTAAAGTTTTTTGTAAATCATAGAAGTAGCTTTACTTCCCCCCCCCCAAAAAAAAGCAGACTTATGCATAAGCATACATATGATCTAATGGAGGACAGAGGAAGAGAGGGTAAAATTTTGGTGGATTAGAAGTGATGTAGGAAGAGTGAGGATGTAAAAAAAAAAATGGAAAAGAGGAAAATCAAAATAAATATATACTATGCCTAAACTGCTATAGAGTAACATGCATATTATCAGTTAGTGAGTACATTCATGAAAAGATTTCTAACACTATTAAACTTTGTAGGATTTATGTCTGACTATTCAGGCACAAGATATCACTTCCAAGATGATTATCTCCTCTTCTGGTTGTTTAGTGAGACATGTGAATGTACTGTGTTAAATTACCATTCCTGTAAGGAAGAACAAATAATTTAATAATTTAATCAATTTTCTTCCCAATGCCAGACATCTCAGAAAACAATGCAGTAATTAAAGAGGTTTAGAATAAAGAAAAATTGCCTGGTGTGGAAGGGAAGTCTCCACCACACCCTTGAGCAAGCTCAGGAGGGAAGAAAGCAGCTGAGGATCTGAAACATTACAACCTTCCACATCATTGTCTGCTTTTCCCCTCCACCCATTCCACATGACATTAGAAGGTGAGGGGAAGGCAGCAGAGGATCTGGAAGGTTGCAGCCTTTGGGGATCTTTGACTGCATTTCTCTCCTTACCCACCATTCATGACATGAGTGGGAGGTAGTTAAGGATCTTGAAGATTTTAGCCTTCCAGTATCCTTTTCTGGGTCTCGTATATTTACTTGCCACACAACATAGGGAGACAAGTCTATTCAAGGACTTGTTGGGGGGAAAAAGGGGAGGCATGAGAAGAATTCTCCACATTGCAGGCTTTTTGACACTCAAGAAGCCCCATTTCCCCCTTTTCCTCAAGTATTTGACTATTCTTCTGATCCCTAATAAGAGAGCAAGCAGCTCATTTTTTATCCAGCTGAAACACTCAACCATCTGTTAACATACTACAACTAATAGATATATTATAGCATGTCATATGTGTGCATGGGGCCCTTCAGAATTTGTTGAACTGTAGCTTCCATCACTGAGCACATTACCTATGCTGACTAGAAATGATGGGAGTTGTACTCTTGCAACAACTAGTTTGCCCACTGTAGAGGTCCACTATGCTACAAAGATTTGGATCTTGTGTGTGAGAGTGGCAGGATTTTCCTCAATAAGACACATTTTAACTTACTTTTGAATCTCTGGTTCATTTTTTTCTTCATGGGATTCTGTTAACATTGGTGTCAAAGATCTTGTTAGGTTACTCCCCTCTTGCAAGCTTCCAAATTTGAGCTAATAATGACCCATCTTTGCATCATGGAATCACGAGTGGATCCCTGAGTCACCCACATTTTGGAGTAATAGTAGTATGGTGTCATCTGCATATATTAATTTTTTGATGTTCCTTCCTAAAAATTTCACACCACCTTCTTAAGAGTCCATTCCAGCTTCATGTATGTCCATGTACAATTAAACAGATAGAGTGATAAATTGCAGCCTTACCTGACCCCCTTGTCAATTGGAAACCATTGTGTTTCTCTGTATTATGTTTGATGGTAGCCTCTTGTCCTGAGTCCAGATTATCCATCAAGACAATGATATATCCATTGTTTTAAGAGTGAACCAATGCTTTTCATCATCTACACATCATATATAATGCACAGACTGAAATTCTTTGGTATGTTCTATTATCCATCTGGCATTTCTTGCTCCAGATATGTTGTAAGTCTTTGTTGTAGAACTTTGAGGGTCATTTTGCTTACATAGAAAATTGATGCAGTGGTTCTTTGGTTACTGCATTCCCTGATGTTCCCTTTCTTGAGAAGTGGGAGTTAAGCACCATTTAAAAAACTGACCATGCATAGTACTCTGCAAGATGAGAGACAAAAATGTATATCTATGTTATATTTAGGCTATTTCTGCACTACACTGTCATAGTGCTATTATTCCACTTTCAACATCCTATGGAATCCTGAGGTTTGCAGTTTAGGGAGGGGCACTTAGAATTCTCAGCCAGAGGACTCTATGGACCCCGTAAATTACAAACTCCAGAATTCCACAGGATGTTGAAAGTGGAATAATAGCACTGTAACAGTGTAGTGTGGAAATGTCCATATATTGAAAAAGATTTTCCAATAAATGATGATGATGATGATGATGATGATATTTACATTGGGGCAAGAGGACATTTATTACACTTATGTCAGTTCCAACTTTTCATTTAAATTTCCATTACAGAAAAACACAGATGGCTTTATTTAATATATTTATGTCTTTATTTATTGTTGCTTGGATTTTTAATTATGTGGACATTTATAAGGAAAAAAATATATACTTTTCATTCTGACTTTTTAAAAAATCAGTAGCCATTAATGTCAGCCATTAATGCCATTAAGATCAGTCATTGGTTTTGACTTCTCTGCAGGTCCCCAATTCAGTTTAGGTTTGCATTGTATAGTGAGGGGATATTTAACTTTTTCACCTGTACAGTCAGTTCCAACCTGCAACCCCATCCCCCACATCTCGATAGGTGCTATTTGCCTTGAAAAGATTATATACTGGAAATAATAGTAACAACAACAACAACTTCATTCTTCACTATTGACTATGCTCTGTAGGGCTGATATGTTGCAGTGCAGAAAAATCTGGAGAACCACTTATTCTCACCAACAACCTTTTAAAGATTCCTTTTGTGATTAGTGATGTTTGACTCCTACTTGCTTTATATCACAGCCTTGTCTAGAACAAGTATGGGGCTTCCTTTTGTAAAGGATAGTTTGGTTTTTATTTAAAAAGTGGGAAAAGACTTTTGGAAAAGGTGATAAAAAGCATTATGTACAGATATCACCCTAGTAACTTATCTTGTAGAGAAAGCAAAATTCTATATTCCACGTTTGACACAGCAAAAAATGTTTACTAAGCCCCCTGTTGTGACATCCACACAGCCAGCACTTTTGGAAAAGAACTTCAGAGAAAGCTGACACATCACAGCCCTGACTTTCCAAGCTAAGAGGGATATTACACTTTGGAAGGGAGTTTCAGAAAGTTTAACTGAATTTGTCAAACTTTAATCATAATGATCAATCTCCTAAGTTCAGGTGGATATGCTCCATTTCGACAGACTCGATTTTGCTGGATGCCAAAAACCTGTGGATGTGACCTGTAAATGTTATCAGAAACGCTAACAGTGTTTGACAAATGGCCTAATCACTGCTGTGGGGATCAACACATTTTTCTTGTTATAATGAAGTGTCTCTTTTAAGACTGCATATGGTTTTTTTTTTTTTTTTTAGAACATATAGAAATTTCTTTTGGATAAAAGAAAAAAATGCTTTACACTACAGGTGCACTAGTAAAAACTCCAGGGCAAATTGTACATACTCCGTTCCAAGATGATGGTACTTCTTCATGTTCTCCAATTCCTTAGCTGGTAGGAAAATTCCAGAAGGAAGCACACATTTCTCAATTCATTTTGGAAAAGGTGCTTTTCCAACATGCGTTCATAAGAATGAATTTGGCCCTGCCTCAAATGGAAGTAGGAAAGTAGAGGTGACAATGCCACTACATTGCTGATCAGAAAACTGTTTTACATAAAAGGCATCTGCAATACAACTCATATGATCCTTAGAGAAAGTTTCACCTGTTGGTTTGATTGAAAATCAGATTACATCTGGATATTTATGCCTCATAAAAAAAATGATCTCCCACCTTATATCACACTGGAAGCCTTTGGACCACGTAGTGATGTCTATACAGAGATTCCCAAACCTGCTCAGAAAATCTGAATGCTCCTAGCTTCATGAGAAGCTTTGGTTATGCCTAATAGTGATTTAGTGTGTATCTGTGCTAAAGTTATATCATTCAATCTTATGGAAAATTCTGGTATTTATAGTGTGGAAAGCTCATAGATTTCTCTGCTATAAACCTCTACTGCATCCTTGTGGACTAAACTAGAGCTCTTTAGCAAAGAATTCCAAGTACCTCATTAAACAATAACTCCGGGTATTCTGCTGGATGGCGCCATGACTGTTATAGTGATATCAAATTCTTTTAACTGTGCAGTAATGAGATATTCATGGATTTTTACTACAATCTCATTGGTGTCCTGTGGCATCACTTGCACTTATAATAGGGCCATGGAGTGATGATGAGTGAAGGAAAATAAAATCAACCAGCTCTAAGCTGTCTATTTCTCCCGTACCTTACCTTCTCCACAACTACTGTACCCATGGTCTCTTCCCTCCTCCTTCTATGGCCCTTTCCACACGGGCATATTGCCCATGCTAGGGCGACCTCTCCAGGAGGTCTTCTTCACCGCGGGGTGCGCTAGAGCAGTTTGAAAAAGTGAGGCTCTACACCTCAAACTGCTCTAGCACAGCCGCGGGGGTGGCTCTGCGAGTTTTATAAAAACCACCTTCGCAAGTGGTTTTTACGAAACTTGCCCGCACTGCTCCGTGGCAGCCCCTGGTGAAGAACTGCAGAGACGTGGTAGCACATCCCTGCAGATCTGGCCGGGGGTGGGCTTCCGGCTGGCGTGCTGCCCTGATTTTGGGCACCGCCGGGTGCCACCAAAATTCAGCGAATCCATGGCGAATCCACGCTCCCCGCAGGGACGGAGCAACCAGCTACGAGGTAAGCTCCGCCCCTGCGTGTGGCGCCCCGTTTCAGCCCCCCCACGTGAGGAAAGGGCCTAATGCTAACACCAGAGTAGTTCCACCACAATAGCTTACTAACAGGATTTTACCCTCAGCTGCCTAGAGCAGAAAGGTGACATAAAAATAGGCAAAAGAGAATCATTTTTTTAAAAAATTTAAGATTAAATATTTCCAACTTAATTTTTTAAATGGAGGTCTTTCCCTATTAGCCCTTCTAATGAAATTCCTCTAGTAAAGTATCTCCCTCCCCCTTTCTTTCATTAAGAGCAGCTGTGGAGGCGGACAGTAAGTATTTGCAGTCCACATTAGATAAAGAATAGAATGGAAAAGGTTACCTCTCATCTTCATCCCCATGGATCCAAGCCATATCCCTCCCAGAAATGGGCAGATCCATAACTTTCAGTTTTGCTGAGTTTCACATTTTTTGGTATAATGTTTCTGCACAAGTTTTCAATCCTCCTAATACATGCATTTGTATATGCACTTCCCCTATTTTGCTGATTTTAGCAAACAGTTTCTACTACAGAATCTGCTTTTGAGTGGTATTCTTATCAACATATATATTTTTTGTTGCAGAATGCCATTATTTTTTTTAAAAAAAAAGGTTCAGTCCACAAAGCGATCATAAAATTTGCTTGGGTGAATTTGAACTAGTCACTTATCTTTCAGATAGACCTAGCTCACAGGTGGACAAAGTGTGAAGATGGACAATAACATATGAAACCTTGATCAATCTACAGCTAAGTTTAGTTGGCTACAAGCTGTGTGATAAACAAGTCACCACAGAATGAGTATTGGAATCACACCAAAGAGATCATTCATTTTCACCATCAGAAATGTGAACAGCTATTAATAGAGGTAAATATGTTGTGCTTATGACAAGAAGGGGAATGTATCAAATTTTATCCAAATATGACCACTTTAGAACTTTCATTTCCTCTTCAGTGATTAGCTTAAATAGAACACTGTATTGATTTAGAACAATGCCTTTCTTCCTGTGCCACTGCAGCCCTCAATGTCACTTGAAAACTGTCTTTGCAGCTTCCCAGCTATCTAGAGATGGGTTTTGAGTAAGGATGGGATGAATCCAGAATTTTCTGAATCCAAATCTGGATCCGAAGCCCTGGAAAGTTCTGGGAATCCACAAATCTCACAAATCTCTAATCTTTCAAATCCCTTTTTTAAAAAGAGTTTAAAAAGCAAGGGAAAGAAGGATAATCTTGAGCAAGACACACTCTCTCAGCCTCAGCAAAAGCCTAACCAAAGGCAAACCTTCCTCTGAAGAAATCTGGCCAAGACGATTGTCATAGTTTTGCCGCAGGATCTCCCAGATTGAAAATTACATGAAGGCCCTTTCTACATAAGCAGGAAAATGTGGATTAATCCCACATTTTCCTGCCTGTGTAAACAGGGCCACATACTACAGTAGAGAGATAATTCAAGTCAAAACTGGCTTTTCTTTCCATAACTTTTTCTGGGGTTTGTAGTTTGATGATGCACCAGCACACATTGACAGAGAAGGCTGTGACACCTTGTAAAACTCCAAACCCCAGAATTGTGTCTGAAACAGCTTTGCAAGGGAGCTATGCAAAGGAATGTTTCAGCTGTCCTTGAAATCTCAAGCCTATAGCTTTCAGTCAAGTACTGAACTTAAATTTGAAATGTTCAATTTAAATATCTTAGGATACAACCCCAGCTGTAATTTCTGAAATTGTTAGCAAAGGCCATTGTTACTCCAAGGGAAAAACTCACCTATTTACTATCTTCGCTTGTATGTCTAGCCTCCTTGGTTTTTAGGCATCCTGGTGTCCAACAATCTATTTGATTGGTGGATTCGAAAGATTCAGTTTGCCTATTTTGACACAGGGATTCAGATTCAGGAATCCCGAATCCTTACTCAGGATTCAAGGATTCGGTTGGCCCATCTCAAGTTTTGAGGTGCTTAGGGTCTAGACTCAGGAGAGGTGACTGTTTCTCTTCTGCTGACCAACCATGGAAGTAAAGAGACCAGATCACAAAGAGTGTGTTGAATATGGGCCATATTATCACATCATTCCTACTACTCTTTGGGATGTGCAATTTTCATAATTGGACATTTATGGCTGAACCTTATATTTGAAAGAGTGCTGGCTGGAAGTATATGCCAGATCAAGATGACTTTAGACATAATCAGGTTATAAATTCAGAGAGGATTAAGCAGGAAAGTCCAAAGTTCATGGGCTTGTAAAAATCCTTCAAAAAGACCCTGTAAGCTACAAACATTCCCAAGAACAATAGAAGACAAAACTGTCCAGGTAAAGCCATCATGTGTGGATTCGCTACAAAGACCTTCCCTATTCACACTACCTGACCAAAACGTTGAGAGTTTGTCAGGACTCCAATCAATGTTTTGTCACCTAGAGTTTAGACAATCAACCCATTCTAGATTCCTTTGCCAACTCCATTAGAAAGCCATTATGAGCAACCTGCTAGTGGAAGGCCAACCTGAGAACTCCCCCAACACACAAATCATATGTTCTCAGCCCAGAGGCTAGACCAAGGAGAGTCTCCTTCTGCACCTTCAGGTCCCATGACCTATAGAAGCAGATCCAGAACCCCCTCTTCTCAAAATGGGTGCTCTGGGTGTCTACCTAAATGGTATTTTTTATAAGACCCAGGATTCAGAGCCTTATTAACAGAAGGAGGAGGAGAAGGATAATGACCTTCCAGCTCAACTGGTAGAGTGGCATCCTCAAGACTCACCTGTGACTGAGCACACATTGGCACAAGCAATACAGCTAGATAAATCTGATGATGAGGCCTTTAGGCTCAAGAAGCAGAAAAGACAGCAGAATAAAGGTGTTCACTGAAGCTTTTTCCCAGACAAGTGAAGAAGCTCTCTTAGTTAAGGACAGCTGCCTGAAGCCAATTTAAGAAACAGTTTGGACTCATGATCTTTACTAGAAACCATCTGATTTTCCAGTGTGCATTCCTATGTTACTCTGACTGAAACCCTGACCTTGGACTGGCTGATGAAATTGTTTGGATCTTGGACTCTTAATCTGGCTGTCAACCCTGCACAACTCTCAGTCTTTTGGACTGATTCTTATTTCTCTTCTTTTGCAAGCAACTCTAAGGCAAGTTGAATTACAAAGACTCTGTGTAATTTGATGACCTTACCTTAGCCAACATTATGTGCAAGAGTATGGAATAAACTGCTCTTTCCTATTGCTTATGCAGGTCAGGATACTTCTCTGCCTCACAACATGCCAAGGTAAGGGGTAAGTGCCTATGTAGCCCCTATCCCCCACCCAACTGCCCCAAAATTTCCCTCGCTGTCTGTTGTAGATCTCCCAGACATAACAAATTACTGGCCTCTGATAAATGAATATCTCCACTGTAGAGCTCAGGCTTCTGAAGAATTATCTGATGATGCAGCAAAACATGATCCTACATCAAGTCATTCCAAATTTCTCTATTCATCATTCTCCAGGCTCTACCAATGCACCCTGCCTTATATGTAGGGGAAAAATGGTGTGCAGTAGTATGGAAACAGCAGACCAGTCTGACTGTACAAATCTCATATCATGAATGACTGGAATAATCAGGGCCTTGGCCTTTAGTAAGCTAGGCCATTATCCCTTAACACTAAAGGCCATTACACTCTCTTTCCCAACCACTCAACCACAGCTAAATCTTCAATTCCAGGTGAGATTTGATACTGCTATTGCAGACCTGGCACACTACCCAATAGATCACACCATGGCCACATATAAAAACTTCATGTCGTGTCCAGACACAATGTCTGATCACTACAAGTCTGCAACCATAAACTGGATCCTAGCCCCTTTTTATATGTGTTTTGGATGAGCATATGGTGAGGACCACATGCCGAGTTTTAAAGCCAAGATTCCTGAATTCCTTAAACTTGTCACCCTTCTACTGAACCACTGGTTCACTTATTGTAAGAGCACCAAAGAAGGTGTATGTAATATATAGAGTTTGTACTGAGAGGTCTCAAAGCAGTCCCAAATCCTTGAGGATATCTAGAGACAAGAGATTTCTATCATCTGTCACTGTATTTATCTAATGAGGCAGACCAACCGTCTAAAACCTTGTGAATGAGAAAGTCACCTCTAGCATCTTTGAAGGCCCTATGCCTTGAGCCATAAAGCCAAAGTTGAGCATTTGGCCCTAATACATTGGGAGGACAACCCCAATGTGAGACACATAATTTTGGAAAAGAAGGAACAGGCAAAGGTCATTCATTATTCAAACCCTTCTACACTCTAAATTCAGACATTCGTTAATTGCCATAACATAACTCTATCTGGTGCTAGAACCCAGAGATAAGCTAATTATATTCACTATTTCAACCTTCCAAGTACACATAGGTCTGCTGGCATTGAGTCTGGTGTGACAGCTGCATTTGGGGCCACCTGTCTGAAGCACTCCATCTGTGTATGGGACAGAGCATTGGCTATGCTGTTGTCCATGCCTGCTATATGGAGCACTATTAGAAAGGATATTGTAATGAAGATACTGAAGAGTAAATGCCCTAACCAACCTTATAACCTTTGGAAACTTGGAGGACAAGAAGTTAATTGTTTGTACTGTGACCTAGTTGTTGCACCAAAAATGAACAGAAGAGTTAGCTAACTCCCCCAGTCATCCTAGACAGTGACCACGACTGGGGAAAACTTTTAAAATTTAAGGTCCATCATAAGCCCAACCTCAATCCAATCACTATTCCAAAGCTATACACACCAGAGACCCCTAAAATAAACATCAAAATCTACTGACCCTGCCATGTCAGAATATATCTGAAGGATACCCTTAGGTTTCAATTCCCCACACCAAAAGAAGACTCCATTGAAATTAGTGAGGATTTTCTGCTATACTCCCAGGTACTCTGAACAATATGCCCTGAGTTAGCTGTACAGAAGTCGTGATTTTCATCCACAGCCATAGTTTCATTTGGTCCCATCTATCATCTATCTCCTTCTTATCCTCTTCTCCAACTCCTGATAACATAGCATCATAACATAGCATCCTGATAACATAACATAACATCAACAGTATTTTATCCCTCAAGAGTATCTGCTCCCCTTAAGAAATGACAGAACAAGGAAACATATCGTACCATTGGGTGAAGAGACCAGTCACCATCTTTTGAGTGACCATCTTTCCATGGACAATTGCTTACACTAGAAGAATCATCGGACCAAGGAGCCTATTGAAGCTGCCTCCATGCCCAAGTTGACTGTTTAAGTAACCTACTCCTAGCTGCAACTGAGCCATTACAGGGACCTTGCATACTAGGGTGACCTAAAGGAACACTCCAAGGTTCCCAAGATCCGGTTTGGGGCGTTGCAGGCATACAGAGGCCCAGCAGAGCCTAAAGGCTTCTCTGGGGCTGAAACAAAGCTCAGTGGGGGCCTTCCTGCCTACTGAAACCTGACAGAACCAATGGGTTCACCAGGTCTGGCCCAAGGCTCAACTGGAGCCTACAGGTCAACTAAGAATTAGTAGAGGCCTAAGAACTGGAGTGTAACCAAGGTCCAACTGGGACTTAGCTACCCACAGAAGGGTAGCTGAGGCCTACGAACCTCTGGAAGACAAAACAAAGGCCCAGCTGGGGCCCACAGATTCAGGACCCAATCAGGACCAAAGGGAGTAGGACCTGACACTGTAGGAGCATTGACCAGTGCCTTTAACTATGCATGATCCAGGATCCTGAAGTAACTCAAAAGCCTGATGTGGCCTACAAAGTACAAAAGGTGTCCCCATGGCTCAACCAACCCCCACTTCCTTTAACACCCTAGAGGCTACTATAGGCCCAGAAGCACCACAGCAAGATCTTAAAGGTTCCTGCCACTGTGTAGTCATGTCCAAGAGCTCCCAGGCAGTGATAGCCAACCAGCTGTTTTATCACCCACCAGCCACCTGTTCATCTGCAAACCACCCTCTCACTTGCCAGCCAATTTCTGAAACAGGAGTGGGTCTAGATCAGTCTGTCCCTTTGACACAGTTCAATGAAGTTAGCCAAAGAGGAAGTAGGAGAGTGGTCGGATCTTATAAACCCTTTAGCTTTTAGTAATATACTGCGATTATGTCAGTCTCTTTCCCACGGGGGCCAGCAAGAACATCTCCTGGCTTGCAAAACTGTGTGGTGTGGGCTAGGAACCAGTTTATTCTGAAAGAAGCAGTTCAATGAGTGAATGTTGTTTACTGAATTTAAACCACTATGCTTTACAATTATTTCCCACTGAAATTCAGTTATCCAGGATACTGGGCCAGGAAGAAATATCATGTAGCTGTATGCCTGAAGCTACTATCCCAGTGGGATTTGTGAGAATTTTATTTTGTGATTTTTTCAAAAGCTTTTAAAAAAAATTTGCAAGAGTTTAATATAGAACAAAGCTAAATTGTCAGATTTAGCCAGTTATTTTCTATACAGCACTAGGACTGCCAGCCAATGACTCCTGCACAAATCTGACTTCTCTACCACCATTTGGATGAGCCATGACTGTGATAATTATATTCCCTCAACTCATTCTTTTTCCAGATCTCAGACTAAAGAATCACATTCAACTTTGACCTTTTCATACAAGCTAAGCCCAACCACACCTATTTCACTAAATGCACCCTGCAAAATACTCACCAGAATGCGTCTTGTTAACAAATGGAACATGTGGGCCCTCAAGTAGTTACATAGTCCAAACACTTTACCTGGACATAGTGTCTCCAGGTTTGTGTGCACTCGAGTACCACCTCAGACCCAGGTCTCACATGGACACCTAATGCAAAAATATTCACTGTCAAGCTTTTCTTCCTTGACCAGTTTTTCAGTGGCTTAAAAAATAAATCCTGAACTTCTCCACTTCTTTGATCTCTGACAGTAGTTCAAGGCAATGAAAGTCATCCAAGAAAAATAGTTCTGAAGAAAGCATAGTTTATACAATCCCTAATTAAAACATTGTGGCAGTGTGTGTGTGTGTGCATTTGTGTATGTGTGTATGTGTGTGAGAGAGGGAGGGAGGGAGAGAAAGAGAGAGAGATTTCTCACATATATTGCCTGGTTGAAATGGATCTTATTTTCTCTTTGAACTGGAAAAATAAGGAGGGGGGAGGAAAGCAAAAACAACTACATGTTGAAATGCCAAAAGTATATTATGAAGCAATTCTGCTTCTTACTGGAAATTTGTCAGCCAAGTGATGCTAATTTTCAGTGTTTACTGTACAGAAAAGAAATCAATGATGTTTCAAATTCTTTTTTTGTTTGTTTCAAAATATTGCCCCTCATTTGTAAGAAGGTCAGGTATTTGGGGAGAATCATACTTCTTCCTGTTGCCACAGTTAATGAGGCACAAGAAACCATTGACTGTTGCTTGATCATGCATACCGAATGAGTCATTGACAGGAGCTATTTTCTTCTTCCAAAATGAAGCCCAGCTGCAGCCAATCCCAGCAGATTTTTTCCCAAGCCTGGGGGTGAATGGCAAGAATACAGATACTTGCCAGTTTCTACATCATTATAACATAAGTATCAACCAAACACAAGAATGAACAGATGAATCCAAGTTTTGTGTGTGTGTGTGTGTGTGTGTGTGTGTAAGGTTATATTTGTATGGTTATGTTGTGGATGATGGTAGCAGAATATAGAAAGAGAAGGAGGGATTTGAGAAGAGGGGTGGAGAATCAGTCTTTAAAGTTAATAGCATTATCAGCTAGCTTTCATCAGAGAAAACAAAGTCACGGGGGGAAAGATGCACATCTGCCAATATTTGATTTTAATTATTTATTTGCTAGATATCTCTGGACAAACAGATTCTGCTGCTATCAGATGCAACACGTCTGTTTTAATAAGCTGAGCTAACTAAGCCTCATTTTTGCCACTTGCCAATTATCTGTAGATCCAGATTGACTTTCTTTCTCCTCTCTCTCTCTTTTAAACAAAATATATCAGCAAGGTTAGAGCTAAAGATTAAGAAGGCTAAGGCATATCATTACAGTTATGGCTGTGATCAAGATTAGGCACCACTGATTTATTAGGAATGGGCACAAGACAGTTTTACAGACCCAAGCTTATTCCTATCATTATCCTTGCATTTCATGGAAATGATCCAGTGAGGGGTAGATCACTGTCTGCGCAGGTAGGGTTCAGCAGTTCCAATCCTCTCAAAGGTGTTGTTCTAAGATTTAAGACTTCTGACCCAGCCAGAGTACTATCAAGACTTTGTTAAAGAAGTATAAGTGTGTGCTGAGTTATCCCTTATATTGCAATAGTATTGTAGCTCTGAAGAATGCCCTGTTGCCTGCTGTCAAAGGAAATATAAATTCTCTAGTAATATGACTGGAAGGTATCCTTGCTCAGTTACTCAGCTTTACTGCAAGTTAGCACTTTCAAACATTGCTGTAAAATGACAGGATAACATTTATAAGAATCTCCCATATGCATTCTATACATGGAATATGGCCATATTAATCTAACCCTCAGGCTATTTAATGCACACAGACGTATTATTGTGATTGTTATCAATAGCAATAGCATTTATTTCTATATCGCTTATCAACTAAGTGTTATCTAAGCGGTTTACAATGTATTTTTAGCTCATTGCCCCCAACAAGCTGGGTACTCATTTTACCAACCTACGAAAGGATGGAAGGCTGAGTCAACCTTGGAGCCTGGCAGGATCGAACTCACAACCTTGTGGTTGCAGTACTGGCATTTAACCACTGCACCACCAGGGCTCAGTATATCAGTATTGTTATTGTTATTCATTTCTTCCAATAATGGAGTCGAAGGTGTCTAGTAATGTTTTTAACCTGAATGTTAGGCTTTGTGTATCTATACCTTGAGATTCTTGTCTTTCATTTCTGGTACTGAATGAATCACTGTAAAGCAGGTTTGGGCAAAGTACAGCCCATGGGCCATGTAAAGTATGCTAGAGCCATTCTGTGGCATTATAGGACAATTTTTTTTTCTTCTAGGGCCCCTCTAATGGATGAGGGCATTTTGCCACATTTTGGGCTCCTTTGGATCGTTTTAAGTCCAGGAGAAGCCTTCTTAGAAAAGAAGAAATAATCCTCAGGTCTGTTCTGATTGCAGAGAAAAATCTCTCTGGGGCTTAAAATGGCCTTGTGGTGGGATGGGGGGGATATGATAAAAATTTCTCCCATATACACAAATCTATTTATGCACATCCACATGTAAAGATAAATCAAAGGCTGCCTATCTTGTAGATAGAGTGAACAAAAACATTTTTAAACCACAAATTTGGAAAATGACAATTGAGATAACATTTTAAATGAAGGTACATACTTTAATGTTGGTCTTGTGGAACCTCAGATAAGCACTGAAGTATGCATTTTTAGTAACTTGTGTGAAGGACAGAGGAAGAGAGCTCTGGGACTTTTTTGGAGAGGCATGATAGTAGTGGTAGTGGTGCTGCTGCTGATGACAACAACAAGTTGGCTATTATTCTGCATGATTGGTAATTAACATACACCACTGACAAGGGATATAACTACTCAACAATGTCACCTTGTGTGCTTTGTCTTCCCCTACCATGAAAAAAATGAATATTCCTCCACAGAATTCCCCCTGTATTTGAATAGTGCAAAGCTCTATAGGAAAATTCTGAAGAGAAATATCTGATGTGATATCTTTTCTTTTTTTCTATTCCTGAAGAGAATACGTTTCCTAATTTAACGTTGTTTAATACTTGTTTTTCTTTTCTTGTTATATGGGTTTCCTGTATACAGTAGATGTCGCTCTTTTGTTTTTCTAAATAATGAAAAATCCTTTTCCTTTTTATTATTGAATTTAGTCCTCTAATATTTCACGATAGTAATTTTACCTTCGTTCTGTTCTATTTTTTTATTCTATTCTATTGTTTCTAACTCCAATTAAGTCTCTTCCCCTCTTTCTTGTTCAGTTTCTTCTTGTTCCTGCTTCTGCTCTGTTATTTCTTGCTCCTCTTCTTGTTCTCAATGATCCTGTTGTTCTTCTTCTTGTTCTCGATGTTCCTGTTGAGAGCGTTCTTCTGAAAATCCTTCATGTCTTGCCGTGGTTATCTTTCGGTCATCCTTACTTTCTCTACCAGGTGTCTTCTTTCTCTTCTCATCTTAGGAGATGGAAATTTTGAACTTGCAGGTTTGGAATGGCACCATGCAGTTTCATCCTTTAGCTACCTTAGCTAGAGTGCTGAATGAGGCAGGTACTGCATTGCCACCTAGAAACTAGCAGAAATTGCTTCTTGGGCAACAGAAGCTCAGAGGATCTCCTCAGAAGAGTCAGTGGACCCAATCTGGGCACAGACGAGACTTGCAAATACTAGAGGAAGATACCACACCCCTCTCACCTCAGTTCCTACTCTGTGGTTTCAGCAACACATCCAACTTTCTTAAACTCCAAGAGTACAAGTTTTGCCATTTAAGGAAGCCCCTCAGCTGATGGAAATGACTGAACTTCACAAGTAATACTTCTGTTTCAACTCTCATATGTAATTTCACTAAACCTTGTCATGTTAAAAATGTAAATGGCTATCTTTACTCTTGTGTGAAGTAAAGTGTCAGGTAACCCTCCATATTTTAGTTACAGGACATGTAGTAGGAGCTAAGTAGCAGGTTGCTTGTAACAGGTTATGAGAACCAGAGACTGTTAGATAAACAAAGCTAGGAATGTAGTGATAAGCACTGCCAGGCTAAACCAGAACTCCAAGGTCTCTTGCGGGTGGAATGAGAAACTCTTTGCCTTTAATGTTTTAAATTTTGCTAATTGCCTCCAGTTCACTCACTGAAGTCCTCCACCATGTATCGCGCTCCAAATAAATAGTGTATATGCACTGTTATATTTGTGTGTGTGAATTCAGTTCCTGACAAAAAGACTGGCTGCAGTAGCACTGAAATGGGACAGCTGGGGGAAAAAAAACTACTCTGAGTATATTAAACAATCAAATCTAAAAGACTAAGGACTGTTTCAAACACACGCTGTAATGTTGGCGCTTAATAGCGGTGAGGTGGCTGTGAATAAAATAATTATTTGCCTTTACATTCTGGTAAAGCCCAAGGATGTCTTCACTAGGTAAGGAATAACAGGAAATAAATCGAATCTGAACTCTGCAGGATTATACTTCTTTGGAGAGAAAGATGAGAGTGCATGCCTAGAGTCTAGCATAGTGCCACACTGAAACCTAATGACTGAGAGGAGTTATTGCAAGAGAATTTTTTTTGGAGACCTGTTAAAGATGACCTCACAAAGAATAACAAGATAGACTCAAGCTTTAAACACAACAAGAAGAGCATCTGTGGAACAGACTAAAGAGGGAGATATGACACAGATTATTTTGAATAAAATTAAAGCTATGAGAGAAAATATAGAGAAATGAAACAATTGAAAGATGAGAAAAGTCAAATGAAAGAAGACATCAAAAAATATTTAAAGACCCATCTTCAAACTGAGCTGTGAGACATAAGATGTTCCCTTAACCAGATAACTAAAAATGGAACAGATGAGTGAGAACATGGATTCAATGGAGATAGAACTCAGGAACTGGAGACAGTGACTGGGAAAGTGTGACAAAATCAAGACCAGATTGCATAAAGAACAAGAAACTCCTCTGGAAAGATATCATAATATTTATTGCTATTAAATATACAAAAATTTTCTGAGGTATCAGAAGATAAGAGGAAGATTTTAAATCCTAAGGTGACAATGCCAGAAATTGAAGAGACTATAAGGCAAGCGAAAGCTGTAAAAGCTCCAGGCCCAGATGGCATTATTGCACCATATTATAAATTATTGCATCAGCTTCCCTTGCCACTACAACAAGTAATGAATTCATTTTTTTAATTGTGGGTCATACTTGGTGTGTGGTAAATATGTTATTAATTCCAAGAGGAAGCTAAGGGTGTGACAGATCCTAAACATAATAGAACAATTTCACCTTTGAATAATGACTGCAAGATATTTATACAGATTTTGACAAACAGAAAGAAGAAAGTGTTGACAGATGTACTACATGAAGATCAGTGTGGATTTTTACCTAAGAGGCAGTTGAGAGACATTACAAGATCTGTTACAGATATCCTGATATACTTGGATGCACACAATTAAGGACAAGAGGCATTGATTTTTTTTGGATGCAGAAAAAGTGTTTGACAGTGTGAATTTGTTTATGGCTCTTTTTGCATGCCTTTTTTTGTGTGTGCGAGCGCCCCTTGAGCATCACGTGAATAGGAGCATTGCTCTGTATGATGCATTCCCACTTGTGCGACACTCATGAGGCTAAAGTGGGGCACAAGTGAATTTTTTTTATTTTCAGCTGTAAGCCAAAAATACTGCACGATCGTGCAATGCTCGTGGCGCCCTCGTGCATTTACCTGCGTGCGGTGCTTTGGTGAGCCGAGCCAGTCGCACTTGCTTCCCCCAGGGCAGCCTACAGCTCTCAGACTGCATTACGGAAGGAAGGGGTGGGGCAGGGCAGTAGAGCGACAGTCACACTAGCAGGAAGCGACCTGTGGTAGGAAGGAGTGGGGAAGCGGCAGCATTCTGAATGAGGCTTTTCGCGCGAGCCGCCCTCCCCCGTCACACAAACAGGTAAGGTGCAAATATAGTAATATGGTAGGTTTTAAAATAAATAAAGATGGCAATGTTGATCAAATGGTAATGTTGACCAAAAATATGACAAAAGAAGAACAGAAATTATTAAGTGAAAAAAAGTTGTTTTGTGACCGAAAAGAAAATAAGATACTTGGGAGTGAAGTTTGAGAAACAAAATTCAAAACTATTAAATAATAACTACTTGGGAGCTTGGAGTATGATAAAGCAAGATTTACAAAAATGGACCAGATTAAAACTTTCACTGTTGAGTAGCATTTCAACCATAAAAATGAAAGGGCTGCCTAAAATGCTGTTTCTGTGTCACATGATTCCAATTGTTACCAATCATAAATTATTTAGAAAATGACTTCAAGAGATTTCAAAATTTATTTTGCAAGGGAAAAAACCTAAACTGAGGTTTAAAATTGTACAAGATGCCAAACAAAGGGGAGGTTTGGGATCCCAGATTTCAGACTTTATCTTTAAGCTTCATGTTTGACTTGGCTTAAAGATTAAATATTAAGATCTTAAAAGATTACAACCTTTAAAGCTTAAAGATTCTTTCTAAGGAAAGAAAGAAATCTACAATTGGAAGATTTTTACTTGAGATTCAGATGGAAAGTTTATTTATGGTATGATAAGATTAAAGCTAATGGAGATTTTAATCATCTTTATTTGAGAAATTCTATATTTAAGGGTCTGGAACAAATATAACTCAAGGGTTTGTTCAAGAATGCCTTTGTGGGTTTCCCCTCATGAAGCACTGTTAAAAAGAGAAATTATGTTTTGGATGAAAGCATAATTTTTAAAATCATTTTGCTCTAAGGAAACATGCAAAAGAAAGCCAGTGGTATCATGAGAAATGAAGGAATAAATATTTATTAGTTTGTGTATAAACAATTATCTGAACAGTTTAAGACAGACAAAAATATGTTTGGTTTTGAAACATCCAAATCAAAATCTGAAATATTGTTATGCACAAATGATGGTCATTTAATTGGTATAAAGTATAAATATCTGTTGAGAATTGAAACAGAGGATAAGCAAAGGAAAAATGCATTATTAAATGGGCCCAAAATGTGGGGCACAACATTGGCCATTTCTGTCCTACACTGTTATAGTGCTATTATTCCACTTTCAATATCCTATGGAATCCTGGGGTTTGCAGCTTAGAATTCTCAGGCAGAGAGCTCTTTGGCCTCAATAAACTACAAGCCCCAGAATTCCACAAGATGTTGAAAGTGGAATAAGAGCATGATAACAGTGTAAGATGGAAATGGCCTAGCATTAGATAGGATTCTGAGTGAGTGAGCTCACATTCTGTATTAATTAATTAACCATATACAATAGCCAATACATGGGAAATAAATGCACCCAAGAAGAGATTGAGGCCATTTCCGCACTACTCTGTTTGTCAGCGCAGGCTGAGGTCAAGCAGGGGCCGGGCCAGAGGCGGCCACCAGCAGCGTCCCAAATAGTCCCACGGGGGCGCTGCGGCCAGCAAGGGGCCTTGAACTGAGGTTTGCCTTAACAGCAGGTGTTGACAGGAATAACAATGGGTTGCCTCACCCTGAACACAAAATGCTTACTGCACCTTTAACGCAGGGTAGGGTCTTGGTAGAGCCAGGCAGAGGAACGCAGACACGGGCTGGACTGGAACAAGGCACGGGCGACAGATGCACGGGAAGCCAACGGTTGTTGCTCCGTGCCTTCCTCAGCCTCGCGCCTGCCTAAAAAGGCCTGCGGGCCGGGCCGCGGCCAATCCGCGCCGAGCATGTGGCCGGGCTCACAGCTGTGCTACAGCTGGGAGCTCCCAGCCCCCCGGTGTTTCTCCTGCAGCTGCCGGGAGTGGCGGCTGGCCTCCTTGAACTGCCGCCGCCGCCGCTGGAACGTATGCGGCAGCGTGGCGACCTCAGCCTCTTCTGAGGCAGCCTCGCGAGTAGGCGGTGCCCCGGGATCGGGCCCGGGGCCCGCCTCCTCTCGCGGGTCTTCGTCCGCCACGCCACGCGGCCCGGGAGCCCAGCAGGTGGCCTCCGCAGCGCCGGAACAATCCTCGTCGTCGTCGTCGGCCTCCATCGCGCCGGGGAGATCCTCGCTGGGATCGGCGTCCGCCATGGCGTAACGGCGATCCCCCCGGCGGTGGAGCCCTCCGGGGTGGCCACACGGCCCCCGTCATCGGCTGCGACCTCCGACGGGCCCAGCCCCGCCTCCTCCTCCTTGGAGGTAACGGCAGCGTCAGCCTCTGTGGCGCCCGCCAGCACGGCGACGCCCGAGGCCCTGACATCACTCCCCTCCCCGGGGCGCCCCCCACCTCGCGGGGGATGAAGCTTTGCTGGGTAGCAGCGATAGAAGGCCTGCACCAACTGCGGCGCATGGACGTCCGTTGCGTCCTCCCAGGAGCGCTCCTCCAGACCATACCCTCGCCAGTCTACCAAGTACTGTAGGTGGCCGTGCCGCCGGCAGGAGTCGAGGATCCCAGCCACCTCGGACTCCTCCTCACCGCCGACGAGCACCGGAGCTGGTGGGACTCCGGGGCCGGTGTCCGGTCGCATCCCCGTGGCTGGCAGGAGCAGCGACCTGTGAAATACTAGGTGGATCTGCAGGTTGCGCGGGAGTTGGAGCCAGAAGGCCATGGGATTTACGTGGGCCCAGATGGCAAAAGGGCCTATGTACTGGGCATCCAGCTTGCTGCTAGGGCGCCCGGGTGGGAGGAAGCACGTGGAGAGCCAGACACGGTCCTCGACCCGCAGAGGCGGCCCTGGTTGCCGGTGCCAGTCTGCTCCCCACTTGTACGCCTCCTTAGCAAGCTCCAGCTGCTCCCGCAGTAGCTCCTGGATGGCCCGCAACTCCTGGAGCCATTGGTCCGCAGCGGGCACCGCAGAAGGCGCCCCGACTGGCGGGAACCACTGCGGGTGGAAGCCGTAGTTGGCCAGGAACGGGGACTGCTGGGTGGAGGCGTGGATGGCGTTGTTGTACGCAAACTTGGCCGCGGGCAGGAGGTTGACCCAGTCGTCCTGCTGGTAGCAGCTGTAACACTGCAGGTACTGCTCCAGCATGGCGTTGGTGCACTCAGTCTGGCTGTCGGTCTGCGGGTGGTGGGCCGATGACAACCGGGGTTCGATGTCCATCTGCCGCAACAGACACTGCCAGAACCGGGCGGTGAACTGCGCCCCTCGGTGGGTCACGATCCCCTCGGGGAGGGCATGCAGCCGGAAGACGTGCTCCTGGATGAGACGTGCCATCTCCTTCGCGGAAGGTAGTGCCAGACATGGGACGAAGTGCGCCATCTTTGTAAGGAGGTCCACCACCACCAGTATGACGGTGTGGCCCTTGGACAGAGGGAGCTCGGTGATGAAGTCCATGGAGATGGTCCACCAGGGGCCTGCGGGGGTCGGCAGCAGCTGGAGCAGCCCCGAGGGCCTCTCCGTCGGGTCCTTGGTGCGGCAGCACACAGGACAGGAGCGGACGTAACGGTCGATGTCCCCGCGCACCCTGGGCCACCAGAACTCCCGGGTCATGAGGTGCAGGGTCTTGTACAGGCCGAAGTGCCCCGTGGGCCTTCCGTCATGGCAGAGGCGCAGCACTTCCTCGCGACAGGGGCCGGGCGACAGACGCACAGGAAGCCGACGGTTGTTGCTCTGTGCCTTCCCCAGCCCCGCGCCTGCCTAAAAAGGCCTGCGGGCCGGGCCGCGGCCAATCCGCGCTGAGCACGTGGCTGGGCTCGCAGCTGTGCTACAACTGGGAGCTCCCTGCCCCCAGGTGTTTCTCCTGCAGCCGCCGGGAGTGGCGGCTGGCCTCCTTGAGCCGCCACCACTGCTGGAACGTCGTCGGCGCGGCAGCCTCAGCCTCTTCCGAGGCAGCCTTGCGAGTAGGCGGTGCCCCGGGATCGGGCCCGCGGGCCGCCTCCTCCCGCGGGTCGTAGTCCGCCACACCCTGTGGCCCGGGAGCCGGGCAGGCGGCCTCCGCAGCGCCGGGACGATCCTCGTCGTCTTCGTCGGCCTCCGTCACGCCGGGGAGACCCTCGCCGGGATCGCCGTCCACAGCGGCGTCCCAGCGATCCCCCCCGGCGGCGGAGCCCTCCGCAGCGACCGCGTGGCCCCCGTCGTCAGCTGCGACCTCCGACGGGCCCGGCCCCGCCTCCTCCTCCTCGGAGGTAACGGCGGCGTCGGCCTCTGCGGTACCCGCCGGCATGGGGACGCCCGAGGCCCTGAGACTGTTATACCACTATTGTTCCACTTTCAACATCCTATGGAATCTTGGGGTTTGCAGTTTAGGGAGGGGCATTTAGAATTCTCAGCCAGCGAGTTCTTTGGCCTCAGTAAACCGCAAATCCTAGAATTCCACAAGATATTGAAAGTGGAATAATACCACTAGAACACTGTAGTGCAGAAGGCCCTTAGTCAAATTACTATACCACCACAGAAGCTCAAAAATAGACATATTTGGTGAGAGTTTCTGCAGTGATTATTCATAAATGAGAAGATCAAACAAGTTTCCTTAAAGGAAATAACTCTTATCCCCAAAGTAACATAGTCTGATAATTCCAGTGAGGGATGTTTGGTTAGAATTTTTAGAGAAACACTGGAAAGCTGCTGGTTGTACTAAAATACTTCCACAGGAAGTTGAAAGTGGAATAATAGCACTATAACAGTGTGTGGTGGAAATGGCTTGTTACCCTGTTTACTGGGTGTCCCGGGAGGGACTCCAAAATGTACTCTATTATAGATGGGGAAAATTAGCTCAGAGCACTGCTTTACCGTTACGAGAGGCAGGGTAACTTAGCAGGATCTTGTAATCCAGTGTTTACGGGGTCAGGCCAGGTCAAGAAGCAGACAGGTTTGAAAATAATGAATGATCTTTTTTAAATACAGGCACACAATGTAAGCAACACAAGCATGCAGATAAGTAAGGAAAATAAAGGTGTGAGTAAGATAGCGGGAATTTCAGAGGGATAGTTGGTTTGGGTGATATGACACCTGTTCCTGAAGCCTGGAAGAAGATAGAGAGCGATGCTGGGGTTTGGTGTGTCTCAGCACATGGAACAGAGGGGAAACTTGCCAAGCAATGCAGCAGCAAGGTGGTTGGAACTCGGGAGCGATCCGAGGAAGGTCTCAGAATCAGAGGTTTTTATAGGGAGAAGTGTGACTGCAGGCTATGCCTTACTCGGGGACCACAATGAGTTTTGGGTGCAAGACAATGTCTCCAAAAGATAAAAATTTAGCATGATTGAGTTAAGTCCGATTTGACAAAGAGGTAGACTGTATGCAAATGCTCAGTGCTTGGCAGTTAAGCTTCTACCTTGTCAAGTTACCTGCTCGGAGCAGGGAGTCCTTTGTAAACAGCGTGCATACATAACGTGGTGTTTGCCGGGGAGGTCCCTGAAGCTGCGATCTGGCTATTTCTGGTGTGCCTGTATTGTTTGAGAATATTTCAGTATTTAAATGCTGAGCCTAGTTTCGTGCTTGTCCAGGGGCCTCACAAACATGTGGAGAAGGGTGGTATGGTAAGGCTGAATTATGATATCAAAGTGATATCAGGTGCCATCTCCAGGTAGGCCTAAACTGCAGTAACAGGCTATTCATTAGAACAATGGGGAAAATATGGACAAAAGGTTTGAAACTGAGTTATGATCTAGGAGAAAATTTTTATAAAATGATATACAGATAGTTATCTTACACTTGAAAAAGAGTCAAAAATTTATAATGGCTCACCAAACACTTGTTGGAAGTGTAAAAAACAAGAGGAAACCCCTTATCATATGTGGTGTATAAGGCCCCACTTTGGGGGTCCCTAGTATTAGTATGGTTTTGATGGGCACCATACCTAATTGGCATCATATGTAATTGGCAACATATTTTATTTGTTCTGATATCAAGTTCAAGCCTGAGAGATGACGGAGAGGTCAAACTGAGCAAGGCAAAGAATTTGACTGTAAATGTGAGAAGTATAGGTCAACTTGAAACTTCCTCCAGGTAAGACTGAGTCATTTCTTAGGCAAATACACACCATTCATGTGGATAATAAGCTTAAATAGAAACTGGAATTTTCCAGGGAATCCAACTGTGAGGAGCCCACCAGGACACTGATTGACAGATATCAATCCTTTGTACACCTGGATTCTTTTCTCTTTCCTCACAGCACCCACAATAGACAGCTATTTCAACACCCATCGTGTCTTTGTCAATCAAAGCACTAAGCCCATCAACAGGCAAAAGACTCATTGTCCACAACAGGTTCTCTTTGTCTTGCATCTGGAACCTTCACAGCCACAAGCCATTTTCAGGGTACAAATACCCTGATTTGAGGAGGCCCAGTGCAGTCTCTTGAAGGTCTACCTTTCACTCTGTCTGTCTGGCTCCTGAAAGAGAACTGTCCTTAGGTCTACCTAAGCCAAAATACATTTCTGTTTTTCACTACTCTTCTGGACTGGTAATTATAAATCCCCTCAAATCCCTCAGCCTCTCTATAATTTTTCCTCTCTTTGTCTTTCAGTTAACTCTTGTGTGAATGTCATTGTGTGTATCTTGTGTGCATGCATGAGTGAATTCTCCTCAATAAAACACATTTTTAGCTTACTTCTGAATCTCTGGCTGGTTCTTTTCCTGCATGTGCCCATAGGAAAGATGTCACTAAGTTGCCCCCCTCTTGCAGCCTCCTGATTTTGAGCTAATTAATTCCTCACTTTTGCAAGGAGGTATTTGGCGTCGTAAGGTGGTCCTTGTGGTACCCATGTTTTGGGGTAACAGTGGACCTGTGAAAATGAAAAAAACCAACCAACCCATAATTTAATCTTTTATGAAGGATATTTTGAATATCAAATTAAAACTAATATCAGAGGTGTGCTTACTAGATATGTTTGAAGACAAAACAGACTATTTTGATGAAAGACTCCTTCCATATATGACAGCAGTGGTGAGACTTCTGTTTGTGAAAAGATGGAAAGTATAGATACCAATGCAAGAAGAGTAGATGATGTAACTTTTGGATTAACTGGAAGTAGACAAGTTAACTAGAAAGTTGAAAGATGGTTCAATGGCTGAATATACAAATGTAAAAATATGGAAAAAAATAGTGGAAAAATTGAACTTTGCTAAGAAAGTTTGGGGGATTTCTTTTAGATTTAAGATTTAAATATAATCAGAAATATGGTGGAATTATCTGGTATGAAAGATATAAATAAATTTCTTAGTACTATAAAGTGATTAGGTAGGTTTTTTCTTACCAAATTTATGTTTAACTTAGAAATTGATTTAATATTGTATTAGGACCATCAACTGGGGGGCAGGATGTGGAAAAAATACTATTTTCCTATATTTTGTTTAGTTTTAGTTAGTTGTGTAGTTGTTTACTGTATGTCATCATTATAGTATTCTGATGTTTTGTTGGTTAATATTTGTCTTTTGGTGTAGTTTTGTGTCTGATAGATCCTTATATGTAGTTATATATTTATAAAGTCTTTTATGTTCAAAAAAAATATTTTTAACAAACAAACAAAAGGAGATGGAAATACTGACACAGTATTTTGCCACTCAGTGGGGTTTCCTGAGTGTTAGGAAATCTATATTTTGACCTGGAAATGAACAGTTGAGAATATTATATCCCTCTCTATCATAGGCTCACAGATCTGTTTCTAATGATCTCATTTTTACTCAAGAATTCTCCAGAAGAATCTCCAGAATTCTAATGAATTTTGTGGGATAGAACATGTACTGCTTTAATTTTCAGTTGATCATGAGAATTCTAGCAATCTCACAAGTTGTCACTTGTTAGCACAAACATTGTGCTATAGGAGAGGCTGAAGTGTATGACTGACCAAAGGCTGTTAATAAGTTGCATTGATGAAGGACCAAATCATGCATGATATATAAAATTTGAGACTGGAGTCTCTAAACTTTTCTAAAATTGATACCATCGAGAAATAAAATGTTGCTGATGTTGTATGACAGTGTGCCTTCAATCCTCTTGCATGTGCCACTTTCTCTGTTGACATTGCACCAATCCAGGACCAGGTATCACAGGAAGGTTTGTGACAAAAAGAGCGAGCAAAAATGGAGAGGGGGAAGATGTACATTCAGAGTCTTCTTTTTTTAAAAAAAAAAAAAATAGTGTTAAAGTTTTACCCATTCATTGAACCAACTTTTGGCACTTGCTACTGAAAATTTCATGTAGTTATAAAAGTTTAATTTTGTTGTAAGAAGTGATTCATGACCTTTACGAAATTAGCATATGAGAAAGAAAGGGGGAAAATGAAAACAAAAAATAACAAGGAGAAGAGAAGATCTAAATCATCAGAGAACATAATACCACCTTGTTGAGGGCCTGAGGCTGATGGCAGAGTTGGTTGCAAATTATTTAGCTTTGTAACAGTTTTTCTGGTATAAATATGCAGTTCAGTAGGAAAAAAGAATTGCATCAATGTTTCTAAGGATCCCAGACATAGATACAGAAACAAAACCAACATGAGTGAACTATAAACGATACAGTGAAAAAGTGGCTTAAGGTTATTCCTTAGGAGGGCACCAGATAACAGTAAAATGTAAAAGGCTTGGAACTTTCTCACCAAACATAGGCACTCACAGCAAAATAGATGTTGAAGTTCTTCCAACATATTGACTGAAAGAAACATAATTTCAGTAACATTATACAGTAGCTTCTATGTATCTGTTCCACTCAACAGACAAACCTAGGATTTAGGGTCTACCATTTTGCCACTTGCCATCCAGCTCCAAGGTTTGGTGCAGCTAAAAATTACCACAGCATAGGATACCATAAGATATTCATGTTGTCTAAATAAGAGCGCACAAATCTTTTACACCCGCAATTTCCTGGTATTTTGCAACCTGAATGAGCATAGAAAGCATTTAAGAGAACACAATAAGCTGAATAACATATTTATTGTTAACTTATTGCCTCAGACTCCTAACAGCTCAGTGTCTGGGATGACAAACAATGTTTCTTCCTCTCTGACCATCACCATTAACTCAGTTGGAAGTATATTTGTTTTCTCCTATAAAAGTAAATGGAACAAGAGCCACAGAGAACATAACCAACCTTTTCTGATGTAATGTGGAAGACCTTTTCTTTTGTCTGTATTCATTGCCTATTTACATCTACTATTTCCCTTGTTGGGAGTTACATCATTGTAAACCAACTTGCCATCATGCGAAGTTGAATTGTGCTATTGTTCAATGTTAGTATTATCAGAAGGGAATCACAGAAATAACTGCACAATTAGGACCATCACACAAACAGGGTGGTAGTGTGGCTATTGCACAATGGTATCATTATACTTTGAATCCCATTACACTATGGATGCCATTGTGCTATGTGCCATGTAGCACAAATGAGGTCTATGAGGAGATCCATGACTTAAATTTTGAAAGCAGGAGAGAAATAATATTGTTGTCATAGTGGGGATCAACTACACAACCCTAAGCCAGACTGAAGACTTGAATGATGCCTTCCTGTAACAGATTACCAAACATCAGAAAAGTGAGATGTAGTAGTAAAGGGACATTTCAGCTATTTCAACTATCCTGACCTTTGTTGGAAGTCAAACTCTGCCAAGAATATAAGGTCCAACAAATTCCTCACTTGCCTTGCAGAACATTTCATTGTCCAGCATGTGGAAGAGATGAAAAAGGGATCAACTATTTTAGATCTGATCCTAACCAACAATGATGAGTTGGATAATATGGTGCAAGTGGGAGACCCTTAGGTGGGAATGATCATGTTCTCCTGGAAGTTGTGATGAAGCAGAAAGGTGAAGCCAAGCACAGTCAGACGCGCATTCTAGACTTTAAGAAAACTCATTTCAATAAGGGGAAAATTCAGTGTAATCCCATGGTCAGGAATTAAAAATGAGAGAGAAAGACAGAGAGATAGAGAGGAGAGAGTTCTTGATGGATATGAATTTCTTAAAAGTGAGATATTGAAGGCACAATTTCAAACAGATCTAATAAAAAGGAAATATGGGAGGTATCTAAAGAAGCCAGGATGGATGTCTAAAGAACTTTCAACTGAACTAAGATTTAAGAGGAACAAGTACAAGAAATGCAAAAGAGAGGAAATCATCAAAGAGGAATTCAAATGAATAGCTAGCACATGTAGGGAGAAAGTCAGAGAAACTAAAGGCTCGCTAGGGTGGTTAAAAACAATAAAAAGGGAGGAGGGTTTGTTTTTTTGTTTTGGTTGTGTGTGTAGAAAAAGGAAGAACAAGGAAACGGTAAGGCCACTGCATGGGCAAGATGGCAAAAATACTAACAGGGGATAAAGAAAATACCTTATTTCCAACCTGTGGAAAATGGAACAGATGATGCAGTAGGCGAAATGCAGCACAGAATAGGTGAAGAAGTAGTTCAGGACTACCTGGCTACTCTAAATAAACTCAAGTGTCCAGGACCAGATGAACTACATCTGAGGAAATTAAAAGAATTATCAAGCCCCCCTCCACATGATATTCTTGCAAACAAACTATAAAATTTGGGCTAAACAATGCTACTGTTAAGTTGATTTCTAATTGGTTGATAGATCAAACCCAAAGGGTGCTCACCAATAGCCCCTCTTCATCCTGGAAAGAAGTAGCTAGTGGGGTGCCACAGAAATCTGTCCCGGCCCCAGTGCTGTTCAACATCTCTACAGATAATTTGGATGATGGAATAGAGGGTATGCTTATCAAATTTGCAGATGGCACCAAATTAGGAAGGGTAGCTAATGCCCAGAGGAAAGGATCAGAATTCAGAATGACTTTAATAGATTAGAGAGCTAGTCCAAAACTAACATAATGAAATTCAACAGGGAGAAAAGTAAGGTACTACAGTTAGACATACATACATAGATACATAAGCAAGCACAAATGGATAGATGGATGGATGACACCTAGCCTAATGTAGTACATGTAAAAGAGATCTAGGATTCTTAGTAGAACACAAGCTGAACGTGAGTCAACAGTATAATGCAGCAGCAGCACGGGGGGGGGGGAAGAACAGTAGGATTCTTGGCTGCATCAATAGAAGTACAGTGGTCAAGGGAATTAATAACACCACTCTTTTCTGCTTTGCTTAGACCTGACCTGGAATATTGTGTTCAGTTCTAGGCATCAAAATGAAGAAGCATATTGTCAAGCTGGCATATGTCCAAAGGAGCATGAGTAAAATGGTAGAAGTCCTGGAAACCATGCCCTATGAGGAACGGCTTATAGAGCTGGGTATGTTTAGCCTGGAGAAGAACATGATAGCCACATTTAAGTATTTGAAAGGATGTCATGTGGAAGATGGGGTAAGCTTGTTTTCTGCTGCTCTAGATACTAGGCCACAAAGGAACAGGTTTAAAGTTAAGAAAAAAGATTCCACTTAAACAGTACGAAGAACTTGGTAAAATTATGAGCAGTTTAACAGTGGAATATGTTGTCTCAGAATGTGATGGAGTCTTCATCTTTGGAGGTTTTAAACAGAGGCTGGATGGCCATCTGTCAGGAGTGCTTTGATTCTGTACACCAACTCTACGATTCTACGTGATAGTATGCCACATGTAGTGCCCCTATGATCATTGTTACAATTTACTAAAAGAGTTGTGTATCACATCAGAGATGTAGCTACATCATCATAAACTTATGCATCATAACCTGTAATGTAATATCTTCAAAATTAAATTTATACCAGTCAGTAATGGAACTATCACATGAAAAACAATATTTCAAATGCCATCAAAGTTCAGGAAACTGAAAAATAAGCACGTTGTGCCTGTTGAGAGCAATAAAATTGACAGGAACAGAACATATTTTCAAATGAATATTGAACTTCCAGTACATTCCTCCTTTCTCTAAGCAGGCAAGCATTTCTTCAGCAACTCATCTCTGCAGCATTTAGCGCAGCTAGAATCCCCAGCAGCAAATAATGTAAATTGACTGCAATCATAAAACTTCTGGGAAGAAAAAAAAAATCAATCCCCTGGACAACTGATGTTTTACATGAGTTTCAGGTAAATATATTCAGAGCCTATCTGAAAGATGTTGTTTGTCTTTTTAGTCTCAAAATTACTTGTCTGGTACATTTAAAGTTGCTTCGGGAACCTTCTTTAGGAGAAAAAAAAAGTTCTGATTTTACTGTCCTTTTCTTATCTTTTACAACAGCTACTTCCAACCTGAGGTCAATTAAGAGTATTGAATTACAATTCCCATCATCACTATATTATCTGGCACTGATAAGATCAATAGACACATCCAGAAGTTTTTCCCAAGACAGGCCAAATTCCTTTACAACATACTTAAGTTAGATTTGGAGAAAGTGGTTCACCAAAATGGACTCAGCTGATTTTGTTCCTGACCAGGGTACTGAACCTGAACCTTCTCCTACTCACATACAATAAAAACGATTTCTTGCTATAACTAGATAGATGGTTGGTCGTTTAAAGGGGCCATGAATGAGGCTCTAGATTTCTGCTTCACTGCACAGGACACAATCGTAAACACACTTAGAACATTGTAATTCATGGATAGGTCACAGACTTAGACAACTAGTATCTGACCTCTAAAAATCCTCATCTAAACTAGCTCTGGAAATTAGATCTAAGCTAGGCCATTAGTTCTTTTCAACATACTAAAATCAAATGTGGAAACAATTTTTAAAAAATGTACAACAAGTCTAGAAGGCTCTTGTCTAGCGGGGACAAAACTTTTGAACTTATTGTGTGAAGATATACATTCTACCATGAAACAATTAGCCAAGCCAGAAGCAAATACACAAAAGCTAGAAGTGAAAAAGAAAAGAAAAGGAAGAAAGAGAATAGAAAAGAAAAGAAAACTATCTTTTAAAATGAGTCTGCCTGAGTTCTAAAATGTTTGGGGGAAGGCTTTCTGTTAGTCCCATCACCATCCAAGCATATTTGATGAGGATACAGGGAAGAGCCTTCTCAATGAATGCTCCCACAATACGGAATGCCTTCTCTCTGCTCTCTTTCTATAAGTGGGTAAAGGCCTTTCTGTTTACTCAAATCTTAATGGGTATGTGTTGTACTTTAATCATTTGAATAACCATTTAAAACTGTTAAGTTTTTAAAATATGTTTGTTTTTAAAATATATTGTGCCTTGTTTTAATTGTACTTTGTTTTAACTTGTACAGTGATCCTTCTTCTATCCCGTATTGGGAATAAAGTCAGCACAATAAATATATAAAATAAAAAATAGAAAGTTCCAAAGGTGTGTGTATTCATTCTGTGTAAAAAGTGTAGCTTTTTTACCCCTACAGAAAACAGCAATTCTCCACAGCATATACTTGGACCACTGGTACCTAGGCTCAGATGTCTTGAACTAAACATTAACGTATATATTTGTATTTTAAATTATTTGCTTTTTAGTGTATTGTAATCATAATTTGTTTTTAGTTGCGTCTATGCTGTATCCCACCTCAATAATAATAAATTACAGTGAGAAGTCAGGGCAACTAGCAGAGGCTATCTGGATTGAGAGAGGCAAAGCATCACTAGCTGTGAATCTACCTTTGAGAAAGAATTTTGAACACTGAGGATGGTTGGGAAAATAAACCACACTCAGTCTTATGGATCAAGTGCTGTACTGACTCCCCCCCCCCACATTTTCCTGACCATTTAATCCAAAGTGACAGAAAACAAATTCCCTTTGAAAAGAATGTCAAAAGTGGAGAAATTTTCAGAGTAATAACTGACTGACACATGTGTGAATTCTTGTCTTTTACTGTACAACCACTATGTGGGAGCTCACAGCCTTCTCAGGTTTCTACAGTTCAATCAAAGCCCAGCAATAATTCCTTACAAACAATCTTTTCCCCCAGTTAGGAAATGTAGGCAGACAGGGAAGGAGCAGAGTAATGAAGTGATGATGATGATTGGCTGAGATCCCACATCACAGACAAGAATATTTTAACTATTCATAGTCTCCTGATTAGCTCCCTAGACCTACCTAAACAGCCTTTAGGCATACCAAGTGATGGAGGTTTGTTCTGCTCATGATCAGGGCATAGTAGGGTGATGCTCCCCATCCCAATAGCAGTGATCTGCAGCGGGAGAAGGAATTGTGTCAAGGATTCCCCTTCTATTATTGCACTACCGATTGCTGATGGGAGGGTGCTGGAAATGTCACCCTGTTGTACTCTGATCATCAGAAGAATTCTCAGAGTGGCTGCTGTCTGTTATGGTCAGTTGAGGCAGGCATTTGCAATTATGGCAATAGTGTCATGATCATAAACTTGAAAATCAAACAATTATGAATGTGCAAGTCTAGCTTACACATTTGTACTGCTGAGCACAGTGCCAGCCATGATGATGATGACAACGACGATGATAATGATGATGATTTCATTATGTCTGCAGCTAAAATTTCATATCATATGTTAAAAATATGTTTATAGAATTTGTCAATAGAATTTAAAAGAGTTATAAGCATGGCCATTAGAAAGAGAGAAAAAAAAGCATTTGAAATGGGCATGGTTTCCTGCCCTATCTCTTTTATTTTGAGAAATGAAGGGTTTGTTGCTCTTTGTTACCTAATCTGTATCAACTTGGCATGACCTTCCAGTTACCTGTACTTCCATCTTAAAAACAATGGTATTTTCTAGTTAGATTAACATCAAGTATCTTTATAGAATTGGAATTTGTAGAATAAATTTTTACATTTCTTGGGAAGATGATTTGTTTCACATGGGCATTATTTTGTCTAAGTTGATTGCCTCTACATACTCTTAGTAGGATTTCAGTTATGTCACATAGACGTTTCCAGTTTAGGCCTTTTGGTTTTTAATAGACTTTCTGTAGTCTGGGTATCATTCTTGGGTAGGCTTTACATGGTCTTGGCCAAATTGTGCATATTACCATGTGTAATGAAGATCTCTCAACCTTATAGGACACATAGTAGGTAAGGTAATCTTCATCAACTTTCTTCTTGAAGATAGCAACAAGTTATTTCAGCAATTTTCTTCCTGCTGTAGGAAAGTCTCTGTAGAACAAAACGTATTTCAAAAGCTATTCACAATACAGAGCTTATTCTGCACAAAATTCACAAGTGAAAAACAGCATTTACAAGTAGAAAATAGCAATAACATTGTTTGCTGTATGGAAAATGATATTTCAATACAAAATAATAACAATTCCATTGCAGAAAATGTTTCTGCACAGAAAATATTGTTTCCTATAAAAATCAACCATGTGAGAATTTTATGCAGAACAAATTCAAAATTATATTTTTCTTCTGTGCAGATGTTATGTACAGGCTAGCTATGGTTCAAAGGAAGAAGCTCAGAGGCATACAGAAACTTTATTCAAAGAACTTTAAGAGAAACAACTGTATATTTTGTAGAAGCCAGTACAAAATAAAATAGGATGTATAATTCCTTACATACCGGAACATTTGAAATTAGGAAAGGCTATCTAATATCCTATCTAATATTCTAATATCCTATTATATGCAAAACAATCCCCTTTTCTCAGGCTTCACTGCTCCCTTCCCTACTCTCAGAAGCCATGACAGTCTGTCTTTGAGGTTACTCAACTGGCACCTGGACCTTTTTCAAGTTCTTCAAGTGACATTCTCCTATTCTCAACACACTATTTACAGCTGTTCCCATTGTCTTTTTCACAGTACAACAACTCCCAATAAAGAGGGAGAATTAGTGTAAGTAGCAAGGTGTTATATATTTTTCTCTTTCCCCTTTTTATTCCTTTCTTTTTTTTTCTTTTTGTGTTTTTTCCCCCTGTCATACTGAAGTTTATTTCTAGCCCCTCCACAAGCCTGACTTCTACCCTTGAAAGGAGCTGGAAATTCCTTCAGTGTTTACTAATTCTTGCTGCCACCACCCATTGAATTCTGAATTAACTGGACATGACAGTGGATTGCCAATCCCTAGGCTTAAGGACCTTCCCTTCCCTCCCTTCTGGGTGAGGAAGTTCTATCTAGCGTGGGAATGGAGAGGAAACAGAGGTTTTACAGAAAAGCATTTATTCAAGGCATGCAAATAAGCAAGACAATAATACACATGAGAGGCTCCCCCCTCCCAGGTACGCTTCAGTTACAAGTAGTTACAAAAACAGGTACATTCTTTAGATCAACCAACCTCCAAAATAATAAAACACCCCTAACGCGACTAACTACCTAGTGTTCTAGTTACTCACATTTGGGTTCACAGGTTTAGATGGCCTAAGAGAAGAGAGGGGCCAGGAGGCGAGGTATGGCCTGCAGCCTACAACTGGCACATCTCTCTAGGAGGCTCCTTTGTTGTCTCTCTGCCACATGGCCTCTCAAGGATTTTTATAACTTCTCCTTCGAATCTCGATTGAAGCATCTCAAAGATGCTCACCTCTTTCCTTTGATTGGGCAATTCTCCCCCGTGACTTGTGAGGCTGACCCACAGTAAAAAATGTAACCTAATCCCCAAGACCTCATTAACCCTTGGTTTACCTTAAGAAGGAAGTATCCCCCTTCAGCCAAGTCTAGATAATGGGAAGCCCCATTATCACACCCCCTGTTGTCATCTCTTCTTTCTTCGTCTTCTTTTTTTTTCCCTTTCTGCTTTTATTTCTATGTTTCGGTAATTGGTAGATAGTTACAATTTTCCTTTTCACTAACTATTATTCTTCTCTTACTGTGCTTTTCCTTCTATTTTTCTTCCATGTTTGATGATTGTGAAGATGGTAATGTAAACTTTATGTTAAAATCTAACAAATATATATTTGTAAAAATAACTCCCAATCAAGCCTCAAAACAAAGCAGAAACACACCATGGCAAGATAATAAGTTTCCAGGCAAAGTGTACAGCATTACATAAAGAATAAAATATCAAAGCTTAAGGTAACCAATGATAATCAATCCTCAATACACAAATACAATAAAACCTTTTATTATTACAGCAAAGCATATACCTAAACATCCAGGTTTGCATGAATAATTAGTAGGCAATTAGTGATTCAAATAATGCACAGTTTTCTTAGCAACCCCTGCTGCAGCTGTATGGTTAGCCACTTTGCTCTGTTGGAGCCCAAACAGTCAGGGGGTGTGGATCAGTCTGGACAACCACAAGCATCAGCAGATATATCAAGATAATCCCACATTTTAAATTCTGGTCAAAGGGTTCCCTCAGTTTCTCCCACTCAGAGAGGAACATGGAATACAGGATACAGGATACAGAATATAATATAGCTACTGGCAACGCAAGGCACAATATCACACCCAGATGCCAAATCTGGGTACACAACCTATGAACATAGCAAGGGGAGCGTGAAGGTAACCTGACAGTAGAAAATAATATTTCAGGAATTAATATTTTTTCTGTAGAAATATTATTTTCCATGCAGAAAAGGTTGTTTTATGCATAAAACAACCACACGCAAATTTTGTGTAGAATAAGTCCCAAACTGTGAAAATTCTTGTCATTTCAGGATTCTCCTTGTCAAGGTTACTTGACATTTAAAAAAAAAAAAGCTTTGGGGACATTTTTAAAAATATTTTCAAATCTTCTGACCATCTCTAGCCCATAATACGTATAGTACATTGTCCTGTTACGGGAGCAACATCTTACACAATATCATTTATCTGCATTCATCTGTTGAAGAAATCTATACAACTCTAAATATAAATGCATACAGCATCTGTGGAAGATATTATAACTTACATAGGTATTTCAAACATATTTAATTAACTCAACATAACTACAGTTATGGAGAATCAAAGCTTTATCAGTTCAGATGAGTATCTGGGAACTACATACAGCCATACAGCCTTATGTCTTCTGAATCATGATGCAGGCCACCCTTTTTAATGTATTCAGAGACTGACCTTCTTTGTGGGATGCTTAACCTCTTTAACATGGTTCACAAGGCTTTGTTTGCAGTTTTCAACCAATCATTTCAGTGAGCATTAAAGAAGTGAAATATCAGAGAGTACTGCCTCACAAACTATGATGCTTTGCCTAGGTTTCCTTATCGGGTAACCTTTCCTTTCATCATGGAGCATGTGTAGGTCTCCAGCTCTTCTGAGTCTGCCTCAGTTGTCATATTAAATTTGTTTTTCTTTTGGGCAGCTAGCAGTACTTCAACCCACATGTTTCATTATTTGCATGTGGGGCATTTGCATAGAAAACAGAATTCTGTACAGGAAAACTGCAGAAAATGCTGCTTTTCCCACAAGACGACCATATGTGCATTTTGTGCAAAAAATGAGTCCTGAATTGTAAATAGCCTTTTAAAAACTTTTTTTTTTAATGGGTTTCTCAAAGGGCAAGAAAATTGCCAAAATTACTCACAGTTTCCTTTTAGAGGAAAATTAGCGAGTAATTATATCCACATAGGCCCTTCTTTTGGCTTGATCACATCAAAAAAACAGCACAGTAAGAGTAGCATGAGAATTATATATGCAATAGAATTGCATAAATGTTTTCCTATCAGAGTAAACAATAAAGACCCTGATACAGTTAATCTGAATAGAGATTTATGGATTGTGAGGCCTCATCAATTTGCTGCTACTTTAGCTGCTTCTGCTGCTGCTGTTGTTGTGATTGGTATGGCTAATGGCAAAGTGCAGGCAACTGTGAACATTATATTTTTGAAAAGGAAAAGAAAGTAGATTGAGTACTAAGCAAAAATCCATTTTGACCTGGTGGAGTTAATTAGCAATTGATTCAGATTAGCAGTAAACATATATTTGCTGGTAATGATTTTTAACAGTATGCTTTGGGGATCCAATAGGAAAATGTTAATTCTAGAGGAGAAATACCTGGGCAGAAACTGACAGTTCAGTTATTTGCAACTTTGAAAACTTATATTTCAAAACTTTTAATGATAATATAATAGGCAATGCAAGAAAACAAGTAAACCTAAATAGGATCTAATGTTATCTAGGTTCACTAAATGCCATGTGGCATGGATTTATAGTGCAATTTATCATACGATACAGATAAGAAACCAGAATGGGTAAACTGACAGGTTTAACTGATTACAGCTGGTAAAAATACAAGCAGTGTATTTGTTTTTGAGGCAAGCTGGAATAAGGATGTGCATCTCTTTTTCTAAAAAAAAAAAAAGGGGGAGGATTACAGGAATAAAGCAAGTTACAGTTGCAGAAAAATAATTTCTTTAGGATGCATTATGAACAATGAAACCTTATGTGTTCAAAAAAGTAACAAATATTGTCAAATGAAGCAGGCACCTCAAGACATTGGACTGCAGTTTTCATCAATCCTCACTTGGTTACGTGCCTTACGCTGATGAGAGTTGCAGTCCAACAATAAATTGAGGGCCACATGTTCCCCATTCCTATAACACAGGTTGTGGTAGAATGGGGATCATTTTAGAAGGTCATTTCTACAGAAACCAACAATTCATGGATGTACTCCAGTGCCAATTACATATCTATATGTATAAAAGTCATTTGTACTAGTATAACTTGCACATGATAGAAACAGAACCCAGAAAAAATATGCAAATAGAATCATGTTTGGTTCTCAGTGACTGAGATCATTCAGAATACAACCATGCTCCCACCTCATTCTAGGAGTGATTGCTATTCATTCTGAAGAGCAGTACAGAAAGCACTGAGCTTGGGAACATGTGTGAAAAGAGCACCTTGGGTCCTCAAAATGACCGAGAGACTGCAAAAATGTGTTCCTGTAAAAACAGCACAAATATGTACAGGATATATACATTTTCAATTTACAGACCACACACAAATGATAGGTCACATGATTTGACCGCAAACATGGTAGGTTTCGATAGGGATTCAGATCCAGATTTTCAAGACCTAAGTGCCCAAACTGTCTAAACTTGCAGATCTATCTTCAATTAGAGGTGAAAAACAAAAAACAAACAAACAAACAAAAAAACCACCCTCAAGTTCTTTTCACTACTTCTCAAAAGAAAGTGTCAAAATTTGGAATTTTTCTTATTAAATAATGAACTGATTGAAACAATCACCCATTCCTTAAACTTCCTAACACCAGAAAGGATGCCTAGAGAAATGTATTTTTCTTTAAGATGTCACAAAATGGTTTGCTACTTAATAACAACAAACTAACAAATTCACTGTCCTATAAATGATCACTACTTGATAATTACAGTTTCATACAATACAGCCAAATTAAGCTGTTTGAAGTAAGATCACAATTAAATATGCTGGGGTATATCACTTGGGATCCCTCTGCTGATGGAATACTTTCTTATATATAACATGAGAATATAAGAATCACACTGGATCACACCAAAGGCCTATCTAGTCCAGTGTTCACCGCTCAGTTAAGTACTGATGGGAAGCTTCCTTACAAGACAGAAATGAAAAAAATGCCATTCCTCTCACATTTCCCAGCAATGGGTATCCAGGGTTACGCTTCCACTCATACTGTAATATATGCATCATAACCAGTCATCATTCACACATCTTGAAAGGGTTCTGTCATCTGAACAGAGATGGGAACAATTTGGAGTGACTTACAGGCTAATCTGCAGCCTCAATGTTCTCCAAAGGACTGGAGGATCCTTCAAAACAGTGTAACAACATATACATTCAAGCACTATTTGCGCAGTCTGTCAGCCATGTAATGATAGGGAGAGGAAGGCAGTACTTGCTGATTCTGCCCCACCATCACAATCCTGCTACCCAGTTCCCCCCTTCAATACTTTAGAGAAAATGTTCTCACAGCTGTCATATAGAAACTGACAAGTCCGGAGCGGATATGGTCCAGTTCATGTGCGGGATCTCTTCATAAGAAAACCTCTGATTTTTCTAGTAACATTTAACAGTGTTACCGCAGTTTCAAGCCCGAGCTTTTGGGATATTAGATATCATTTGATATCAATAATCTGGCCTTCTTTACCCATTCCTCTCCACATGCTTGCGAGGCCCCTGGACAAGCATGCATACAGGCATGGCCGACAATAGCCGAAACATTCCAAACAAATCCAGGCTGGCCAGAAATAGCCAGACTGCCATTTTAGGATACCTCAAGGCAAGTACCATATTATGTATGCACGCTACTTACAAAGGACTCCCTGCTCCGAGCAGGCAGCTTGACGAGCCGAATACTCAATTGTCTAGCACTCTGCATTTGCATACTGGCTACTCTATTGATAACTCTGTCGTAACCCAATCATATAAATACTGACCTTTCAGAGGCTTTGTCTCCAGCCCAAAACTCATTGTTATCCCCGAGAACGGACTAGTCTATGGCCACATTTTCCCCTATAAGACCCCCTGACTTTGACCGCTTCCTCAGATCGCTCTTGGCTTCCATCCCACCTTGCTGTTGCTTTGTTCAATGAGCCTTCTCCTCAGCTCCCCGTGCTGAGAACTCTACTTCAACAGACCTTTTCTTTCAGATTTTCTGGGCTTCAGGACAGGTGCAGTATTTCTCATACAAAACTTCCTCTTAAAAACCCTCCATCCCAGTCCAATCTTTATTTCTATAGTTCTCTGTGTGAGTGTGTTGCATACGCATGTTTGACTGTATATCAATAAAACAACACTTATTATTTACATCTGTTTGCTCCTTGACTCAGCCTGACCCGTAGACGCTGGATAAATGATCTCGCTACATTGCCCTGCCTCTTGTAGTGCTAGCTTGTGCTCTCTGCTAATTCCCAACTTTGTAATATTTGGAGCTTACTTAGGCGTCCCTCACGGGACCCCTAGAAATCAGGGTAACAATAGGAATTATTCAGGTCCTTCTTTTCACACTTTTTCACATAACGGGAGCAATAAGAGGGCAGGATGACATACACCGTAGTCTTGATTCAAGCCAAGTAAGCAATGCCTGAATAAGGTTTGAATCAAATATGAAACAAACCAAGAAAATCAAAGTAGTGTAAGATTAAAACAAACAAACAAGAACAACAAAGGTAGATACTTGACCTTGTTTGGAATTCAAACATATAGTTATCTTTCCCCATTGTTTATTAATTTATTAATAGAACAGCATCAAAGCAAGAATCGGATGAGTTCCTTTCTCCTTTGTACTTGGAATTTTGAAGATAACCATCCATAGTTATCACCATGTTATATATACCTATATGTTTATGCAATACGGGTTGTATTTTTGATATTATGTAGACATCTGCAATTAAATCTGTGGAATCCCAAATGTGTTACTGGATATTAACATGATTGTAATCATGTATTTTATACTGTAATGTTCACAGCAAGTATTTTGATTCAGACTATTGAACCCCACGTTTAATTTGTTATCAATTTATGTTGTTTAGAAATTTAGAAGAGCCCTGGTGACACAGTGGTTAAATGCCGGTACTGCAGCCACAATGTTGTGAGTTTGATCCTGCAAGGCTTCAGGTTGACTCAGCCTTACATCCTTCCACAGGTTGGTGAAATGAGTACCCTGTTTGTTGGGGGCAATTAGCTAAACACATTGTAAACTGCTTAGGGAGTTCTTATCAGTGATAAGCAGTATAGAAATGCAACTGCTATTGCAAACTGCTATAGAAATTGCCAAGTATGTAAATTTTGTGCAGGAACAGGTAAATGTATAAATTTTGCTTGTGCTCATGTTCTTTTCTTTTTTTTTCAAAAAAATCAACTTCCTTCCACCCTATTTATAAGTAAATTTGCAGTTTTTGGTAACTTCTTCTCAAATAATGGGCCAAATACATTTCTCACCTATCAACACCAGTAAAATTCAGTTGTTGCTGTTGTTGTTGTGTTCCTTCAGGTTGCTTCCAACTTATGGTGACCCTAGGACAGGGCTATCACAGGGTTTTCTGTGGCTGAGAGTGTATGATGCACCAATGGTCACCCAGTGAGTTTCCATGGCAAAACAGGGAATCATATTCTGGTCTCCAGGGTCATAGTCCAATGCTCAAACCACTACATTACACTGTACCACACTGGCTCTGTAAAACTCAATAGGTGTAGCTATTTACACAACAAACATTGTGCTTGTCTGCTGTTTAGTTGGTGAAGGTGAAGAATTATGAGGAGCAGGAAGAAAAGAAAGAGATTTAATTCCTAATTCTGAACCATAAACATAGCATATTTAAAATCTCTCACTATATTTGGTTAATGTCATACAGCTTGCAAACTGAAAAGACATTTGAAAATGTCATAGGTGTTTTCCTGAAATCATCAGAACAAGAGGCAGCTTTTCTATTACTTAATGTGTGGGAGACATTTTCTCTGTGGCAGATCATAATATCTGTGTAAGAAGACTTCGTTAAAAGCCCAAACACCTCATCATTTTTATTTAAACTTCATGTCTAATATATTTCTGTCTGTGGGGTTTAATTTTACCTTCTCAGTTTAGAAATATATTTCTTTTTATTGTACCTAATGCAATATCAAGTGACAATGGCATCATTCTGTGCTGATGCAGCTGCCCTGTTATTGTTTTCAAATGGTACAATAATTTACCAAAATTAACACTGTCTATTTCATGTTCCATTTTTCAAAGACTGTATAGGTTACTCAGGTAGCTTACCAAGTGTACATCCACCCAAATATTCTTGATAAGTTAACTAGGTTGCAAAAGGGCAGGTAAGATATGTGTCTTATACCAGTGTTGGCTGCCAATTTATATCTAGAGTTTTAATAAATAGCAACAAAATGAATCCGTAGTAAATTTAATATACCAAAAGAGAGCAAAGCAACATCTGCTGCAAATATATCCATCACACAAGCCTGCTGTACGCAGTTTATACTGCAAGCTGGTAATACAAGGATAAAAATGACTTGGCTATGCCAATTTTTAGTTGTGCAGGCAGTGTGAAAAACAAGAAAGATAAGCTATTTCTCTGTCGTCTAGTTTAGTAATGAGCTGAGTATTAAGCAAAATATAGGGTTATATTCTTGGAAATTTTAGTTAATAAAAATAACCGGAAAATGAACATCGTGTTTCTCTATAATTGCCATAATTCATCATGGAGCATGAGAAATGAGGCACCAAATATCTGTCACTCTAGTCGCTGTTTAAAAGTGTGTAATATCATTACCTAGCTATTCCTACTTAAAAGCATTAGTCAAAGATATCATGCAGTAACAAATCTTTCTAATTTATCAAGCCTTGTGGAAACAAAAGACAAATTGAGGCTTTTGTTTTGTACTGTGAACACAAACCACATGTTGTTCATACTGTTAACTATTAACAGTAGGAGTCACTAATGTGTATTTTACTTTTTTATTTAACCTTTATACTACCTAAAAAAACCCAGAGTTGGCTGTGATAGAGAGAGAGAGAGAGAAAGAGAGAGATGGATACAGAGATAGACATCTTGAACATTAAAATGATGGCTGAAAGGAGCATGTAGTAAAATAAAGGCAAAAACAGCAGTAAAGAATAAAGCAGTGCAATCTATGACCATGGTCCTGTATGAGCACTGGCAGAGCATAAATTTCTGCTAGAGAATCTATACTGCTAATCTGCAGGGTGATACAAAAACTTTCTTTCCTGAATAGACAATGGCACCCAGACAGTCTGTTAGTGCAACTCTGGTCATTGATTGTCCCCAGGGTGTGACTAGTGCCATCAAGCTGCTAATGTAACTGGAAAAGAAAATGCAGCCTTAACTTTCCAAAATGAATTGGCTACTTTTTGATCAGCACAAAATGGTACCAAAACAGGTCCTGAACATACCACCATGACCAGCCATTAGCTGGGGGTAGCTGTACCCAGGAGTCATGAAACTGCCCTAGTATACTCATTGCAAACACATTGCTCAAGAAGAAATAAGATGGTCCTTCCACAATGCTTTTAAAACTTCTCACAGTGCCTAAGTAGGGATTCTGTTAGCATTGCATAAACAGGACTTTGGCCTACGAAACTAAAGCACAACAATGTTTGAAGCCAAAACTTTAGACAGTAATGTAGGGGAATGATGTATTCCTGACCTTAATCATAGAAGGACTGGCAACAATGTGCAGGGCACATATGGAATGGGTGGAAGTTTTTAATGGATAACTACTGAACAAGAAACTCTTATAAGACATTAAAGGAAGTAAAATCATGAGTCAGATAATGGCTTCACCACTAAGGCAGATGACTGATTGGTGGCAAAATTTTGGAGAAACATGTGAGGTGAGTCAGTGGAAGATCATACCAGAAGAAAGTCTAAGCAGTTGATATGTAAGGTAACAAGGGCAGATATTAGAGTTTTAAGCAATTGAGCAAAGAAGGGATGGGTTTTGCAATATTATATGAAATATCCCATATAAAGAAAAAGTAGTGGATATTGTCTCAGAGTTGGATACCAACATTATTTTAGTGTCTAGGAAAGTATTCTAAGCTCCATTGTAACTCCACTGCTCTGATATAATTTAACTGGCAAAATATATTAGTTGGCAGATCTGTTTAATTGGCACAAAATAGAAATTATATACAATGGCTGGAAAGGGGACATGTGAAAGGGATTCTGGCTAGAAATAGGCCAGAGTTGATCCCAACATGAACCCAACATAGGTTCACCAGGAAAACCTGACTTAATGGCTCTTTCAATAAGAAACAAGCTATCTCAGAGAAGAGAAAATACCCCCTGTGGCTTGCATATCCCACGGAAAGGCAAGACCATAAAACCGGCTATCAATTCAATCTGGCACCTATGTGTTGCAAGTTCCAAAAAACAAAGAGTAGTACTTGTTTAAAAGCACTGGTTCAGGAAAACAGGAAGATTTCAAACAAATCCATAATTGCCTCATCCTCAAACCAGTAAGCTTTCTCCTTATCTTCATTCAGGGAGATATCAAAATCTTTTGCCATCCACATGTTAAAAATTATCAACTTCAGACATTAACCTTCAAACATTAGCAACCACCACCAACAACAACCAGCCTGTCTCTTTTGTCCACTCTATGAGACAGGTTAAAGAGTCATTAACATTTCACACCTCCAGAGTAGATGTTCAGGTATAAATATCCCTTGATTTTGGGTCGCACAGACAGCACTTCAATTTCAGGGGTCCTCCTTGTCACTCTGCCACATCACCATTTCTCTGCTTATCTCTGGATGGTAAAAATAGCCCAAGTCTCTTCTTATTCCTCTAATCTTCCTCCCTTTTCTTTCAAGTTAGCCTTGTGTGATTGCTTCTGTGTGTGATTATTTGGGTGTGTGTGTATGTATATTTCCCCCCACTAAAACACATTTAAATTGCACTATAAGTTTTCTGAACAGTCTTTTTTGCAGTGACCTGGTAAACAAAGATGAAAAGGTCCTGAAGTTACCCCTCCTCTTGTAATATTTTTTAATTTGAGTTAATTATTTCCCCATGTTTACATTTTAATTGTGGGTTCTGATATAGGACCTCATGGAGTCCCATGCTTTTGGAGTAACATCATCTGGCTATGTGTTTTTGAACCAGCTTCATTTTCATGGCTTTATAACAGTGGTTCTCAGCCTGTGGGTCCCCAGATGTTCGTGGACTTCAGCTCTCAGAAGCCCCAGCCACTATGGTCAATGCTCAGGGCTTCTGGGAGCTGAAGTCCACGAACATCTGGGGACCCACAGGCTGAGAACCACTGCTTTATAATGAGGGCAAGACACTTAAGTCAATCTATCTCCTTTCTTGGAAGCTTGTTTGATTAATTCCGGTGAATATTTGACTAGGTAAGTCCAGAGGATAAATAACCAACTAGTAATTAATTGAATAGAGCCAGCATGGTGCAGTGATTTAAGTATTTGACTACAAATCTGGACCATAGATTCCCCACTTGGCCATGGAAACTCACGGGGTATCACATACTCCAAGCCCCAAAAAATCCCATGATATTTGCCTGAGGGTCACAATAAGTCAGAAATGATTTGAAGGCACACAACAATAATTAATTGAGTTACTGATCAAAATCCTTGCAAACTATAGACATTAAAGCTTGACTAGTGAGTCCACCTCCAATTTATGGGTCCCTAGTTGGGAGAATCCCATTAATTTAATCTCCTTGGAGATCTGATTCTGTTGTTAAATTGGATAATCATCTTGTTTTTCAGCACGAACAAGCTACACACAGAGATAATATGAAGAAAAGATTCAACACTCTGCTATCTACCTTCCAGACCATTTTTTCCCCAAACTGATTCAAGAATATATCTTCATTGGTTCCCATGTTTTTTTTCTACACAATCACCATCACTTTGAGTTACATGAACTTTTCCCCACTACTTCCTCCCAACCCAAATTCTACCATTCTTTGATTCATATATTAGACAATCATGCCTGTAAGTTTATTCTATTGTCACTGAACTGCGGGGCTGATCTGTCCACACTAGAAAACACATCTGGCATACCCCACACTGCATTCTGTAATTTACACCAAGTAACAAAGCCTTTGTTTGGGAAGAATTTTTTTGTTTGTTTTGTGTGGTCTCTTTGAGTTTGTGTAAGCTAATGCTGACTTCTCATATGAGAATGTTTGGCTTGAATTTCGAAGAGCGTAAAGACAGAATAATATATATATTTCTGTGATGAAGACTAACCAGGTTTTGACTTAGCATCATTGGGTGAATTGTGTGCATCAGCTGATGAAACGTATACACCAATGAACTCTCCCAGTGCTAACATATGTAGCAGCAACAGAACAAAACTAGAAAGAGAAGTGATAAGAAAGTCAGTGTTATTAAGCAAAAGTCTCTTTCCCAAGTGCCCTAAAATATAAATAATACTAAAAAACAAAAGCAAAATTTTGCCTACATTCACCACAAGTATGGAGAAAGACCTTCTAAACACTGTGCCAGAACGGCAATTCCAGGTTACTGTAGGATGTAGCCATGGCAGTTAAAACAGTTTCAGAATGTTATAACTGTAAATGCACTTTGGCGATGGTGTGGTCAACCTCAAAAAAGATCTATTTTCCCCTAAAGATCTCAAAACCTGGGAACCTTCTGTGGCAAAATATGGTTTTTCAGACGGTCTAGACAAAAGTCATATTGTATCAGGACCAAGCTTGATTAATCATCTGTATCCAGTATCCGCTCATCATTTGGCCATGTTTGTCTATACTGGTACATGTCAGTTCAGCAGGTACTGGGATCAAATCGTACAGGGTTTTTCTTGTAAATCTGCTATTTCCAGCTCATACTTCAAGCTTCCTCTTCCCTCCCCTCAACACAAACACATTTTTTATGGAAGTGTCAGAGGTATTCCTTTACTTTGTGTCAGCAGTTGGTAGACTAATTTAAGAATTTTAAAGCTTATCTCCTATATATCTTAGGTCAACAAATACTGCATATAACCCAAAATGAAGAGCCTTTCAGCAGTATAATCTTGCAATCCAATATTGTATTTACTCTTCTTTTTTGATTACATTGAGTTTATAGAGCGAAGCTACTGTATTTGTCTCTTAACTTCCATACATTTATTACACTACTGAGGAAAAGAAGGAGCAGAGGTAGTAAATAACTTAAGAGGATAACATTCATTCCATTCAGTTCCTCAGGGCTCCTCCACTATTAATGTATATTGTGAGGTCTACACTGACACTGCTTACTATTACATGTACCAAAAAGCCATTCTTCCCACTTACTCTTAGGAGTTTGTCATGACATATTAAAATAAGACATTATGAACTTCTCAATGATTTTTTTAAAAAAAAATTATTTTCCAGTGTGTAATGTAAGAAACTCACACAATATCCTCATCAAATTTACCCATGCCTTGAATTTGAATGTGTGCTGCAGAACCCACCTTGCAGCACCATTTGTGGGGTGGAAGTGTGGGCGGCAGGAAGATGGAGGCCCTTCTGGCCTCCTCCAGGCTGGAAGGGCGGGCCATTTCTGGGGAGGGAGGGCCTCGTGGGGATACCCAGATGCCCGCGAGGCAGTGGCCAATCAGAGCAAACCTCGCACGCTCCGATTGGCTGCCATAGCCTGCTGGGCAGCCATAGGGGATCGCCTCTCCTGCGGCTGCCTGAGAAGCCAACAATCCGGGTCACACTTGTTATGTTGGCTATTGTGTATTGGTGTTATGGTTTTGTTCTGTTGCTTCTCTGTCCCAGCTTATTGGCAGTCACATTGGTCTTGGATCCAGGTGGGTTGGGGCCAATGGCCTTTGGGCATGGTTCACTGGCCCTTTGCAGTTTGGAAGGGGGTGCAAGGTGGCAGCGAGCATGTCCGGCTCAGGGGGACATGCTTTGTTTGCACCTCCTGGTGACAGAGGGTCCTGGTGGTGGGATCCCCTGGCGGCCATTAGTGATTCCGGCACCAGGTTGGAAACTTGGGTACATCGGTCAGTAGAGGGCTGATTGATGGCAAGGATCCAGACCCATGTTTTGGCCAACCCATTGTATGCTGTAGCCAATAAAGTTGTGGCCTTTGTTCCCCAATTTTGGTGTGTTGTCTTATGGTGAAGCCCCATCTCCCGTACCCACGCAAATAAATAGCAAACAGATATGTTTGAAAGTCAGTACATTTTATACAGTGTAACTGTACCTGAGAGTCAGGAGGATGTATAGGTTTGAGCATTGGATTACAACCCTGCAGACCAGGGTTTAATTCCTTCTTGACCATGGAAACCCACTGGGTGACCTTGGCAACATCACGCATTCTCAGCCCCAGAAGAAACAAAGATCGGTTTGCTTTGGGGTTGCCATAAATCAGAAATGCAGGTATACAACAACAACAATATACTGTACCCACTTCACCTTGATGCTCCACCAAATGCATTCAAACAAATATGATCTAATTATGAAGCAAGTCAGCTTCACTGACTTGTTATTGTTAATTATCTGCAAGGGAAAAAGGCAAGAAGAAACACAGGTGCACCCTATGGGTGGTTTCCCAAAAAGATTGCTCTTACACAGTGTTTGTTTTAAATTTTAATTTTTTTAACAAAGTGAAAACACACACCAAAAATACACTGCATGTTACTTATTCTGACACACATTCTTTTAATACTAATAAGGTATCTGTGTCAATGAGAAGGATAGGGGGAAAAGAATGAAATAGCAAATTAGTACAAAGAGAAAGAAAGTGAATGGAGGGGAAACTAGTGGAGAGACATTTTAATAATCAATTTTTCATCCAAGTACATAAAAATTCCTCTTCTGAATATAGTACAGGTGTCAGCGTGGGCTGAGGTCAAGCAGGGGCCGGGCCGGGCCAGCCACCAGCCGCGTCCCAAAACAGTCTCTCAGGAGCGCTACCGTGAGCAAACGGCCTGGAGCTGGGGTTTGCCTTCACAGCAGGCACTTAACAGAAAATAACAACGGGTTGCCTCACCCTGAACACAAAGTGGTTACAGCACCTTAACACAGGGAAGGGTCTTGGAGGAGCCGGGCAGCAGCACGCAGTCACGAGCTGGACTGGAACAAGGCACGGGCGACAGACGCACGGGTAGCCGACGGTTGTTGCTCCGTGCCTACCCCAGCCCTGCGCCTGCCTAAAAAGGCCTGCAGACTGGCCCATGGCCAATCCGGGCCAAGCACGTGGCCGGGCTCGCAGCTGTGCTACAGCTGGGAGCTCCCCGCCCCCAGGTGTTTCTCTTGCAGCTGCCGGGAGCGGCGGCTGGCCTCCTTGAACCGCCGCCACTGCAGGAACATCGGCGGCAGGGCGGCTGCCTCAGCCTCTTCCGAGGCCGCCTCGCGAGTAGGCGGTGCCCCGGGATCGGGCCCGGGAACCGCCTCTTCCCGTGGAGCCTCGTCCGCCACGCCCAACAGCCTGGGAGCCGGGCCGGCGACCTCCGCAGCGGCGGGACGATCCTCGGCGGCGGCAGCGGCCTCCGTCTCGCGGGGAAGACCCTCACCGGGATCGGCATCCGCCACGGTGTCCCAGCGATCCCCCCCGGCGGCGGAGCCCTCCGCGGCGGCCACGTGGCCGCCGCCGACCACAGCCTCCGACGGGCCCGGATCCGCGTCCTCCTCCTCGGAGGTAAGGCCGGCATCGGCCTCCACGGCGCCCGCTGGCGCGGCCACACCCGGAGCTCTGACTGTTTTTTTTCTTCTAGATTTGTTTAAGTAACAGAAACAAACTAAGTTAAAAAGTTGCTAGAGAGATGCACATAACTTGGTAGACAGCGAAAATGTGTCAGAAGAAAGTGTTCTTTATTGTACTTCCTACTTTAAAAAAATAAATTTAAATGATGCTTTGCTAATGGTATGATCTTTCAAGGTACCTCTCACACCAAGTATTCCAAAGTATTTTGTATCTACACAAATGAAAAGGCTTTAAAAACAAAATCATATTTGTTTATCATGTGGATTGTGGCCACTGATGTGCATGCAGTCTGCTTTCAGAATGTGTTTGCCTTCTTTTGTCCCCACCACTCCTTTTATTTTTACCAAAAAAAAAAAAAAAAAATTTCCTTCTAAAGTCTCCAATAATGCTGTTGTGGTACTCCATGCCTGGAGTTTTCAGATGTGAAAGTAGAAAGAAGTGGCAAGATGAAACATGAAATGCGTAGGATAAATTGACATTAAATGGTAACCTTGTTGAGCCTCCATATCATTTGACAAGAACTGCACACATTTCCCTACTTACACTGCAGTCTTAATTCAAAGATGGTCACCATGGGTTAGGATTAATCAACAGCCTCTTCATCCAGCACAAATGCCTTTTTGCTGGCAGGGCCCTACCAGCAGTAGAAGATCAGAAATCTGCCAACATAACAGGACCACTCTGTCAGCCAGCAATTGTCAAAAAGAGGCAAGAAATAGGCTGGGCAAAGGGACGGGTGTATTATCCAAGATCCAAACTGATCTAGCCTAGGGAGTCAATCACCTTGCTGGCATATAATTAGACCTGAGCAAGTGTAGTCCTCAATGCTTTCCAGAATCTGAGAGAGGTCTGAATTCAGCACATTCAATCAAGTGGAGTCTTAAATTGGCCATGACCATTGTGGTCTATTAGGACTGCATTCCAGTGTAGTATATAGTGTGCGTATGTGTTTGAAAGGAAGACCCACACCAAGGGAAAAAATGAAAAAGTGAGAAGGAAGAATAGATCCCCTAGAAACAGGAAGTCCAGCTATCTAGATTCTCTTAAAAGTAGACTACTTGCTAATTACTTCTTGACATTTCTTTGTTTCTTTTTTTAAGAAAAACCTCTTCTCTCTGTCCTCACAACAACTTTTTGGTATACAAAGAGGAATTTTCCTTTCTCTCTGAACTTTGCTTTTAAGTCTCTGATTCATATATGAAATTGTATAGGCTAAGGATATTGATGTTTTCCTCTACACTATTTTAAGCACACAGTGCTATTTCTTATAGAAGTGCATTATCTTCCAAGAGAATGCTTTCTCATCTCTCTGGGTCACTTGGAAACATTCTGGGTCATTTACTCAATTTGTCATTTATCTGTTCAAGACCATCAGTGTGTGCTCTACTCTGTTCAATGCAGTGGAAATTAAAGGATGGAGATAAGTAAAAAAAAAAAAATGATATGAGGACGATGCTGATGGGCATCTACCATAACTATATTTTCATTTTAAAAAATAATCAGAGAGTATCTTTGCATTAATCAACTTCAATTATCTTTTTTTCTGCAAGCTTGATAAGGCTGTCGCAATAGAAAACAGCACTTGCAATATATTTATTCACCTAAAACTAAGCAGAATTACATGTAAATTAGAGGTACTCATTTTAATTGATTGAAATAGAATCATATAGTTGCAAGAGACCAAAGGAGCACCTAGTCTAACACCTTTTTTTTTTCTGTTTCACATTATCAGCCATTGATAATTCTCTGCTTTTCTCCTTCTTCTGTAAATTTTTTCAGGTTTCTATGTGCTACCTGCAATTGTACTTGGGTGTAACTGTCTCCTTGATTTCTCTTTGATTACATTTTGTGACAAACTCCTCATTTCTTAAAATATGCCCTATGATATTTGATCCTGTCTTCTTCACACTTGTCCCTCCTCAGTATATCTTCATTTTTCTTTGTGTGTGAGTCATTTTGAGTCCAAGTCAGTGAATCAGTCCTATATGTCTCAAATATGTCTGTATTAGTTTTCATTTGTCCCTGTTGTAATGACAAATTTCAAATGTCTTCACATTTCCATTCTTCCATTACAGCTACTGTCCTTGCTTCACTTTCCTAATAGAACTGGATTTCACTTACATACTTATACAAAATTTATTTTTCAGAGCTAAAATTATTCCTCCTATTGACAGATATTTTCCCCTTTTCTTTCAGAATATCAGTTTCACAACCAGGTTATGTTCTGCTGAGTTATCACAGAAAGTAGCATTATTTTTTCCAGTCTGCTAAAATTCAAGAGTAGTTTACTGAAGCAAGAAAGGCTTCAGCAATTCATTTTGATCCATCAGATGCAACTGCCTCCATTGGGTATGAGATCTGCAGAGAATTAAAGAGTGTCAAGTTCAAAACCCCTTGGTGGTGCTAGACCAAGACTTTTGGCTGCCTGAAATGAGGGACAAGATAATGCCTCCTAAATAATAAGAAAAATGTAACTGCACTCAACATACAGTTGAAATTTACTTCAACACTGGGTACTTGACTGTACCTGATGCAGGAGGCTAGCCTACAGTTCACATGGCAAGTTGTGCACAGCAACAGCTCTATCTATTCTTTACCTCTCAAACTAGAGCGATTTATCCCTCAAGCACTCCAACTGACACCTTCTAGAATTTTCCCCTGTCAAGGTGCCTAGGTTCTGACACTAGAGCACGTGCAGAGTGCAAAAACAATAAACTGTGTTGGGTCATTGCCAGTTGCCCCCAAACTAAAAACACAGTCATGCATAGTGCATCTAGGCTAGTCTAAAGTTTATCTGAAGCATTGCAGGATGCATCCTGCTTCAGATAACATTTGCCATGCAGCATAAAAAGCCAGTAACATAAGCAAAAAAAGAAAAAGGAAAAGAAAGAAAAAGGAAGAGAAAAGAAAAAAAAGAAAAAACAGCAAAGCAAACAGAGAACAAAAAGAGAAATGTAAGTCTTTTTACCCTGTGTTAACCACACCTAGACCTCACCATGTGACATGTTTCCCATGTTTCAGAGCCTTCCCACAAAATAGGGAAAATACAGCAGACAGCAATAACGTCCTTGTACCTGGTACTACCAAGGGCAGATTTGACTTCTTCTTCTCACCCACAAGAAAAACATTCCTGATCACACCACACTAACAATCAAGCTCAAGCAGAATACGTGACACCCTCTTCAGACACCTTCAGCCTGTGCCATTTGGCTCAGGCTGGCTAATGGTAGGTCCAACCCTGCTCACATAACTCCTTGATATGCCTGGATAGAGAAACTGGTTTTGGTACTTCACTTCAGCACAGGGAAAGTCCAACTGCAACCCCCAAGCCCCCTTGCATTTTTCAAAAAAAGGTCACTGGCCGCTCCTGGGGACTTTTATAAAAAACAATTTTGTGTGTGCACACATGAACACACCCACACCTGGCAATGCCTATAAAATCAAACCTAGAAGTAAACTTCTGGTAACTTCAGTTAGGATCCTCCCTCCCTCCCTCTTTTGTATATTTTGTGAATGTTCAGAGTGGATATGGTCCATAATGGATTGTATCTGGATCACATGTTGCAAGTCCTAAGCATTATTGCTCTGAGGGCCAACACTGCGCCAAAACAAGTGGTGAAGGGAATGGATGAATGGGCTACAAATAGGATATTTCCTTTTCTGAATCTTCAGAGTGGAATGTGGAAATTAATTTATTAATGCAGCCTCTATACTGTACTAGAAAATCATCTTGTATGTGTAAACCATGTAGCAAATTTTGCACTTTGTCCTCATACAAGCAGAATTAGCAGTATCATCGTCAAAGCACAGTCTCTTTCATTTCCTTCTCCTTTACCCAAGAGCTTTTAAAAATGGATAAAAATGGGTCTTAGAAAAAGAAAATTAAGAATTAAGAATTTCAATTTTTTTATGGGCTGGACAGAAACCAGACTATATATTTTTATCTATTTTATTGTAACCTGTTTATGGATCGCTAGTGATAGGAAAACAATTAATAAATACTTTTAAATAAATAATAATGATGAATTAATACGGTCCTCCTACCTGGCATATCTATGGTGTGCTCGGATTGTCTCTTTTTCCTTGTTGACCCTGTAATATAGGGAATTGCCACTTCAACTTTTCCATTATTTCTCACATAAAACAGCGTGGAAATGAATTAAATCTATTCTTCCAGATCATGGCCCAAAAGCACATTGTAATCCAGTGCTTGTATGCCATGTATCTTTAGAAAAATTTTATAAGGCCCAGTAAATCATTTTAAAAGAAATAGCTTTGTTAGTCTGTGTCAATATACAAAAGGATCTTATGGCACCTTTGAGACTAAATGTGAGAAAGATGTTTGCAGTGTAAGTTTTCATAGATTCAGTCTATTACTTGTAGGCTGAGTCTATGAAAACCTATGCTACAAATGTCTTTTTCTCAGTTAGTCTCAAAGGGGCTACAATAAATCATAGTTATTAACAGCTTTACCACCCGCACAGTTTAAATATTAGTCAATTAGAAAATTTTACAGATGGTAAAGAAAGAATTAGTATTAATTCTAGTTTTCTATCTACTGGAGCACTTTATTGCTAGGGAAAGAGGATTATAGCTCCACCTCATTTATCATTGCATTTAATTTGTTGAGTCCTCATGGTTTCAGTGACACTTACTTACAAGTAAATATACTTAGGAATTCAATCTTTAGAAGAGGGGAATGTTAGAGAAATGGTTTTGGATAATGGGAGGTATTTTAGCACATCACCAGTATAGGCTTTTGTTATGCATGGCCTCAAATCAAATGATATATACCTATTGATATATTCTCATAAATTCTTGCATGAAATTGTATGCAACTTCCAAGTGAGTATTCCCAGTAATCCCATTCACAGTGCACATCAGTTTCCAAGATGCATGCAGACTCTGCAGCCCTTGTTTTTTATTTCAGTGAAATGCCAGAAGGCATATTTCTGTAGTTTATCATTCCTTGGAGTGCTGTTGGGATGTTCTTACTCGGATAAATAACAGCATTTTCTACCCTGCTTAACATTTCAGAATATGAAAAACCCATATTCTCTGATTCACATTCAAGAATTAAGAACTATTAGGCTAAGAAGAAAATGGTTTGCTGGAGCAATAGGACTGCATTTTTACTAAGAGACAAATGGTGCTGCATACAACTGTCTCAGATCTGTGAGCCACCTTGGGCTATACTGGGACCAAACCATATATTATCATCGCCATAATCAATGTCGTCATTATTGTTGTTGTCAATTTCATTTCTTGGATGACTTTTTTTTTTCCAAAGAAGGCTATTGCTGTCTTGCAGACAAAATGCAACAGGATAAACTCTATATGATGCACATTTCCCACAATACAAAACTATAAGGGGTAATCAGTTGACAATACTGGTATTTAAAAATTTACCAGTCTTATTCCATCAAATGGGAGTAAAGAAATGTCAGCTGATGACAGAAAGATAATATCAGGGATAGCCTGGTATCGCTTTGAATAGCATTTGATAGGCAGACTGTCTCAAAGGAGGTATCTGAAGGGAGGTCTCAGATCATAACTTTTGGGTTTATAATGGAAGAATTATCCCTGCAGGTACTGGGACAATAACAAATGCACTCTCATGTCAGTGCATTCATTAATCCACTCCAAGTTTTAGTGTAATCTTGAAAGGTGCTGTCCAAGGTTTCACATCTATTTGGGCATTGGGTTCAGCACTTTGGATAGTTCCTCTCAAGATTATCTGAAAACTGGAGTGGGTTGATATATCCAACTGACCTGGAAACCACCAACCACCACTGTATTGGATTCCTGAGTCAGAGGCTTTATAGCAGTGGTTCTCAACCTGTGGGTCCCCAGATGTTCATGGACTTCAGCTCCCAGAAGCCCTGAGCATTGACCATAGTAGCTGGGGCTTCTGGGAGCTGAAGTCTACGAACATCTGGGGACCCACAGGTTGAGAACCACTGCTTTATAGTTAAAAACAGTAATTTGAGCTGGAGTTGTGAAACAGGTATAGTTACCCATCTCTGTCTCTTACACTGAGGGACTGATAGTCTTTCCCATTTGTCAGCTATTTTGGATTCTGCTTGGGGTCACCTTTACCAATTTCTGATCACTTAAATTCCCATTCCATGATGGTGGTTAATCCAGAAAGTCAGACTTAACATCTATATTCCACTTAAGCGTTCTTCAGTATTAGAATCTCAGAATATTTACACAGGAAATGTGCAGATTCTTTGGCACTATTAAGGTTATTATATGCATTCATAAATATACAAAAATACACAGTCTGTTTAGGAAGAAACACAGGTATGTCAAAGTCTGAGTATTAAGCTTTCAGTACATTGCATTATGTTGCATATAAGGCATCATCCATTCATTACCTAACGTCACTATCTCATGTGGCCCTTAGGAAGTTAAACTATCATAAGAACTTTAATAGGGACTGCTCTTATCTCTCTGTGTCTCTTGAACAGCTTTTGTAATAGTTAATGCATGTAGGAGCTTACTGTCTTCAGATCATTGCCATTGCCATTTACCTATCACTGTCATCAATTCTTTCTTATGTCTGTTAAGGCATTAAACAGAAATTTCACATTTTGCCCCTTGTGTGATATTCTTAACCATCAATATAACTTAGCCAGTTATTCAATCAGATATATTTTCTCATCTGCTGAGGAACTATCCATCTTTAAAGATGCTAAACAGACATTCAAAGATTAATCTCCTTAAACACAGTCAGACATTAACAGCATCTTTTCATTAATAACATTTTAATGACCATCTGTTACAAGCAAATGTACACATACATAGAGTGGACCCTCCATATCTACAGGAGTTCCATTTCAAGACCCCCTGCAAGTGGGAAAAATTGCAGATGCTTGTGTCCCGTATTATTAAAATTGGCAACGTGTGTATGGACTTATCAGCACATCTACAAACAAATTGCTGCCATTTTAGATATAGGACAAAACATCTGTGATCACTTAAATTCACAGATCTGGTGGTTGCTTATATGGAAGGTCCAGTGTACACACACACACACACACCCTTTAACCTAACCTTACCAGTACCAGCATATTTCGGCAACATTTCTGGTTGGTTATTAGTCTATTTTTAACTCAGGATTAACATGGAAAACAGTCTTCTATGCTGAGGACATATTTTATGGCAGTCTGATTTGTGGCTTTATCTCAGTTGCTCTGATTGTCTCCTCAGCTCACTCAGCAAATCAGCTGTTCCTTCTGGCCCAAGGAGATAAGACATCTCTAGGGGACATCAACTGTATCAACAATCCTCTCTTTCAAAGATCTTTATCTAGGACCAATCACATATTGCACTAGCTAGAACCCTTATTCAATGCACTAGCTAGTGGGCTAATCCATAGCTGTCTACTGAATGTCATTTCCTCTTGATTCACTTGTGCAGGCATTACTTTATTTACATTCCGGTGGTCTGGCATTTCTCCCAGACTAAGCCAAAGCCAGTTTCTTAATAACTCTGATGATACAGATACACAATCTAACAAATTTAACTCTTGTATTAGTCCTTCTTGCTCCATATATCTTACTATCTATAGGTTATACAAGGTTTCATTTTGTACTTTGTAGGTATATTACCAGGCCTAAAAATTGGCAGCTAAATAACCAAGCCTGTAACAGATGGAAGTGAATTGATCTTCAGAGCAGCTGATTCAGAATATGTGTTATATGTTCAGATCTTCTGCTTAGGGATATTTCTTGCATTTCTCTGAATCTTGTTTGCATTTCTTTCTCTCCTTGTTTTATACAGCATTGATAGACATCTTTCCTTTTTCTGAATGTGGAAATTAATTTATTTACTTCAAATAATGTATGCCTTTTACCCATTTATCAAAGTGTGTCCATGATTTTTTTTAAAAAATAATTTTGTGTTGTACTCATTTTATTCCTCCAAAATGTCTCACAATGCTTACAAATGTGTACATTTTCAAGGTAAGATTACTTTCCTTCTAACAAATTTGAGGATGTGTGAAAATCAACTTTCATTGAGACTGTTTAAGAATGTTTAAATTCTTTTCCATACAGTTACCAATAAAAGTATCAGAAATAGAATTGAAAAATTAGCAGTTATTATTGAATAATTTTTGTAATGGGGATAAGAAAGCAAGGATTAATAAGAAATTTTGGTACAGATCTCAAAAAGAAAGCGGATTGGGCCTCCAAAATTTAAAATGGTATTATAATGCAAATCAATTGAGATATAGATGGAGTCTCAGGAAAAGGGGATTTAAGATGGCTAGAGATGGAAACACTAGAAATTGAGAGGAGACTAGAGATTTTTTTTTTTTTTTTTGGAATCCGGTCAAGAGAGAAATAGAAAAAATAGAAAAAATAGAAAATCTCCTTTTAAAGAATATATTAGAAATATGGAAGAAAAACAAGGAAAAACTAATGCCAGCTATCTTGCCATTAACTCCAGTAGTGACGATGGAAAAGTTTCCAATAAATCTGAGGGATGAATTAGAGAAGGAATTAAAAAAGCAGGGAATGGATGAATATAATGACAAATATAGATAGAATAAAGGAGAGATTGCAGGGTACTAAGATGTCATGGTTTAATTATATTCAACTGGAGAAGTGGACAAGGAATTGGAAAACCAATAACAAAGATTTTAGAGAATACACTAGATTTGAACAAATGATTAAGCAAAGAGATGATATGGAAGAAAATGAAATATTGAAAGGTACCACAAGAGAAATATATAAAATATTGTCAGAACATGAAGATGAAGATGAATATCTTAGAAAAATATGGGAGGAAGAATTAGTACAAAAAGTAGATATTCAAGACTGGGGGAAAATCTGGAATCACTGTCATTTAAAAAATGTATCCATAAGGGTAAAAAAGAATGATTACAAATTGGTTTGGAGATGGTACCTAACACCAGTAAGGTTAAATCATATAGACAAGAGTCATTCTAGGTTATGTTGGAGGGGTTGCCAAGAGACTGGCACATATATCCATATGTGGTGGAATTGTGAAGGTGTACAGAAATTTTGGCAAATGGTGTTTAAAGAGATAAAAGAGATAACAGAAATTGATTTACAAATGAGTATAGCGTTACTATCTATATTTGATAAGGTTAATTATACCCAGACAATGAAGGAGTTAATTACAAATTTATTAACTGCAGCAAGGCTAATTATATCGAGAAAATGGAAAATTCAAGAAGACTTTCAAATAAAGGATTAGTCTAAAGAAGTGCGGAAAATTGCGATCAATGATAAGTTAATAAGTCGTATTAAGGTTAAAAAAGGGATAATGAAAAGGAATGATTTTGAAGCAATGTGGAAAAGGCTTTAGCAAAAGAGGGAAGTGTCACACCTCCACAAGAAGAGTTACAATTTTGGACAGTAGAGTAAGCTGAAATATAATTGGCTCTGGGAATGGGTTCACATTTAAGGTTAGAGTTTATGGTTAATAACAGGATCATATACAGTATTAGCAATAGGTTAAATACAGTTGAAGAGAATAGATTTAAGAATGAAATTATTATAGAAATAATGAGTACAAGGAGAATGAGATTTAGATACATGAAATAAAAATATATAAACAATATGATATATAATATGTTGAATAAGTATATGATGATAAAGGATCTGTAGAGAAATAGTAAGGTAAGCTATTTGTGTTGTGATTTTTCTCTTTTTCACATCTTTGTTATTTACTTTTTTTTTGTTTTATTCTGTTATGCATTGTTCTTTTTTCTTTAAAATAATGATGATGATAATAATAATAATAATAATAATTTCTTTTCCATGCATTCTTTTGATTCCTGTGTGATCAATCTGAATACTGCATCCTACACTTTATATGCCAGCGTGCCTTGGCACTTTACTAGCAGTTTTTGTGAAGCTGTTGTAATATAAAATTGTGGGCAAAACAGATAAATCTTAACAAAACATTCTGTGCTTTGCCAGGTAGAGTAGAAAGACATGCAAATTCAATATACTCACCAACACTATATCTGAGCCTAGAAAGCTGTTGATTTAATCTACTTGGATCAATTTTAGTTTATACATGTAACTTAATGCCACTGAAAATGTCAGCAGTTTGAAATGCAGCTAGAAAATGTGTGTTGGCTTATTTTTGCATAATTGTATCTGTAGTTTGTCATCTCTAATTTGATCCACTGGGATTTCTATATTGATGATTTCATCTATATTTACTTGCAATCGACAATTCTCAAACAAACAGATTTGTGGTTCGTAATCTCTAATTTGATCCATCGGGAGTTTTGTACTGATGATTTTGTCTGTATTAACTCACAAATTTCTTTCTTACTGTTCCTAAAACAGATCTGCCATTGCTAAATCTAAATTTCACCTATTGTTAGTCACAGGAAATTATCTCTGGGCCATTTCAGTTGGAATATTTTTATGAAATTTTATGGAATGTAGCACCACTTAACAAAAGCTACACAGATTTGTCTTCTAATTGTGGGGGAAAAATCAGGAAACACACAGGATAGACCAATTCCTTGTCCCAAATGCAGGTGTGATGAAGATGAATCATAGCCTAACATGATTGAAAACTAATGTGGTTGCTTTTTTATCATTGTACATTCCAAAATCAGGGCTAATCATTCCAACAAAGTTGCCTTTTACAAGTGCTGACCATTTCTTCAGGGAGTTCATAGTGTTCTGGCAGAGTCCTGAAGGTAATTCTCATCCATTTCATAGGATCTTAAGTCCTGTACTAGAATAGGATAATCCACAAGGCACAAGTAGGCAGTGGCCTGGGCTGTTATATACATCCTTGTGCTCAACATCCCTATCCTTCTCCATTCAGACCTGGCCACACTGAATATCTAGGTCTGAAAGAGAGCTCTACATGTGCAGAACCACAAACTCTAGTTCACCTGGGTCCTCCATTGTCTAGACAATTTTTCTAACATTCGTATGAATATATGAAGTGCTTCTTTTTAGAGTTTGTAAGATCTGGATTACTGTCTCACTATTGTTCTGATGGTGGGAAGCTAATTGACTGCTGTACAATGGGTGAGGCAATTACCCCCATTACACGACCAGTTACACAATGCTGGGATTCAGTATAACTAAGCTGTTGAATATTTATGCCACAGTAACAGTGAATAGAATCTTAGCAAGTAACTGAACCTGAGGAAAGGCATGCCAATCTTTTAGAATGCTTGGCTGTGAAGAAGAGACAAACAAAGGCAGGGAAACTGTCATGACAGTATCGTCAAGAAGAGGGTATAGCTAGTTGGGGAAGCCCAGAGAGCCAGAGAAGAGTCATAATAAATATCAGCATGATATCTTTCTTGAGTCAGCAAGCATCACAAAATGTGCAGGCTCAGAAATCCACTTGGATATATCAGTTTAAGACGTGCAGTATCATTATGTCATTACATAATCCTCTAGACAGAACAGATTACAGCATAATGATATTGTACAGAAGACTAAATACAAAGTTTGTCCTGTTGGGTAAGATACAAATTGAGCTAGGACTTAGTTACCATGATGCCAATAGAATCCAGTTCCTGATGAATGTTGAATTTTCCCAGCAATTTTCAAGTTCTCAACACCACGCTTGAGACTACTTCTGTCAGTTCAGACAGTTTTCAAGGAGAAACCCATGTACTCCCCCAACTTTTTCCATTTATATGACAGGTAATCTGTATGAGACAGTATTCTTGCAAGGCACATTAGGCTCAGAGGTAGTGACTGGGACAAGGTTACCCAATGAGCTTCAGGATTATGCAGAAATGTTAACATGGGCTTCAACATGGTGCAGATTTATTTTTATTAATTTTATATAAACAAATATGCATGGGTACCTTGACTCCAACTTTCTCTTGTTTTCATATCTCCTAAATATATCTGCTCCAGGGTAGAACATTTTCTAAATGTTCTGTGGCTACATAAGCAGACAGAATGTCTTGTAGTGGAAGCAGGCTGTCAGTGGAAATTATTTATGCTAACCGGTTCATTATTCACCATGCAGAGCTGGTTAGCAGCTGTTGTTTTTAACACCTTCTCCCACCCTGGTCAATGAGTTGTCAGTAGTGTGTGATCTTGCTTCCTCAAACAACCCAAAAGCCTCAAACAGAGATTACTTCTTGCCTCAGGGAACTAACCCCACCACTATTCTATTTCAGTGCTTTTACAGCATCAACAAGATAAGGAGAGGATATATATATACATACACACACACATACATATATATACATGTATAAATATAAATATGTATAAATATGCACCCTAATACTAGCACATTAGAATAATAGATTTTTTTTAACCAATCTTCTGTTGTAGGTACACTTCTATTTGGATTAGGAAAAGGTGTGTGAAAGGATGCAGCTTATGTTTTCCTCTGACTTGAAAGGTCAATTTTGGAGTTGGGACTAAAATCTGTCTTGAAGGAAGGCAAATGACAATTTCATTTGATTTATTTGGGGATACAAATTTATCCAATTTTTTTAAAAAAACAGAATGCTGGGTGAAAATTTCAGTTGAGCTCATTTTTTAAGCAAAATTCACCATAGTCGACAAAATTGGAAATGTTGGGAGAAGGACAAACTGATGCATTTGTCCTTCACTGAAAGCTATGTACATTGCAGATGGATACAATGTGTTCCTGTGTAACCTGCCATTATTTGTGCCTATTGCAGTTGACCAGCCCAAGAGGTTAAGAAGATAACTAGTTTCATCTCCAAACTGTTGTCTATGTGGGCTTCTAGGTCAGGTTTGGACTTTAATCAACCTAATGTGTCAGCATTAGCTGTTTGACAGCTACACTCTACAGTTATTCCCTTATTAACCTTTCAGATGGAATTATACAAAAAACAGCAAACATGAACGGTGAAATATCACCACAAGTTGATTTTTTAATCATTTTTCATTGATAAAGTACATAGTTATTAAGAAAAAAAGGAAGCAAGATTAATTATACATAAAGACATTGGATTGTTTTGAATTCATGAATTTCTTCTCATATAATTCCCTAAAAGTATACTAATGAAATAATTCTCTGAAGTTACAATGATACCAATATACAGAAACAGCCTAACATATTAACAGAAACAGACATTATATTTATTGAGATTCAACTGTTACCCTGATTTCTGGGGTCCCGTGGGGGACACCTCAATGTGCTTCAAATAATGGGGAATGGGAATTAGACAGAGCACAAGCTGTAGCACTACAAGAGGCAGGGTAACCTAGCGAGATCTTTAAACCCAATTTTTACAGGGTCAAGCCAAGCCAAAAACCAAGCAAAATTGTTTAATAAAATGATTTTATTGAGGGGAATTCACTCATGCATGCACACAAGATACACACAATTACACATTCACATAAGAGCTAGCTGAAAGAGAAAGGGAGGAAAAATTATAGAGAGACTGAGGGATTTGGGGGGATTTATAATTACCAGTCCAGAAGAGTAGTGAAGAGCAGAAATGTATTTTGGCTTAGGTAGGACCCAAGGACAGTTCTCATTCAGGAGCCAGATGGACAGAGTGACGGGTAGACCTTCAAGAGACTGCACTGGGCCTCCTCAAATCAGGGGTATTTGTACCCTGAAAATGGCTTGTGGCTGTGAAGGTTCCAGATGCAAGACAAAGGGAACCTGTTGTGGACAATGAGTCTTTTGCCTGTTGGTGGGCTTACTACTTTGATTGACAAAGACATGATGAATGTTGTAATAGCTGTCTATTGTGGGTGCTGTGAGGACACAGGAAAGAATCCAGGTGTACAAGGGATGGATATCTGTCAATCAGTGTCCTGGTGGGCTCCTCACAGTTGGATTCCTTGGAAAATTCCATCTTCTATTTAAGCCAATTATCCATAGGAATGATGTGTATTTGCCTGACAAATGACTCAGTCTTACCTGGAGGAATTTTGGAGCTGAACTATGCTTCTCACATTTACAGTCAAATTCTTTCCTTTGCTCAGTTTGGCCTCTCTGTCACCTTTCAGGCTTGAATTTGATATCAGAGCCAACAAAATGTGTTGCCAATTAGGTATGATGCCAATTAGGTATGGTGCCCATCCAAATTATACTGAGATTGGGGACCCCCAAAGCAGGGCCGTACACAGCTTCCTTTTTTTTTAACTTAACCTCATCATGAAAAATTAAAAGAAATGACTACCTATAACTTAAACTTCTTTTTATTACGTGTGTGTGTGTGTGTGTATAAAATCTGTCTTCTCTGTATTAACTGAACACATTCCTCCTTATTTATCTATTCAGTTGAAACCTATATGGTTATGCATACATAATCTCACCCCCCAGCAGAGTTACAATTAGCGAAAGCTTCTACATCATTATAGAATATTATCCAAGACATGAATTACTATGATTCTCCTTATTTAACTCTACCTAATATATATTTCAGCATGTTTAATTTATTCAATCATTACATTACCCCATTTCTGACAGAGGAATTTCATTACTGGGTCCCATTCCTTCAATATCTCATCAGATTTCCGTTTAATGTTTGAGGTGAGTTAGATTATTTTCTTTCATCTTCAATATTTTGAACATCCACTGCTCAAGTGTGGGAATTTTTGTTAGCTTCCAACATCTTGCCAGCAATAATCTGGCAGCAGTGACCAAGCATAAAAAGACCTTCTAATATTTTTTAGAGATTATTGGGTCTATGTGTTGAATCATATTTAGGAAGAAGATTTCTGGCAAGAGAGGGATCTGGATACTAAATATTTCCATGAGGGCCATACATCATTGCACACAAAATTTATGTGCTTGTCTGCATCTCCACCACATATGTAAGAAAGTTCCCGTTCTTTCTTGGCATTTCCAACATTTAACCTGATGTGTGTCATACATTCTATTTAGTTTAGCTGGTGTTAAATACCATATATTAATGTATTTGATGTAATTTTCTTTAAGATCCTGAGATAGCAGGATGTTTCCTATTATTCTAATTCAATTTCATGGCCCAGACTATTGGCCCAAGATGTCATAGCATCCTTCACCATTTCATCTTCTAATTTATAATTTAGTAGAAATTTATATACTTTGGATATAATGTGATTGGTTGGGCCAAATATTATCTTATCTAATTCAATGGGAATCTCACTCAGGTTGAAACCTTCCAACCTAAGATCAATCTTATATCTTTCAAGTAATTGTCTATAAGGGAACCATGAAAGCCAGAAACCCATTTGATCCAATTTTTCTCTTGCCTTTAATTGTAGTTTAAGTGGGTTGTCAAATATTAGCAGATATTTATATGTTAACCATTTATTTTGGTTGTTCGCCCATCTCCTAAAAAATGCTTCTTGTGGTGCAATCTGCGGGGGGGGGATTCTATTGTAGATTTTTTTTTCCTTATTTGAGTCCTGATTCTCAGTAATGACCCTCATATGAAATGGTTAGAGAAATCCCTGTCTACTTTTGCCTTATTATACCAGATATAGGCATGCCAGCCCATTCTGATATCTGTTCCTTCTAACATCAGTATTCTTCTATTCTGTAGTTTGATCCATTCTGATATCCAAGCTAAAACACTTGTGTAATAGTACAGTTTAAGGTCCATTAAACTACATCCACCATCCCCTTTTAGGTCAGTTAGGTTTTTCCAATTTATTCTTGGTTTTTTCCCCTTCCAAGATGAATCTAGACAGTTCTTTTTGCCATTCCCAAAACATTTTGTCATTTTTAATTATTGGTATATTTTGAAAGAGAAAATTCATTTTGGGAATGACATTCATTTTCACAGTCATAATCCTGCCAAGAAGGGACAAGTTGATTTTTAAAAAAATATAATTCAGCTCTCAGATTAATCATCATCATGTTCAAGTATATTAGTGTTCATTATCTATCAAATTACATAAACAAAATAAACACTCATGCAAGCCTTCAGGAATGGAGTAACCACAGCAAAATGGCATTGGGAAAAAAGAATGTTGTAATAAAAACACATACTGATTGAAGTGAGAATGTGACCAAGGTGAAATAATTTTATATTTTAAAAAGATTAGAAAAAAGGATCAAATTTTTGATATGATGTTTTTCAAGGAGACGCTTTCTGAATCAAAGTCAGTGCCATCAAACATGTGGAAGATTGTGCTTTCAGGACCCAGCTTGTATAGTGTATCTCTAGTCTTCAATATTTTTATTTAAATAGTTCTTGTTTGAGTTTTGATTCTTTTTTTAGGATTAAGTATTCTTCTGTGCAACCCAGGAATACATACTGCATTACACTAGGTACTTTAAACTCATGAGCATAAAACACATTGGTAAATGATTTTTTTTTCTTTGAAAGGCAGACAATTTTCCATCAGAGAGTAAAAACTGAGTTTATGAAATATTGGGACACTATATATACAGGGGAACATGGTTTCCCAAGATTCAGTATTAAGAAGAAAGGACAATGGAATATGCATAGGATGGAAGGATGATTTCTTATACATTTGCTTCTTTAGCTGTATGATCTACATTGTTAAACAGAATGTCTTTTCCCTTCCTCTAAAAACAAATGATGAGAGCAAAGCCCTTTGTTTAAAAAAAGAAAGAAAAGAAAAGAAAAAGAAAAGAAACAAAGACAATCTGGTCAACTAATAGAAATACTAATAGCTAAGCCTTTAGTTTTAAGAGCTGGAAACCTAATAATTTAACAGATCATCTATGTTTAATGCTTTTCTTGTCTAAGAGCTTTATTTCTTTTTACTCACTTCAGACACAGGCTGGCTTCCATTAACATCTATATACTGTCCAGAGGCTAATATATTTCCTACATGCTTTTAAGACTATCTCTGTGGGTCTTTGATTTGGGAGGGAAAAGAGAGAGGCTAGTCTTCAAAGAGGTTGAATTTTGCAGCAGCATCACATTTCTACATTCATTCATAGCATACCCACAACCCCCACCTTTATATTTCAGTATAAAAGAACTCTAGATTTTAAGGATTTCAGAACACAAATATAAAGTTGATGCTATCTTCCACTACAACAATAGTATAGGATGGGATATGCAAGTGGATGTGGTAGTCAGACTAACTCCTTATGGTTTGCAGCTACCTTGGCTTAATCTAGTCAAGCTGGCACTTCTGAAAACCTGAATCCTTGTTATATAGCTTGACATTTTAATAATTAATTTCATTTTAATTATGACACAGGAGTAAAGCTATGTAAATAACATTCCAAAGCCAACACCATCTGCAGATGGCCAAAACAAATTTGGTACTTGCCAGCATTTGAAGTGTGATGCCAAAATTGTGATTTCTCCATGAATAATCAGTAGACTGTGGAACTGAATGTTTTCTGACAATTAAAAAAAAAAATAACAAAAGAGCAAAGGAGCTTGCAATCATGGAATAAACAAAATAGTGTAAATAAGCAGAAATCTGGAAGTAAAGGAGGTATTTGTCAAGAAATTCAGAAATCTGGAAGTAAAGGAGGTATTTGTCAAGAAATTCAGCTGGAAATTATCTGGCATTTGCTTGGCTCTTAATTACTAAGTAAACTATATTTAGAAGTAGAGTTTCTGTCACAATCTGCCACAGAATCTGGCTGTACCACATTTCTCTGTTCAAAAGAATAATCACCCCTGAAATGCTGGACTTCCTTGTCTCAACAGAATTTGCTGTCCTTGAAACTTATAGAGGTATTTGCATATATCAATCTGGAAAACATCATGCTACTGTAAGTAATGTACTTTGTAAGTGATGACAAGATATGCAAATAGAAAGAGGGTCCACAAAAGGAGGAAAGAAATGCACATTTCTGTGTATACCAATGCGTTGAAGAGACTTTAAATTAAGATTTCATATAGCAGAAAGAAAGAAAGAAAGAAAGAAAGAAAGAAAGAAAGAAAGAAAGAAAGAAAGAAAGAAAGAAAGAAAGAAAGAAAGAAAGAAAGAGAAAAATACCCCCAACAAAGGAGAGAGGAGAACAGCTGATCTCATTAAATACAACACTATGCAGAGGTCATCTGTCCCTCTGTTTTGCAGAAGTTGTGAGTCCCAACATCTTGTGAAGTTTGGTTGGTTGGTAAATGTAACATGGTTTTCTCTGTAGCAGTGCCTCGACTGTGGAACTCACAATCCAAAGATGTTAGACTGGCCCCATCTCTTTTAAGCTTCTGATAAACTGCTACTACTTCAAGGGATTTTCCTTCTTCCTGACACTTTATTGTCTCATTTCCACCACACCTGAAACTAGCTTAGTTCAGTGTTAGCTCAGCTCCCCTGTAAAGCTGTTTTATCTTTACTGGAGGTTTTACAGTAATATTAGTATCTTTGTGTTTTTAGTTTCTTATTCAGAAATGTAGCCACTACACACACACACCATCAATGTATTTGTGATAATGGGGCTTCCCATTATCTAGGCTTATCAAAGGGAGATACTTCCCTCTTCAGGTAAACCAAGGGTTAATGAGATGTTGGGATAACATCAAAGGTCACAGGGTGAGAGTTGACCAACCAAAAGGAAAGGGTCAGCATCACAGGTCACAAGGTGAGAATTGACCAACCAAAAGGAAAAGAGGTGGGCATCTTGGAGATGCTTCCAGATCCTTCCAAGGAAGAAAATATAAACTTCTGAGAGGCCATGTGGCCAGAGACAGAGAGAGACACAGAGAGAGAGAAAGAGAGAGGGGAGAGCTGGCCCAGTTGAGCTGGCAGGCATGCTGTGTCTCCTGGACTTCCCCTCCTCCTTTAGACCATCTACGCCTATAACCTAATTGTGAGTAACTAGAAATAAGTAGTTAGTCGCGTTAGGGATGTTGTTATTTTGGGAATTGGCTGATCTTAAGAATGTATCTGTGCTGTTATATCTGTTTTGTAAATTCTTGTAATTAAGTGTACCTGGGAGAGGGGAGTCTCCCAAGTGTGATATTGTTTATTTGCGTGCCTTGATTAAAACACTTTTATAAACCTCCGTTTCTCTCCATTTCCACGCCAGGGTTGGCACACGCTACATAGGACCTCTCACTCAGGGGAAGGGGGAGGTGGAAGTTCCTTAAGCTTAGAGATTGGGCAGGGTCCCTCCTGTCCTGTCCAAATGATTCTTAATTCAGGGGGGGGGTGGCAGCATACCTGATAGAGTTGGGGAGATTGCCAGTCATTCCATGTGTGGAAGTCAGCTTTGGAAGGCTGGCAAGAACCCTCGTAAAAGCACTGGGAGGGAATTTCCAGTCTTGCAAGGCTGGAAGTCAACTTAAGAGACTGGAAATAAACCTACAGTGTCACAGTATTATTCTCTCTCTTTTTATTTTAATGTCCCTGAAGAAGGCTAGACTTTTTGCAGGGGAGGAGTGTGCAAAATGTGTTGGTCTCATTCCAGGCACAAACCCTTATGGATAGCGTAATGAATCTTCTCTCCAGATTGGTTATCCAGTTCCAATGCTTGGCCTCCTATCATTCACCTTGTTCTTTTATTCTCAAAATCCAGTTTCTGGATTTGTTTCTTAGGCCACGGGGCCAAGACACATACACTAAAAAAGGCAAATGTGTTTAATGACAGGTTCAGTTTGGGAAGATGTGACTGATTCTCCGCAATAATTAAAAAATGAAAGTATTCAGGCACAGAGATAAACAACACCATAGTAAAGGCTTATTATATGATTCACTATTTAAACATCAAGCATTACATTGGATCGTACACAATACATAAAACAAAGTAGCTTTCTCTCCCCTAAATTCTTTCCATCAAACCAAAAATTATCAGTCTTTCTAAGTGTCTCTATCTATTCCTAGCCCTATTTTTTTTTCTCTGTTCCTAACTGGCTCTATCTATCCTGACATCTGACAAACAACCCTCTGTTTTTTTTTATACTTTCCTCCGCAGTCTTTTCTCACAGCATTTTGTAACATGTGATTGGCAATCTCTACTCAAATTTGTCTATCTTCTCTTCACACAGATGCATTGTGAGATTCTGACCCAAAGGAGAAACAAGTGAATAAGTAGTGATGAATGTGAGGAAAATGTGGGCCCATGAAGGGAAGGGAGTAACTGAAAATATCTTGTCCAAGGGCATTCAAATGTCTGAGTATGTAACTAAGGCCCTTTCCACACCGCCTTCTCAACCCATCATGGGGATGGGAGAATGATGGGACCGTCATGATGCTTCTGCATGACATCATCATAGTCCTGTTTTTCTCCCATCCCCAGGCAGTGCAATAATGGATTAAATCATTGACTGTTTTTCTCTGTAGATGACCTGCCACCATCGTGGACTTACCTGTCCTGTGGAAGCCCAGGAAGTGCAATGGCTACGCTTTCTGCTCCAGCACAGATGTGCTGCAGAAGGAAGAGGTGTGGCCATCATGCTCCCTTCCTCAGGGAGCCAGCCAGTATGGAAGGTAATGCTCCTGTTGTGCTTCCTTCCTGGCACAGTCAATGCCAGGATCTCCACTGGATATCCTCACAAAAAGGTAGTGTGCGGAAAGGGCCTAAGTCACAATAATATTAATGCATATACTCAAGGGATATGTATTTATATAAATTAAATAAACCAATATTTTAACTATGACCGAGGCCCTTTTCGCATGGCATTTTCCATGCGAAAGGGCATCTGGAGCATTGTGCGATTGTGAGGAGTGATCTGCACAATGCACTCACAATCATGCGATGCTCCAGCGGCTGGCAGGCACCGATCGCACACCTTTTCATTTTTGGCTCAAAGACAAAAATGGTGCATGATTGCACATTGCTCCTGGGCCCCACACACACTTACCTGGCGTGCGGAGCCTCCAGAGCTGAGCCGGTTGTGTTTCCTGCCCCAGTGCAGCCTGAGAAAGTCCCAGGCTGCACTGTAGAAGGAAGAGGGGGGCTTTTGTGCAAGCAGGCAGCTCGTGCAGGGCTTCAGCAGCAGGGACATGAGAGCCTCTCGCCGGAAAAAGGTAAGGTGCGGAAAGGGCCTGAGTCTGAATTCAATATAACAATTTTAGAAATTATCTTTCATCCCAGTAGTATGCGATCAAATTAAGGTAACACTGGATGTTAATACCACTATTCAAATTTAGAGTCACCAGAGATACATCAGAAGATAAAATACGGGGACACAATAGTACAAGATCAACCAAAGATGCGTGCATTCTGGTCACTGAACACATAAGGGTTTATTTCTCTGTAGACATGGCCAGGATTTCTCTATTAAAATACTTGAGAAAAGAGACTGAGAATGAAATTGTTGCTTTAAAAAAAGGAAAAGATGGTTTTGTTCATTCAAATACAACTGATGTTGTGTGCATATTTTCCATGTACAATCTGTGTAACAACACCGATCACGATCTGGTGTTTGTTTGTTTTTGCCAAGTGAGGGTTGTATTTTTTAAATTGGTACATACCATATCAGTAGCATTTCCAGTCACAAAATGATTCCCAGCTCTCAATTTGTCTTCAGTCCAGTCCCTAGGACCTTCCATTCTAGCCACAACAGCAGATACCATCGAGCTCTTCCTTTGTATCAGAATGCAAGCTGAATTAAGACATAAACATTTTCTTTACTGCATAGCTGTATCACCATGTTTTGGTATTCAGTGTAAGTTCTAATTGCCTAAATAAATTTATTTTAAGCAATTGCCTCTTACCTTATTGATTTATGTAGTTTATATGTGTTTATCAGTGGAGCTTTAACTATAATTTTCATTATTAAGCATCTGCCTTTCAAACAATTAGTGATTAATTTGGCTCAGAAGGGATCCAAAGAACTACTCCCACACCCCCAACTATTACTACATGTGTAAGGTCACTTAGAGCTCACACATATTGAAAAAGCAACCAGTTTATGCTGTAGGAAAAGACATTTTTGAAATTGAAGGAATCTTCAGAAGGTTGCAGTGAGTGATGTTACTGAAACTTATGATTATCGTGTTTGAAATGTAAATCTGAAGTGCTTTTAATATTCACTTCTATTCTGAAGTAGGCACCATGCCTAACACATTTCAGCTAGAAACCATCTCCTCTTACTTCTCTTCTCCCATGAAGACTGAAATATTAGAATGTTTCTGGCTACAGAAAACCAAAACATAAGTAATTTTTGTAATTTTCACAGGACAATATGTTCAGAAGAACATGGGAGGCTTTAGGAAATTAAATTGAACATATTTCTTGTTGCCCAAGATGATGGCATACCAACATTCTCCACCCAGAAAAAGGGCAAGAACCTTTCAGTTAAGAAGACTTCTTCAGTTTTACCTCAATGGCTTCATTTTTTCTTCTTCTTCTGTGTTATTCTGGTTGGGTTTTGTTGTTTCAGTTGTTACAGTCCTGCTTGAGGCTGCACTCCTTAGCAGCTTTTAGCATGGATTTAAGTTCCATTGAATTGTTTTGTTGCTCTGGATTGTTTGGGCAGCGCTTTGGGCAGACTCATACCTGTTGCCTTGGAGGGGTGAGATTGCTCAAGCCACTGCTGTCTTCCTCTTAGCCCCTAGTAGAAGATGTGGTTACCAGAAGGCTGGGAAAGAATTTCAGTGCATTAGGGGACTAGGCAGGTTGGAGGGTTCTTGCCCTCCTCCTGGGGAACATGTTTTCCAGTATACTTAAGGGGCAGGAAATTAGCACCTAAGTTTTTATGGACTAAGCTCTCAGCTCTGACTTTTGAAGCTGAAGAGCAGCATTGTGAGGAATCCACATATGCTTTTAGAGTCTGTAATGCCTTGGAGGTTTGGACTAGGGAGCATGGTCAGGTTTTGGATAGTTGTGTGCATTTATTTCCAAAGGTACTCGGGGGATTAGGCAATGTTTGGCCAGTTATATGTAATTCTGCTTTTGAGGTTGCCTTATTTCATCCAGCAGGTTTTACTACTTTTGGGGGGCTTTACACATTAGCTGTGGCAGCCAAACATGTTCCTGACAGGGCTCAGGCCTTTGCTGAGTTGTGTTTTTATAGTCAAGGTGTGGTTTTGTGCATTTCATATTCTAAAATTGATAAGAAAGGAGCAGAGGAGAAGGTGCAATTAGTATTGTATTCCCATTCAGCTCTTTGCCCTGCTCATGCTCTGCAATGTTTTGTGCAGCTCAATTCTGGATAGTTACCTCAAAAGCCTTGTAGTGTTTGAGCCTGTACAGGGTTAATCTTGGTACCCATTCTTTTGGGATTGGGACTGCTTCGACTGCATCTGCAATGGGCTTGAGCCTTGGATTTGGAAATCATCTGCTGCAAAGAGGTACCTGTGCCCTCTTCAGTTTTGTGCTGTCAGGAATTTCTCCCTGCCAGGCCACAGCCAGCAAGGGAGGAGAGGGGTCTGGAACACTTGGGGAGTCCGAATATACCAAACACCAGGAAAACACAAGCTGAGCCAGGTCAAGGTCCAGTCCAAAGGTTCAGGAGGCAGAGGTCCATTTGGAGGGTTTCAGGGAGTGAGAGACACAAAGGTTGTGAGGGCTTGCTAATAATTTGCTGCAAGCAAGTAGCAGCCATGCCAGCAGATTTAAATAGCCCCTGTGAGCAGGTGCTGCTTGTTATTGTTTCCTCAGCCTAGTCCAGGCAGCCTCCCTCTCTGCAACCTGTTTCAGCCTTCTGCAAGATTGAGGGCTGATGGGCACAGCTGTCTGCAACTCCTCTGCGTCACTGCTGGTTCCCTCTCCGTCATGAGCTGGCTGGGGCAAATCAGTCTCTGTTTGACCTTTTAGTGCAGGGGATGTTTGCAGGTTGACTTGCTCAGTCACTGGCTCGGCCCCCTGCACAATCAGTTCATCCTCAATCAAAGCATCATCAAAGCATCATCATCTATCACATGTGCCTCATTTGTCCACTGGCTTTATTCTGGTTTCTCTTTTTAAAGGTGCTATGTGGCAAGACTGTGGATCCTGATTTGCAGTATGGAATTGTGGCTGATGCTCCGGTGGGGTTCAACTAGGTTTGAATGATGTTGCCCCTGTGGAGTGGCTGGGCAGAAGAGACCTCCAATGGAGTGGTCTGAGCTTAAGGAATGCACGAAACTTGGGCTTGATGAAGGGCAAGGCCCTGATTTTATAAGCACTGAAGGATTTTCAGATGATTGTAAGTTGCTGGCCTGGAGTTTCTCTAATTTTTTCCTGCTGTTTTGCCCCAACAAATCTGAAAGAGGCCAGATAATCCCAAACACATTGATCATGCTCACAGGAAGATGAATAGTGAGCTTTGCAATGCCCTCTACAGGAGGTTGGGCCACTTTCTTCCTCACTCTAAAATAGTTTGCTGACAGGCAGAGCACTACAAGGCTGGTAGTATTCATTTGTCAGAAGACAGAATTCCTGGGGAATTTCCAACAGGGTGTGAAGGCCGTCTTGATCAGCCTGGTGGGAGAAAGGGACTAGGCAGAGACACTTGTACCTGGTCCAAGGTAGGTAGTGGGGGAGAATTAAGACTTTGGTGATCACCTTTTACCATGCTTTTGGTGTGGGGTAAGGTTCTAGTAAGCCCTCTTTAGGGTTCTGAATCACAGGGGATAGAGAAAGAAGCTACCCTTGAGTCTAGCCTTGGATTCAGGCTTACTTATAGGTTCTGCAGAGTTCTCTGGGTTACCTTCAAATTATGGCAAGTATTTGGATTACCCTCAGGGCTGAAGTATTTTGCCCAAGGGAAACCTGAGGAGATATTCATGGGGTATTCATTGCTCTGACCTCTTGCTCTGTTTCCAGGCCAACACAACTTAAATTGGTTAGGTGAAGTAAAGTGGTCCTTATAACCTAACTTTCCACGTCTGCTCTCATTATATCATAGCTGGTCATCAAATAAGTTTTAACCAAATCAATAGCTGCAAAGTATATTTCATGCAAGTTCTGCTAAATATCATAAATTAACTGTTAACAAGTACAGAAACTGTAAGAAAAAGTTGCCCCCTTTACACCCAATTTCTAAGGGCAAGTTTGGAATAAAATAAAAATTCAGCACATATGTGAGAAGTTTAGCATCCTGATAATTTCCTGAGAGAGCAATTATGTGGTGTTCTGCAGATTTTACCAGGGTAAATATTAAAAAAAAGTAAATATAATAAACAAATTCAACTAACAAAATAACTTTAAGAAATAAAAACAATTATCATACACATTGGAACTAGAAAATTGCTTACTATGATAATGTACACCTGTTACAGGGAGTACCCTTTTGGCTGTAAACTTCCTAGAAAGGAGACTTGGGAAGACTTGTGTATGACAAATTTATATTATTTAGGCCGTAAAATAAAGATATATGCAATGGTATGCAGATGGGGAAGACAGGTATCAGCAGTGCAATTTTAAATATATACAGTTGTTTTGAGGAACAGATCTGTAAACTGAACAGATCAAATGAGGCAAGTATGAGAGAAAGGTGTGCTTCTTTTATTGGCCTAATGGGCTAATTCATGGACTGACTTCAGTCACAACAGTTATGCAACTTATTCCCTACATGGAAAGAGCATCACGAATTCAGATCTCCTTTGTGGAAATCTGTAATTCATGGTAACAAACCCTAAACTTTACATATCTAGTCTGCTTGAATCCATCCCAACATTGCAAGTTCCCTGCCTTCCTCCGTGCAAAGAAAGATTACCTTTGTGGGCATCCAGTTCCTTTCAACTTCATATATCTCCATTGGCCCTCTTGCTTGCAATTGTGATAAGTAATGATGAAAAAGCTACATTAAATTCATCAAAGTGACTTGAGTATGCTTGATAACAAAATATCACAATTCTGAGTAAAATAGGGAACAATTCAGAGACTCTTTCTGCATGCCATTTCACATGCGAGGGCCTCCACAGCATCGCACGATTGCGAGGACCGTTCCACATGATGTCCTTGCAATTGTGTGATGCTGCCAGGGCCAGTAGACGGTGATCGTGGAATATATCATTTTCCGCTTCTTGTCAAAAATGATGCGTGATCGCACATCACTCCCAGGCCCCACATGCACTTACCTTCTGTAAGGAGCCTCCGGAGATGTGGCTCTCACGCTTCCTTCCCCAGTGCATCTTGGGAAAGTACCCAGCCGCAATGCAGAAGAAAGAGGCAGAACCCCCAAGTTTTTTCCGGCCAGCAGGAAGCTGCTGTGGAGAAGAAGCAGAGGGGACACAAGTCCTCTCAGAAGAGGCTTCCCACGAGATCCCCGCTTGCCCACGTCAGGACCAGGTAAGGTGAGGAAAGGGCCAGAGTTCCAATGAGGAAGGAAAGTAACCCTCCAGCCTCTGGCCAATACAATCTATTCAGGAAAAATCGCTCTCAGGCCTCCCTAGATGTTATCATTAGTGCTATGGCAGCCGGTGTCAAACTGGGGCAGGTAAGTAGACATGAAAGTTGACTTGGAATAGATTGCTTCTGATTTATATCCTTTGTTTTTCCATACACAGGAAACAAATATGCTGAAGGGCAGCATGGTGTACTGATTTGAGCATTGGACTGTGACCCTGGAGACCAGGCTTCTATTCCCTGTTTGGCCATGAAAACCTTATGGGTGATCTTGATTGCACTACATATCCTCACCACTGGTAAACTCCATAAGTCTGAAACAACTTGAAGGCACACAGCAACAGTGTTGCTCCCAGAATTGATGAAGGAACAAAGTTGGCAGCTGGGTTTGTGACAAGTATTACTATTCATGTTATGTAGCCTATTGTGAGCAGTTAAGATCTAGATACGGCCTGTAGGCCAATAAAGGTCTACCTCCCAGAGCCTGAGAGAAGGCTATGTTATTATATATATAAAGGTACTTTATTGCAGGGGGAAAAATGTCAACCACCAATGAGATACTTCACTCCTCCATAAGAACAAACTTTTAAAAAACGTTTTCCAGCTCTGTTAAATCATTTGCACAAAACATTACATTTTGCACTTGAAGTGCCATGTTTCACACTTAAAATGTTGTGTTTTGCTCAGTGCGAAAACATATTTTGGACCAAACACAATGGGCTACATCCTATTGGTGACATATGTACATGTAAGTGTTGCAAATGTGCATGCGCACGCATAGATATATATATATATATAGAGAGAGAGAGAGAGAGAGAGAGAGAGAAACGGTTTCAGGGGGCTATTCTCTACCTCTCACATTGACCCACTGGCAGCTCATATTGGCAGCTCTCAAAGCCTCAGTGGTGGGAAGGGGAACTCAGAGTGGGGGAAAAGTGGCTGACCTCAGCTCTGAGAGAAAGGAAGGTGCCTTTTCCACCTCTCCTATGGCTTGACGGTTACTGGGAGAAGGAGAGAGGTCACAAAACTGCATGGGCACAGTATTTTATTCCACCTGTTTGATGCAGGATCTCATCAGTGCAAACGAGGTTTTTCCTCCACTTAATATTTACAAAGCAATCCTGAAGAGGGGAAAGGATGCAAAGCCATCCTAATTCTACTCTGTTAAGGGGGAAAGAGTATTGAATTTTTTCATGTACCTGCTAAATTAGGGGTGGGCAAAGTGCAGCTTGTGGGTCACATGTGACCTCCTAGGGCTGATTTTGTGGCCTCAGGAACTGCCAGGTGTCAAAAGTATTTTTGTGAAAAAACTTCAATTTTCTTTGCTCCAAAATGCCCCTGAAAGCACTATTGGGGGTATGGAGGGTATATCCACCATGTTTGAAGCCCCCTTCATCTGCCAGAAGCCAAAAACAATTTATTTGAAAAATGTTCATTTTTTTTCCAATCTGAATTTTTTGAAAAAGCCCTCTAGGGGAATGAAGGTCATTTGCAACACATTGGTGTGCAGGGGGAGAAACAAGACCAATTTAATTCCAGAAGAGGTTTCTTTCAAACCCAAAACGTGGTGAAAACATCCCCCATACTCTCCAGAGCTATGCTGGGACATTTGTTGTGTGTGTGTGTGTGTGTGTGTGTGTGTGTGTGTAAGCAAATGAAGCTCTGCAATGTCTCCTAGGAGGCACTGAGATCAACAGAGAACATGTGCCTTTCAGTTGAGAAGTGGCTGCCTAACATTTCCACCACCACCACCACCACCCCACGTGAGTGATCTCTGTTGCATAGAGGATTTACACCGGAGCTTCTTTTTTCTGTCTGTCATTCTAAGGAAAAGCTTTTAGGAAAAGTGTTACCTACAGTGTAATTGAACATTATGACTTAGACCAATTCATGTTGCACACCAGGCAATAATAAGGAGCACTAGCGTCATCACATCAAAATGTTTCTTAAGATTTAAAACTCAAAACCTTCCCCCAGTACGTATCTACTAAGATGTAAGCCCCTTGGTGTTCAATACAACCTGCTCCCAAGCACGTAGGGATAAGTTTGCAGCCTGAATCTAGTTTTATACATGGCTTACTCAATGTAATATATAAACTCAGAGCTGTGCATTAACACCTGCGGAGATGCAAAATAAGCACCCTCTCTGCACCACCACTATCTCTATCAGGCTCAACAGTTAAAAGAAATTAACAGCTCTCTGATTGCTAATTAAAAGCGCTTTGCTTTCTCTCTACATAGCCTGTGCATCTGTTTCCCAACCTCTCATCGTGAAGGAAACACATAAATTCAAAGACAATGTTGTGAGCAGCACCTGGCACTCATTGAACCTGCTGCGAAGAGAACATATTTCATCCTGTCGGTAAATGAACATTCCTCAGAGTCGAAAAACCTAGTTCTTTTTCCCCCTTGTGTTCCAGAAACAGTAGCTCAGCTTCTGTATCTGATACTCGATGCATCAAAATGTCATTTCTTTCACTGGTGCATCCACCTGCTTCCTGCTACAGACAACTTGTTTCAGTTTGGAAAGATTTCCCTAGGGTTCCACCATCCTTTAACTATGCTTTAATATTGTTTCCACAAACACCTCCAAAGAAAAATATACCGCACTAAGGTACATGAACATGAACTTGCATCTAACTGATTTTTGGAAGTGCTCCCTGAGTCTCTGAGAGCCAGGTGAGGTATACAAAGATCTAATGGACCAGTTGTAAAAAGATGATAGGGAATAGCAGGCTTCCTCTATTTCCATTTAACTAATCAGGATGATTCTTGTTTATTGATATGAAGGAAGAGCTTTGGCATGATCAGAAAAAGGAATTGACACAATGACAGAAAAGCTTTCACCACCACAGAGAAGGTCATGGTTGTTTAAGCTAAAGTAAAAACTACACTTCTTTATGCAGTTTGGATGTTCCCTTGTTGCTTTTAGTTACTATCAAACTGACTTTATGGTTGCCCTAAGAAGAAGATACCTATGAGATACCACCCTGTTATCAACAGACCTACTAGAATCTTGTAAACTCAGAGCCATGGCTTTCTTGATTGAGCCCAAGCACCTTTGATATGACCTTCTTCTTTAACTTCTGGCTTCTACATGGGCAAGTATTATTGTGTTTTCTAATGAGTCATGTCTTCTCATGATTTGTCCAAAATATGACAGATTCAGTTTAGTCATCATTGCTTCTAGAGAGGTTTCTGGTTGATTTACTATAGGATCCATTTGTTTGTTTTTTTAGCAATCTGTGGTATCAGCAGAACCAGTGCCACATTATAAATGAATTGATTCTCTTACTACTAGCTTTCTTAACTGTCTTGCTTTCACAACCACACATAGAGATGGGAAATATGATCACATGGACAATTCTGGCTTTGATATTTAATGATATTTCTTTGCCCTTGAGGATCCTCTCTAGATCCTTCATATCTACCCTTCCTGATGTGCCAATCCAGGCAAAATAATGAAGTAAGGAAAGGGGAAGGAAAGAAAGTTTGCAGAGAGACAAAGCACCAAACAGCCTTTGAGACAAGTTTCTTCTAGATCTAAAGTTAGAATTCAGAAGCCTTGTCTAGGCAGGAGTTCTCCTTCTCTCATGTAGGGAAAAATTGAGTGTAGGAACACGGATATACACATATCCTCTCCTGCGGAACATCACTATTTACCCAGTTCATTGAGAATGAAGACCCATTTGCAGCTGAATAGGATTACAAAACTGATTATGATTACAGCTTAATATATGAATGTGATTACAAAACTTGGAGTCCTGAGAAGGTCATTCCCAACTATTGGAATTCATTAACCATATTGAAATGAATGCCATCAATAGGCAGCTCCACTCAGACCTCAGTACTCAATACATGAACCCTTGGATACTATCAGGCACCTGCTGATTTTGGTGAGAAGGGCTTACATGCATGTCTATAGCCCAATAATCAGGGTTTTTTTTTCTGTCCACATAATGAGGTAAATGCTGCCTAGGGCTATATTTATTAGAGTGGCTAACAAAACAGAAATGTTAAGAAGTCACAATAAAAGCCTTTTTCATTTGCTCTGAATCACAGAGCAGTTGAGGAAGGTAGCTAGAGTATTTCTTTTTTGTTGTTGTTGTTGATCACGCTTAACAGGTACAAAATTTTTAATAGGTGCATGTGTGATGATGAAAAAGATAGATAGATGAAAGTAACAAAATTTATCAGGGAAGTTTGGTACACCTTATTGCTGGACATGAATCCACATAAAACACTTATTACATTTTCAAATCTTTCCTATTAATGATGAGAGCTAGAAACTTAGGTTAAAATAATGATATTCCAAATGATTTGAAAAGCATTTCTAAACCTCATAAAAGGCTAGAAGCAGTGCTTTTGGTCATATGTGGCCCACCACAGGTGTATGGATGATTAGGCACCGTTATAATTATGGGGAGGTGAGAGAGGGCATGTGCAACAGCTGGCTATATACTGTAGTGTGACAAGACGTGTAGCTACCATTTATCAAGATGTTGTTATTTTTAGTTGGCATCTGGTGTATTTGTAGTGAAAAACCTTCAGAAGGACAACTGAGTTTTGTCTTCCCAAATTCCCTTCCTTTCAGTCAAAGGCAAAGTATTATTTATAGATCAAGGAAAGGAAAATATGACCCTATTCTTTAGCAACATTTTCAGAAGTTAGGTTCTGGAAGTATTAGTGTCTAATACAAAATAATCAAGAATAAAAATAATATAATTTTGATAAAACTATTCAGCCTATTTGATTTATTTTTAATAATTCTACTTTTTAGGTCAGGTTTTTGTGTTTTTTTTTTGAAAAGCAATGCAACTGAAAACCAGTTACATTTGAGGAAGTACTTCCTCAGACAAATCCAATACTGTCTATCAAAGGAAGGTGGTATAAGCAACATAAATTTCCCCCCATTGGTACTAACAATTCCCAAAGTCATACTCAAATGTCAGTTTTTGACCAACTGTGGCCCTTTCCACATGGAGGGGGGCGTGAAACGCGGGGAAATGAGGCAGCGCACGCGGGAACAGAGCTTACCTTGATCCATCGCCACAGGGAGCAGCACGTGTTCACTGCTCTACATGGCGGCAGCATTCGGTGGCGCCCGGCAGTGCCCAAAATGGTGGCTGGCGGCTTCCGGCGGCTCTCCGCCAATCGGAGAAGCGTGCCAGCCGGAAGCCCACCTCCGGGCAGCTCTGCAGGGATGCGCTTGCATACCCCTGCAATTCCCCACGGGGCGCTGCGACGGGCTAGCGTGCACATGTTTCATAAAGACCACATGAAATGTGGTCTTTATAAAACACGTGGCACCAGCCATGCAAGGGCCGTTTGAGGTGGGGAAACTCCACATTTCTAACTGCCCTAGTGCACCCCATGGTGTAGACGACCTCCTGGTGAGGTTGTCCTACCCTGTGTTACCCCGTGTTTTTCCCCCATGTGGAAAGGGCCTGTGAGTGATTTTGAAAATTGTTAGAATTGTGGTGTTCACATATGTCTTCTTCAATGTGCCAAGCTTCCTTTTTAATACAATATCAATTTTAATACTGAAATTAATAGGTTTAAACTAGTGGTTATATTAGTTTGATTTAAATGTTGTTGTTGGTTGTTACATACACAATTGTTTATCTAAAGGCTGTGTTGGTGGTAGACAGGCATCAAGTTACACATCAAGCATGTAGTGGGAAGGGACAATGAATAACTAGTTCCTGGAGTTTTCCCCTCCATCTTTCCTTAAATCTGTGTATTTGGGGCAAATTTGAAAGAAATTTGATTTTCTTTCATACTTGTGGAACAAAGATGATCCATTTTCTGTGCTCTTTTTGCCTAAGGAAAGGGCAGCCACATGGAGTTCCAAACCCAATAATGGTTGCTAGCTTTCTTTTGCACTTGGCACATATCTTGGGGCCTTTCTTACAAAATATAGCTTAATTATTGTTTATTTCCTTTCCTATTCTTGGATAGCTATCCTGAAGCAATAAACTTAAGTTTGTTCTTTTTTATCTTACTAGGGGATCAGAGTAATTACCTCTATTTCTACTACAAGCTAGCCTACTGCACTGTGCTTATGTAAATATCAGTTCTTCCTAAACACGTAAAACAAAATATTCCAACATATAATTGTTTGCTTTAAAATTCTATTTCAAAATATATTCAGCCTGGTTTTGTTTTGTTTTTTTGTTTAAAAATGCTATTTTAATATGCTTGAAAATGTTTTATCTTTGTACTGTTTTACTTGCTTTTATTTTCATCACTTTGGTAACCTCTGGAAGGCAATATACAAATACCTAAAATAAAATAAATTTCTACACACATAACTCAAATTACTTCAGTGTGTAGAAACCACAGTAACACATGGCCATTCAATGCCATTCCAACATAATTGGAAATTTCTTGATTACTCAGTATGATATAGGAATGTGCCTTCTACTCATTTCAGTTTCACCACTGGTGCAATTGAAGGAGAGGTAAGAATGATAGGGAGTCACATTGTGTGATCTCCCATGTTTTGTGAGAGTGAAGTAGGAAGGATAGACACTGAAGTAGTTATCAGACTGCAAAGACAGATGCTGAAGTAGTTATCAGGCTGCAAAGAAAACATCAGAAAGGGATTGTAGTCAATCATATTACCTCACCATCTAGCAGCAACAGAGAATAATCTTAGTATATCTCTGCATCTAATCAGAAATCATAGGAAGCAGAAAATTTGGTGATTTGTTTGAAAAGCCTTTTCTGTCCTAAATTAGGATTAAGATATGAGCATCCATTCCGTTCCTCAGGATCCCACCAGTATTCCCATCCTGTCTGTATTACATGTTGGATTGTAAGCCTCCCCCATCACCCCATTCTCACATGGAAATTGATGTGGATGTGTTTACACTTATGTGTAAAGAACATTTCTGTGCAGAACATGCTGTTCCAGTGCAAAGAAAGAAATGTGAGCTTCTTTGCCAGCATTAAATCCTGAATTGAAATTGTCTGCAAACACTTTTCTAAGAGTTCTGTTGAGTAAGAGTGTTAACAGCACCTTTAGCAACATAATGACATAATGGCAACTAAGTTGATACCTGCCAGAAAAGGCATAAAACCAAAAACCTCCTGAATGGGTGTCATGTAAAGAATAGCTCCAGTCCCAAATACTCAACTTAGAAGTTTGCAAAAGTTTTATTTGGGAACTTCGTAGTATCAGCAACACATTAGATTTTTAATGTCTTATAAGCAGTAACATTACAAATTTGTGCACACATGGGTCCTTTTTGGCAGCTACTTAGAACAACTCCTTTCCGAGCTTTACTTCCTGCCTACCAGAATCCTGTCCTTGCAAGTGTCTTTGTTCTCCTCGTATCATAGTCCATTAGAATAACATGCCTTCTTTCCCAGAAACTCTGTCTTGTCATTCATTTTCTATCATCCCCTTCAGGTTCCCTTTGGTCCAAGTGTTACATGGCAAAGTACTACATGGCAAACAAAATATGACAATGTATGGTGAATAACATGTCATCATATGATATCAAACACCAAAACACTACATGTCATTTGTATGCCATGGCAAGGAAGCAAAGTCAACCTGACACTACGGTTCAAAGAAACATCTGGACTGTGCACATTCATACTTTGTCTTGTGTGGTACAATAGAAATCTATTAGCAATAATGATTTCCCAAACTGTTGATAAGTGAGAGGCTTAAAAGTCTTAGAGAGGACAAGATAAAATAATAAAGGCTCAATAAGAGAGACAAAATTGAATGATGAGACTAACTGGAAAGCTCCACAGGGCTGTGTTATTAGGTTTGGTATGAGAAAGTCTTGTACTTGTATGAAAACATGTTATATTTATAACTCTGTTTATTTTTTGTTGTACTTCATTCAAGTCTTGGTGTTTTGGACTCTGTGTTGAATTTTGCTATATATTAAACAATATTTTATAGTGAAATATACAATGAAGTGTAGTCTCAAAAATTATCTGAATTTGAAATATTTTACTCTGTAACTATTCTCTTATAACCGTAGCATCTATCTAGCACTGACATTTGGTAATGGGATGGTCTAATTTGCTAAGGGAACAGTTTAGGGCTGGCAAAGCATACCTTAAAGAGAACCTACATGGAGACAAAATTTACTGTAGATGTACAGGAAATATTCTGCTTTAATATCTGTGTGGTGGAACACTGAATTATGTAACTGATGCGGATCCTGCTTTCTTACAAGCAGAATTCTCCTTATCAACCTAGCACTCCATTCAGTTTTATTATAGTCTTATCAGCTAACATTCTGATTATTATCTTTCAGAGACAACCAGATAAATTCTCTTTTAAAGAAACCTATAGGGTCTCATTTTGTGCAATGAGGCATGTGGTGCCATTGTGCATGCAGAAATCAGTGAATATATACCTGTTTATAGACACTTGGTTATATATTCAGTAGTGTAACACTACCCCTCAACACAAGGGCTATGCAGCACAATCAGTGCAAGATGCAATGTGTGGAGTAATTTTTACAAATTCCCAATCTCTCTCAATTGCCTATTCTGTCCTCCCTACCAGAAAAATAATATGCTCTAGAGGGCAGACTGTGTTGACAGTAGTCCAATAGATTGAAGTATGAAAGGGAAATTAGTGAATATCATTGCAAAGTCTCTTCCCTTAATGGGAGGACAACTTCTTTCTATGGAAGAGATACTTGGGATCTTAACCATTGTGTGAAATTGCACAACTGTTTGAAATTGGCATTTCTAAAACTCCCTTTGGAAATGATTTTTTTTTCTTTTCCATTTTTTGGTAATCACTGTGTAAGAGTACTATCTTACACAACAATACAACAAAAATGGAAGACTGTCAAATAGTGAATCAGAAGAATTTACGTCAGATAAACCCAAAGCTGCCCAAGTAAACTCAAGCTTATCTACTGAAGAAATTGGCACTCAAGAAGGAATAACTGCATTTTGTATTTCTTGTTTGCTATTACTGCAGCTTGATCTCCAGAGACTTGCTAGGTAGGTCAACAAAACCATTTGCAGTAACAGGCAAAGAGTTTCTGAAACTCAGTGTTGAAATTATGGTGTAACCCTTTAAAAAAATGGTCTATGGAAAATATATAGAGCACATGAATTTTGCGGTGAACCAATATTGTTAGGATCATTGCTTTACCTGAGCAGAGATGCTTCCAAAAATAACCTTTTAAAAGGGCATTTCTTTTTGTGGTTGCATAGTGGACCCCATGGAATTGCCTAAAAGAGAATTAATCAGAACAGTAGATGATGGCACTACAACAGAACTGAATACTGTATGAGACATATAGTGTGATGTTGCTTAACTTCTAAGTTACTTTACAATTTTGGAAAAGAGTATATGAGCAAAAACATTTTAGCATTAGGAGGTATGTCTAATGTGCAGATTTTAACCTGAAAATAGCAGTTTCCCTGGAATATGTCCCCCCCCCCCGAAAGTATTCACATTTTGTGATTAACTTTCTCCAGTAAAACTTGCATTTTGATGAAAAGATCCAATTCTGTACCTTTATTTCTTCTGGATGCACCTGCCTCATTATTTGTATTGTTGTTGTTGTTGTTGCTGCTGCTGATATAAATAGCAACAACATCATCATCATCAAAATCAGTGCTCAAAGCCACTTATAATTTGAAGAAAGAATTTAGCTAAAAACATACAAAATGAACATTAAAATGGAATTAAATATTCACAATATTAGAACAATTTAAATCTACACTTAATGCAATTAAAAATACAAAACCTTCTTAAAACAATTTAGTTAAAAACAGTATAACACTCTCATCCAATTCTTTAAAAACTTTTATGTTAAAATCCTGTTGGAATAAAAATGTTTCTGCTTGCTGACAGAAAGATAACAAGGAGATCCTTCTAAACTCTCTGGGAAAACCATTCCAGAGTCCAGGGGCACCTGTTGAGAAGGATCTATCTAGCCAACCATGACTGTGATGGTAGATTCAGAGAAGTGCCTCTCCTGAAGATTTCAGTGCCCAGGCAGGCTCACATAGAGAGATAAGGTCTGCCAGATAGCCTGGGCCTACCGTATTTGCCAGTGTATAAGGCTCACTGATGTATAAGATGCACCCCATTTATACATCAGCAAATACTATTTGCCAGTGTATAGGACACAGTATTTTCAAACAGTATTTTTCAAGGGAAAAAAGTGAGTGTTATATACCAGCAAATAAGGTAAGTACGGTAAGTGATAAGGTAAGTAGATCACAACTATCACATTGAATTGTGCACAGAAACAGCCAGTAGCATGGAAGTAGCATGGTCCCTGTAACCCTATGACTGCAACTCTGTGCACCAATCGAAGTTTCCAAATACTCTTCAAAGGCATGCCCATGTACAGACCATTACAATAGTCAAAGTGAAATGTAACTAAGACATGTACCACTGTGGCCAAATCTGGCATCTCAAGTAATGGGTCCAGAAGCTTTAAATTACATTAATTAAATTTATTATTCATTTAAAATATGTCTATATTGCTTTATTTAAAATATTTATTCCTCCCAAGGTCAGGAATAAACAAAAACTAATTAATACGATACAAAGATCAAAACATTTTAAAAAGCACATTGGAAATACTCTTTAAGGCTCCTAAAAGCAGTCTAAGAACAATCCTGGTATCCAATTCAGACAAGTTAAAGCAGCAATTTCAAGCACTGAATGCCATGCAGAACGGTACTGGTTTAGCTGCCCACTAGAAGATTAAAAGAGATGAAGCCAGCCTAACTTCCTTAGCTTTGCTACAGAGAAGTCCCTGTTACATGCACCCACCAACCTAACTTTCAGATCTTTGGGAAATACAACAAGGTCTCCTACAAAGATCTCAAATTTCTGGCAGCTCATACGAGAGTAGGTGGTTTTTCCAATATTTTGGTCCCATGTCATTTAGGGCTTTGTAGGTCAACACCAGCACCTTGAATCAGAAGCAAAGTAGAAGCCAGTTCAGCTCTTGCTAGACTGGTGTTATATGGTCTCTAAAATGTACACCTGAAACCAGTCTGGCTCCTGCATTTTGCAGTAGTTGCAGCTTCCAAACACTTTATGATGGCAGCCCCACACAGGATGCATTACACTAGTCTAATTAGAAGGTAACTAAGGCATGAACCACTGTAGCCAGATCTGCCTTCTCCAAGAAAGAGCACAGCTAGTGCACCAGCCAAAGCTGTTCAAAGGCATTCTTTAGCAATCACAGTAAACTGGCTTTCCAGAAAGAACACTGGTTCAGAATCCTGGGTCTTAAGCTTCAAACCTAAACCCAAAAGTACGCCCAAAAAGTGACAAGTGAAAAGGAGCTCTAGATAACATGCCTGCCCCTCTATTTCCACTTTCTATTTGTCTCCTTGATGTACTCAAGCCTTTTTGCTTCCTGCCTGCCTGCAGAAGTCACTTCCCCCTTCTTCCAAAAGTTAATTAGTTCTTTTCTCTCTATATACCTGAAAGAGAACATCCATGAGGCTTCTGGTTAGGATGCCTTACACTTATGAGATTAAGTTTTTAGGGGCTCCTCTACTGAAAATTAAGTAATCTTTTGTCTATCTCCTTTTCTATCCAAGATAGATTTCATGAAACAATAAAAGTAAGAGTTTTTTTTAAAAAAAAAAAACTTAAAAGAGCATCCTGATTATTTTTTCCTCCTGTTTACTACAAAAAGATCATATTGCACTGATTGTGCTGTGCTCTGTTGATATAGATACCAAATACTCTTGCACAAACCGTACACTTGGATTTTCAGGATTCTTTGTTTTGTTTTCCCGATTGATGTTTCTTTCTTCTAGTTAGGTACATGGGCAATCCCTGGTCCTCATATTATGATGGCAATGTTGCCAAAAATAATGGAAGACAACTGAAAAGTTGACAAAGTGAGGTCACTTTAAATGATACAATAATAATCAAAAACTGTTATAAGAAGGTTTTCTTGATTTAGCCAACATACATAATAAAAAGAGTATAATTCCAACCCATTAGAAATCTCCAGTTCCAATATGAATTATTGATATTGTCAATGAGTCCAAGACTAAATTTTGGCAATAATCCTTGTGCATGAAACATTGACGCCATCTTTCCTCAAAAACAGCTAATGTAATATAATTTATATTCAGAATAATTTCATTAGACTGAAGCCCCATGCATTTGCATAATAATCAAATGAGTTAGGTGAGGCTGAAAGATACAACTTACTTTAGCTATATATATCTAGTTCCCATCTCAAAACATATACTGCCAAACAAATTTTTGTTCTGCTTTAAATTCTGATCAAAATACTGGGAATTCCAGATGACTTTCTCTTTGCATAGAAGTCACATCAAAATATAACTTCACTGAAAGAAGCAGAAATCAACACTTCAGAAGAACTAACATGTATATTCCCACTTTGAATCATGCTCTTAATCAGTAAGGGATCCAATATGCAGTTTGTCTGTTGTATCACATCCAGAATTATGATCCTGTTAAGAATCAATCAAACAAGTGCATGCTAGACAGAGATGTTATTGAGACATCATTTTCATGCGCTACAAAAGATTCAGTCAAAATCTACTTAGTTAGCTCATGAGTTTAATTGTTTATCCAGCCTGTTTGTCATATTTATCCAAATAAAGTTGGCATATTTTTTCCTAAATATAAAAACAACAACAAAAATGTAATTGCTTCACCATTCCACATTAAGCTTTTGTAATATACTGATTACTCTTGCAATGTTTGCATATAATTTGATTTTTATACCTTTGTATTCATCCATCCTTTGTATTTATTTAGATGCTATGTCACACTCATATTTAGTTTAACATATCATTCTATAATTGAAATTATATTGATTTCATGTCTTGCAATTGTGTGATTTTAAAGCATTTGGTTTGGATCTGACTGCTTCCTTTCCACGTTATCTGGATTTTCCAATATCCAATTTGTCAGTAATACCACATTCCGAATTCGGAAATGTTTCTGTCAAGAATCAAGTTGAAACATCAACAATTAGTTTGCAACCTTCAGACAATCTCATGATGAATTCATGTGTCCAAGAAGTGGGTTAATCAGGATATCTGGAATGCCACAGCCAAAATTTTGCCCAACCCTCAAATTATTTATTAAAGGCCTAAGCTCTACAGAGCAAGAAGCATCCACCTGTCTGAATAGGGAAACCAAATATTCCTTATAGACATCTAACAGGGTGTGAGGGCCTTTTTGTCCAGCCTGATGGGGGATAAGGACTAAGTCAACACTTGTCCTTGTCCTTATCTATGGCATGTAGTCAGTGGGGGGGGGAGTATGAGTCCAGTGGTACATCTTCTGTGAAGGATAGGACTTTGGACCTGTCCTTACATTTCATGTGATCCATGAATAGAAAATGATGCTCTCCATGATACTTGGCAGGGGATTAGCTCTCACTTTAGAGTTCTAGTAGAAGGACAGCCAGGGAGCAGCAAAATGATGAGGTATATCCTTGGTGCTCAGGTGTTTTGCACAAGAGAAGCTGGGGAGGAGGTTTGGGAGAGATCACCTGCCTCAGAAACTCCCACACAAGGTTGCTACCCCCTTTTGCACATTCCTGGGTATAATCCTAAATAGGGAAAATTTAATAGAAGTGGCCCATATTCCTTTTTGTTTAGTCTTCCTTGTCTAGTCTCATTATTTCATGGGTTGGTCAGCAAAGCCATGAAGCCAAGAACTGAGCAGATAGCACACAGACTATGCACTGAGATACTTATCCAACTGTGGATTATAATCAGCACAGCATAATTCACACCAGGGCCTTCATTCTGATGTTTATTTTAATTATTTAATACTAGGTTATAAGGATGGTTGAAACTTCATTTTTTTAAATAATTTACCAAATTCTTTATAAATTTTACAGAAAGATCTTAAGATCTTGAACTTATAGATGTGGGAGAAATTGACAGAAACTTTCAAACATATTCATCCCTAATTCTGCTGTACTTTCCCATCCAAAGCACAATTATTCAAAATGCATGCCACGGCTGATTTAAGAATTTGCACAACTGCTTGTCCAGGGAAAGAAAATAGCTAACAAATGAGAACCCCATGGAAGAGACAGATTATTTGAATACATGGAAAAGACTTGATACCCCACAGAAGGTGAATGGTGGAAGATTCAGGACATATTCAGTACCTCTTCACTTAGTACACAGTTAAGCTTTGAAAGTCACTGCCTCAGCATGTAGCAAATGCAGCCAACCTGGACAAATTTTAAGAGGGATTACTTAAATGTATGGAGGACCATCAATGACTACTAGCTACAAATCTATTTGTCTATCTATCTATATCTATCTATCTATCTATCTATCTATCCATCCATCCATCCATCCCAGTATTAATGGAAGTATGGCCCTATGTGTCAACAGCTGGAGAAGCTCAGTGACTGTTAACACATGTTCTGCGTTTAGACTTCCCAGGGACAACTAGTTGATTTCTGTCAGAGCTGATTGGACTCGATTGGCCTTTGGTCTGATGGTTCTTGTTATGTTCTCTGCACTTATGATGAGATTTAACAGCTACCAAAGAAAACCGGGGTTCATTCAGTACAAACTCTCTTGGCTAGTATGCTTTGAAGCTTTTGAAATATAGATCAAAAAAGATATATCTCCAATAACTGAGAAAGAAATCTTTGTCTTACCCTTTCAAGTACTGAACAGGATAGCATACAGTGGGAAATGCCATCAATACTACTATTTCCACATCTACAGAATTTTCAATTACAGTGTATATTGGTATATTTCCCATTAGGAATCTCTGACAACATTATTTAGAATTTTAGTAATATAGACATTCTGTTTCAATGATAATGTTTCCAGATCCAATATGTAGCATTAAATCTGGCATATGAACCTGGAACTGGTAAAGGGAGTAGCCTATAAACTGACATGAATTGACCTACTCCTTTATAAACAAGGCATATATCACAGTGTTTTTATTTGTTTTACCATATTTAATTCACAGTTTCTATCACAATACTAAATTTAGAGTAGTTAATAATCCCTTCAAATCTAAATTCTATGACTGAAATCAGTGTGTTTGCACATCTCTTTCTCTTTTATTTGAAGGGTTTGTAGTTCTTTGCCATTGTCAGCTAATCTATATCTACCTGGAGTTTCTAAAAATCACCTTCTGATTACCTGGGCTTCCAGATCATGAAAAAATTGTATTGTCCAGTTTGGCAGAGTAATTGTGAAGCATTTATTGAAAAAAGTCATCCCTGAATCCCTCTGTAATGAATAATTGTCAGCCAATGTCCAAAGTAACATTTTTGGGCAAGGCGTAGAGAGTATGGTGGCCTTTCAGCTCCTGTGGTTTCTGGATGAAACAGATTATCCAGATCCATATCAATCTGGTTTTAGGTCTGGGCTTAGCGACAGAGACAGCTTTGCTTACCTTGGTGGATGTTAGGGAACTGATCAGGGGAGTGTATCCCCATTGGTTCTACTGGACTTCTCAGAGGCTTTCAATAACATCAACCATAGTATTCTTATGGACACCTCACTGGATGGGTCTAGGAGGCACTGTTTTACAGTGGCTCCATTCCTTCATGGAGGGGCAAGCCCAGAATGTAGTGCTAAGGAACTCCTGTTTGACCCTTTCTGCATTCTGCTGTGAGATCCTTGGGGTTCTGTTCTGTCCCTTTGTCATTTAACATATACATTAAACCAGTGGGAGAGGAGCTTTGGGTGAGGAGTTATTCCTATGCAGATGACAGTCAATTCTACTGCTCCTTTTCATGGCCTGTTATCACTAAGGGACCAGAAGAGGGAAAACTAATTGCAACTTAATCCAGACAAGGAAGGTAAATCAGGTAATAGTGATTCAGCCTGTGTTAGATGGGGTTACACATCCTGAAGACACAATTTCAAAGTTTGGTTGTACTTTTGGACTCAGCTTTGACCCCAGAGGCCCAGATTCTGTAGGCTCCAGGAGTGCTTTTGCACATTAAAAGCTTGTGTGCCAACTGCACACATTCCTCAAGATACAGGATCTGGTCACATTGGTATATGCCTTGGTTACATCCTATTTGGACTACTGAAACACACTGTACTTGGGGAAGCCTGTGAAAAATGTTCACAAAGTTCACCTGATCCAAAGAACTGCAGCCAGACTGTTAACCAGGGCAGATTATAGAGATTTATTATGCCTCTATTGAAACAGCTCCAGTGGCTCCAAGTTTGTTTCCACAAACTGGAAACAATTCAATTAAAAGTGCTGGTTATGATCTAAATGTCTTAGATCTAGGCTGTTTGGTAGTCTGTGTCTACCTGTATGAGCCAGGCCAGACTCTGTGCTCATCAGGAGAGGCTGTTTTTTCAGTCCCACTGCCTTTGCAAGCAAGGTTGGTGAAGATGTGAGAGAGGACCTTCTCAATGGTTGCCTCTAGACTCCGGAACTCCATTCCCAGGGAGGCCAGAATGGCCCTCTCTTTGTTGTAGTTCTGCCAGCAGGCTAAAACCTTTTCACTGAGACAGGCTTTACACACACACACACACACACACACGTACATACAGAAAGTTTTTAGATAAACATATGATCAAGACAGAACAAAACTACAATACATTACAATATCTCAATACTACAATATATTATTGCAATACTGCAATACCTACACCACTTATGTGTAGGTATGTATCTAAGTGTTGAATTTATCTTTTTTCAATAAATATATATTTTAAAAAAAGAAAGCTTTTAAAGAAATTGCTGGGGGATTCTGTTTTAATTTCAATTGTTATCTTTTATATCTTTTTAAGCTGCTAACATTTTAATCCTATTTCAATATGCACTATTTATATATTTTTAAAATGTATTGTTTTAAAGTTTGAGTTGCTTTGAGGATGAATTTTGGGATAAAAAGTGGGATACAAATAATAACAACTGTCAACATGACTTTAATTTTTGGTAACCTTATGAATGAAAGAACTTCAGGAACCCTGATCATCAGCTTGCAAACTCAAGACTGTAGCTTCCCTGACTGAATGAATCCATCTGTAGTGTAGTTTCTCTCTCTTTTGAATTGTCTTCTTCTTTATCAAATATTATCATCTCTTCCAGTGAGTCACAGGGCTTTATAATACTACATTGTTATAGTGCTGTTATTCCACTTTCAGCATCCTAGAGAATCCTGGGATTTGCAGTTTAGGGAGGGGCGCGTAGAATTATCAGCCAGAGAGCTCTTGGGCCTCACCAAACTACAAACTCCAGAATTCCATAGAATGTTGCCATGGCAGTTGAAGTGAAATAATAGTGCTATAACAGTGTAGCGTGATAGGGCAGAAAGTGTCTCATGATATATCCAAAGCATGACAGTTTAGTTATCTTTACTTCGAGTGAGAAGAAAATCAACACTCTTCTTAAGGACTGGAATTTCAGGAAATTTATTATGGGAAAATAAACATGCAACTTTACATTTTTCCATAGTGCTTGTTAGTCTACAAACCAATAGTATACATTTCTACATTTCTTGGGAAGATCATTAATATCACATAGGCATATCATAATCTCTTAATAGAAGTCTAAGAATCCTGACTAGCGATTGCATGGTTGTAGGGGACACATGTGTATTAATTATTATAAGGAATATCTGTCAAACTTATAGGGCATGCCATCCTCACCGTTCATTGCCTGGTAAGGATGAAACATCTGACACAATGTCAAAACGTATATTGGTCTGTGGAGGACATTACACAGCTCAGACTTCTCACTACATTTTATTATTTCAGTATAGCTACTGTTACAGAAAGTTGTACCAGCATTCTTATTCTGTTGGATAAGCATTCTTAATCAAAACACCCATTCTAGGGATTGCAATCAGCTAAGCAGCCTTGTGTCTTCTGACTCAGTCTTCGGGTGATTGGCATCTTTAGTGCAGTCAGAGATGGGAACCATTTTGTTCTGCTTTATCTCTTTTGCAAATACCACTAGGCTATACAATATCAGCCAATAATCATACTGCATCATGGAAGTCAAAATCTGAGAGACCACAGAAGCACAAATTTTGGTTCTTCGCCTTCAAACATGAGGAGACATGGGAGTTCCTTAAAAAGGAGATATTGAAGGCACAGTCTAAAACTGTGCCAATAAGGAGGAAAAATGGAAGGCATCTGAAGAAACCAGAATGGTTGACTAAAGAACTCTCAGCGGAGCTAAGTGTTAAAAGAAACATGTATAGGAAATGGAAGAAGGGGGAAACCGCCAAAGAAGAATTTAAACAAGTGGCCCAGAGATGTAGGGAGGACGTCAGAAAGGCTGAAGCACAGAATGAACTTAGGCTGGCCAGAGACATTAAAAACAATAAAAAGGGCTTTTTTAAATATGTCCGCAGCAAAAGAAGGAGACGATAGGGTCGCTGCGCAGAGAAGATGGAGAATTACTCACAGGGGGAAGAGAAAAGGCAGAACTACTTAACACCTTCTTTGTCTCACTTTTTTCCCAGAGAGATACAAGCACTCAACCTGGTAGTTGGGGAGCAGGTGAGGAAGCAGGGGAAACGAGGCACATAAAAGGTAGAGGGGTGGTACAGGAATACCTGGCCACACTGGATGAATTCAAGTGTCCAGGGCCAGATGAATTGCATCCCAGGATATTAAAAGAGCTGGCAGAGGTCATTTCAGAACCGCTTGCTATAATCTTTGAGAAATCTTGGAGGACAGGAAAAGTTCCAGCAGACTGGAAGAGAGCGAATGTTGTCCCCATCTTCAAGAAGGGAAAAAAAGAGGACCCAAATAATTATCGCCCAGTCAGTCTGACATCAGTACCCGGAAAGATCCTGGAGCAGATCATTAAGCAGTCAGTTTCTAATCACTTAGAAAGCAAGGCGGTAATCACGAGAAGTCAACATGGATTTCTAAAAAATAAGTCATGCCAGACTAATCTTATCTCTTTTTATGATAGAGTTACTAGTCTGATAGATGAAGGGAATGCTGTGGATGTAGCATATCTCGATTTCAGTAAGGCCTTTGACAAAGTTCCCCATGACATTCTTGCAAAGAAACTAGTAAAATGCGGGCTGGACAGGGCTACTGTTAGTTGGATTTGTAATTGGTTGACCGACCGAACCCAAAGAGTGATCACGAATGGCTGCTTTTCATCCTGGAGAGAAGTGACTTAGTGGGATGCCACAGGGTTCTGTCCTGGGCCCAGTGCTGTTCAATATTTTTATCAACTATTTGGATGAAGGAATAGAGGGCATGCTCATCAAATTTGCAGATGACACCAAATTGGGAGGGGTTGCTAATACGCCAGAGGACAGGATCAAAATTCAAAATGACCTGGATAGATTGGAGAGCTGGGCCAAGGCTAACAAAATGAATTTCAACAGAGAGAAATGTAAGGTCCTAAACTTAGGCAGAAAAAAATGGTATGCAGAAATATAGAATGGGGGACACGTGGCTGGCTAACAGTACGTGTGAAAGGGATTTAGGAGTCTTCATAGACCACAAGCTGAACATGAGTCAGCAGTGTGATGCGGCAGCCAAGAAAGCCAATGCAATTCTCGGCTGCATCAACAGGAGTATGGTGTCTAGATCGAGGGAGGTACTGGTACCACTCTACTCTGCTTTGGTTAGACCTCATCTTGAATACTGTGTCCAGTTCTGGGCACCCCAATTCAAGAAGGACATGGTCAAGCTGGAGCAGGTCCAGAGAAGGGCGACCAAAATGGTGAGAGGCCTGGAAGACATGCCCTATGAGGATAGACTTAGAGAGCTGGGTATGTTTAGTCTGCAGAAGAGAAGGTTAAGAGGGGACATGATAGCCATGTTTAAATATTTGAAGGGATGCCATGTAGAGGAAGGAGAGGGCTTGTTTTCTGCTTCTCCAGAGACCAGGACAAGGACAATGGATTCAAGCTGCAGGAAAGGAGATTCCACCTGAACCTCAGGAAGAACTTCCTGACAGTCAGGGCTGTCCGACAGTGGAATATGCTGCCTTGGAGTGTAGTGGAGTCTCCTTCCTTGGAGGTTTTTAAGCAGAGGCTAGATGGCCATCTGTCGGGAATGCTTTCAGGGTGTTCCTGCATGGCAGGGCATTGGACTGGATGGCCCATGTGGTCTCTTCCAACTCTACATTTCTATGATTCTATGATTCTATGATTCTATGACTGACTGCCTTATTCACTGCCACTTTTTCTGGGTTCTGCTTAGGAATGTAATTCTTCTTGAAGGAAGAAATGAGAAATTTTAGCAAATTTCTTCCCACAGTCATCAAAATGTCTTCAAAAACCACACTTTTTTCAAAAGCAATTTGGGACTCATTTTGTGTAAAATTCACACACGGTTGTTTTGCATAGAAAACAATATTTTCTGGACAGGAAATAATATTTCTCCACAGAAATATTATGTTCTGTACAGAAAATGTACAGAAACAATAATGTGCTAATTTTGCACATCAGTCTCAAATTTTTCTCATCAGTCCAAGACTCTTCTTGTCAGGGTTTCTCAGCACTCAATATTTTCAAATATTCTTTCCATTTTTACTTCTACTACTGAGTTCCTATCAAGGCCACTATAATCTAGATCTGAGGCCCATTCACACTATATAATTATAGCACTTTTATTCCACTTTACCTGTCATGGTTCTACCCTATGAAACCTTGGGATTGGTAAGGCAAGTCTACAACATTTGCTTCCTGAGGCAAGGATAAGGATCACAATGACCCATCCATTCCATGTGCATAATGTATTACAACTGTTTTATACCCACAACTGGTGACAGCAAGTTGATTTTTATTTTTATTTTTTTTATTTTATTTTTGAGAGGGGGAGCTAGAGTTGCCAGATTTTCAAACAGCAATATAGGACAACCTCTGCCAGGATATTTCAGGACTGGGTGGTATACATATAGAAGTTCTATAAAAAGCCTTCCTTGAGTCTTATCAGATGAAGGTCTCTTGTGAGAGTGCAAAGCTCACAAAAGATTTAAAGATATTGTAGGAGCACCAAACTTCCATAAGGTGTCCTCCTCTCATAAGACCTGAAGTGAGGTTTATATAGGCATTCCTCATCTTCTACTCAATGAAGTTGCCTGGGGCTATAGATCTGAGAGCAGGAAGAGCAGACGTTAGCCATATTCAGGACAGATGCACAGGTTCAACATTCCCTATGTAATATGAGGCCATTTATCTGGGTAGCAAATGATCGGGGGCTAGTCTGCCGTGAGCAGGTCTGGTATCTAGGCTTTCTGCTGTTACTGAATCAAAAATGGGGTGTCTGAGTTAGGACTGCTTTCTTTTAGATACAGAAACATATGTAACAAAGTTAAGCCCCAACCCTCTTCCAGATTGCTGAGCCCCAGTAATTTGTACAAGCTTTCCCTCTCATTAGCCCGGTCTGTACCTTCTCTCATCCCCTCTACCTTCTAAGGCAGCTGCCTCATTTTACGAAATGTAGAACTGTACCTGTTGCAAGCTAGTGTCAGCTTGAATATATATCAATCATTATAAAAATGAAGTAGCTTAGCATCTCTGTTATACTGCAAACTTGAATCATGACATGTTCTTCACAGCAATATCAAAACAGTATTTAAATCAACAAAGGCAGCAAAAAAGATTTGCTTTTTAATATCCACACAGTGTGTTAAAGCAAGGCAATGATCAATAGTCAAACAGCCTGTTCCACATCTAACTTGTTATTCTTCAGATATTTCATTTACCAATTCCTTGGCCTGTAATTTGATCAAAGGGCATTTACTCTCAAACTTAATGAAGATATTGATTATTATAGACCTGTAGTTGGCTGCATAATTTCTCTGATCTTTACATAAATTGGAAAAATTATGCTTATACCCCATCCTGAAGGCATGAAACTGCTACAGTTATTAAAACTGAGCATTTCATTTGTATCATCCAACTCAAACTGTTCTTCAATATTTGAGTAGGGATTACATCTTTCTTGGATGCCTTGTTTATAGATAAACTAATGAGTAGATTACTTTTCCTCAAAGCAAGAAACTGGTGATCAAAAATGAAGGTTAGCAATTAAGGTCCTAGGACTTTTGAATACTGAAAACAAGAGATTACAAGAGTTACCCCTAAGCTACAACACATTATGAAGTCAAAATGCATGATGCACACATATATATTTGAAATGAGACAATATATTAGCATTTTGAGCCCTTAATTCCTTGCCAATTAAATCCCAGAAAGTAGTACTGGCCAGCATTCTATAGCAGTTAACTAAATAGCCTTTCCTGTCCTGACCTCCATTGTTATATACAAACCACACCTACCTAACCACACATCCCCTGATAAAAAGCCATCATATCTGGATATAGCATGGGATTTCTGGTCCAACGCATCTACAGATCAATAGTTTACTTAGCTGAACTTCTGTCACTGCCATATGTAAATCTAGAATCCAGATTGAATAACTGTGAAAATGTTATTCAATAACTGCGAAAATAGTGCATAACCATTAAATTAGTTAGCTTCCAGCAAGGCAATCCTTAGAGATCCAAACATTCATTCATTAATTCATTCAACAGTGGTACAAAAACCAAAATGAAACACTGAAGGAGATATCTCTACGTTCTTATATTAGGCTCTTCTTCTGTATGCTAAAACCAGTTTGGATAATATCAGTCCCAAGAAATATAATAACACAGTTATTAAAAATGCATTGGAAAAATGATACTAATTCCAATTTTATTTATACTGCCATCATAGAAAATCAATACAGTAGAACTTAAGCCCTGTTCACATGAACTTTTTTGATCACTTTTTCAGAGGTGTGCCGAATCTATTCCTCATGTAGAAAGCAGTTCATCTGAAGAGAGATTCTGGGAAATCTCCACATGAACAGAAAGTTCTTTTCAGTTGTATCAATGTGAGGAAATGGCAGGGGGAAGTACTGTACACTTCATTGCTCCTATGTTCAATAAAATGTGGTAAGGAGGAACAGAGTTAAAGACATGGGAATTATATCCTAACATGCCTCCTGAACTCAAGAATTCTTGAAATATTTGCTACTTGAATTGGAGTTGAAACAGAGCCTCTCTCTGCTTGGGCTAACACTTACTAAAAATCTTGTCTCACTATTTAGTCTTGTCGTCATCCTGCTTCATCCTGCTCTGTACTGATTCATTTGTAGAACCATTAACCTTCTGTACTTTCTTAGCCTCTGTACCAGACAGCAAACTAAACATAGATTCTCTGGCATTTGCCATATTGAGCAGCAATAGTAATTTCAATAAAACAAGAATTGGGCAAAATGTAATCTTTTCATTTGGCCCCTCATTGGACTACTGTTTGGAGCTGTATAATAAGATTGACAAGCTGACATTTTCCCTGGCTGAGGCTAGATTTTAATGTGAACTTATCTAATTTTGCACTATCAAACCAAAGGTTAAAGTCATTTCCCTTTTAAAATTTGCACTTCTCTAATTTTTTTTTCAATAATGTCTTTAATCAAGAAATGAGTATGAATATATATATATATATATATATTTTACTGAAAATTACACACAAAAGTTTGTATCCTGTTCAAGATAATACACAAAAATGTCTTCTATCAAGCCATATATATCTTTACATTTCTTTTTCTGTGCATATATATATATGTGTGTGTGTGTGTGTGTGTGCATATGTACAGAAAAAGAAATGTACAAAACATACATATGAATATTCATGAGTCCTTTAAAAAACAATGTTGGCAAGGAAGCAAATTGGTGAATAAAAAGTTCCTATAAATTTCAAGGAAAAAAAATACTGATATTGACAAAAGTTGCTCGTTCCTAGTTGGGCAGTGGTGGAGCTTGCAGTGTGTGGAGGGGGGAAGGGGGCAGGGCTACAGTGTGTGTGGGTGTGGCCGTGGTGTGTGGGTGTGTGACCAGGGCAAGCAGAGGTGTGCCTATGAGCTGGGATGCCCCAAATACATTGCCATCTGGGTGAAGTGCCCCCATCACCCCCCATTCCTATGCAACGGTAGTTGGGAGTTATGCTGCCCGTGGATTATGTATGGATTAGAAGTTGGAAATGCTCCTTTCTTTTGAACACAATGATATTCTCTTACCTTCATTTGTGGCTAGATTCCTTAAGGCTCAACTCAGTATCTTGGCTTAGGGCTTTAAAACCCTAAACAAGTGAACAAAGAGTAATTTTTCAGCAGTTGTTGGATTGCAGCTTCCAGCATCCCTAAACATTTACTATCCTGACAGGGCTGATGGGAGTTGCAGTGCAACATCAGCAGGGGCACACATTGCCCAATCTTGATCTAAAGGGTAAATGATCATTTTTATGATCAGTTTCTACCGCATTTAAAAAACAACAAAAACAACCCTCAAATGCATATTTCAAATAGATGAAGAAATTACAAATTTTGCTTAAAAATGAATCATATCAAAACATGAATGGTGGCTGATGGCTTCTGTTTGAGTGGAACAATACATCTGTCCTGAATTTTAGCCTGAACTTTAAAGAGAGAATCTAAGCTGCTTAACCCTATACCAAAAATAGTTTTAGCTCTTTGGATATTGTTAACCACCATCAAGCTGACTTTGATTTAAGGGAACCCTATGAATGAGAGACTTCCATGTCAACCTATTATCAACATTTCTGATCAGGTCTTGCAGATTTAGTGACACAGCATGCTTGGTAGAGTCTATCCGTCTGTCATGTGATCTTCATCTTTTCCTATTGCTTTCTACCTTATCAAGCAATACTGTTTTTCTAGTGAGTCATGTCTTCTCATTATTTGTCCAATGTGCAATGATCTCAATTTAATCATCTTGGCTTCTAGGGAAAGTTCAGGCTTGGTTTCTCCTAAGACCCATTTATTTCCTTTTTTAGCAGCACATGCTATCCATAAAACTTCTCCAGTGCCACATTTCAAATGAGTTGATTTTCTTCCTATTGTTTTTTTTTCCACCGTCCAGCTTTCACAACAATATATAGAAACCAGAAATAGAAGAGTGTGGACAACACTAACTTTAATATTCAATTATATATCTTTACCTTTTAGGACCTTGTCTACTTCCCTTATAGCTGCTCTTCCAAATCCTAGTCATCTTCTGATTTCTTAACAGCAGTCTCCATTCTGATTAATGATTGTGTCAAGGTATGGAAAATCTTGAACTATTTCAAAGTTCTTAAAGTTATATAAATCATGTGTGGTCATTATTTTGGTTTTCTTAATGATCAACTGTACACTTGGCTGTGCACTTTCTTCCTTGACATTTTTCACTAATCACTAATCATTCTCTGTTATTTTGTGCTAGTGGTATCACGTCATCTTCATATCTTAAACTGCTGATGTTCTTTACTCCATTTTTCATACCTCCTTCCTCTGACTCTAATCCTTATAAAATGCAGCCTTGCCTGACACCCTTGCCAATTGGAAACTATTCTGTTTCTCTGTCCTGATGGTAGCCTCTTGTCCTGAGGACAGGTTACACATCAGAACAATAAAATGTTGTGGCAAACCCGTTTCTTTAGCAGCAATCTGTAGTTTTTCATGATCTCAAAAAGGCCTTGGTATAATTTATGAAGCACAGGCTGATTTTCTTTGGAATTTTTCTGGTTGTGCTCCAATATCCAAAGTGTACTTGCAGTATGATTCCTAGTGCCTCTTCCTTTCCTGAATCCAACTTAGACATTAGATGTCTAAATCTTAGATGTAGAATTTTGAGCATCACTTTGCTTATTTGGGAGATTAATGCAATGCTCCTGGGATTATTGCAGTCTTTGGTGTCCTCTTTCTTGGAGATTGGAATGTATATTGAATATTTCCAATATGTGAGCTATTCCTTTGTTTTCTGTATTTGTTGACTGGTATGTGATCTGTTCCTGGTTGTTTATGACCATTTCCACACGGGGGTAAAACCCTGCGGTGCGATGACTGGACACGGAAGTTGTCCTCACCGCGGGGTGCGCTAGCACGGTTGGAAAAGGTGAGGCTCTACACCTCAAACCACTCTAGCACAGCCTCAGGGGTGGCGCTGCGAGTTTTATAAAAACCACCTTCCCAAGTGGTTTTTATGAAACTCGCCCGCGCTGCTCTGTGGCAGCTCCCAGTGAAGAACTGCAGAGACGCGGTAGTACATCTCTGCAGATCTGCCTGGGGGCGGGCTTCCGGCTGGCGCGCTGCCCTGATTGGTGGAGTGCCGCTGGAGCCACCGGCCACCATTTTGGGCACCGCCGGACACCGCCGGACACCACCGAAATTCAGCGGCGTGTTGAGCAGTGAAACCGTGCTCCCCGCAGGGACGGAGCAGGGACGGAGCAACACGCTACCAGGTAATCTCTGCCCCTGCGTGCACCGCCCCCTTTCGCCCCCAGTGAGGAAAGGGCCTATATCTCCCAAGTGCTCTGAGCATAGCATCCACTTCACTTTCTAAAGTTATGAGTTCATTTTCAAATGGTTTTTCATCAGATGAATCTGTCATCCTTTCACCTCTTTTCTATAGTTCTTCACTGTATCGTTTTAATCATCTTTTATTTCTATTTGAATATGTAAAGTGTTTCCTGCTGCTCATAGAGCATCCACAATCTTGATTGAAATTTCTCTTTGATTTCTTGAATCTTGTGCAGGTCTCTTGTTCTTCTTTTTATGTTATTATCTTCTATTTCTCTGCTTTAAATATTATAGCAGTTCTCTTCATCCCTGTACACAAGTTGCATTCAGTGTTATATTGATGGATTTCCCCTGATGTCTTATTGACATGATTCAGACTTTACATTGTATCCTTTGACTGCTTTTGCTATACTGCTCTGTACTATAAATGTCATCCCATTTCTTCTTAGATGTTCATTTCCTTAATAAAACACTGTATAATTATCTGAATCAAATTATCTGAATCAAAATATCCAATTCCTGCCCACTTCAGCTGTGTCACTCCAAATATTACAATGTTTATACACTCCATTTCTTGTTTTACTATCTGGCTTCCCTGATTCAAGTTTCACCCATTCCATGTTCCTGTAGTAAGTAGTGTTGTGCAGACTTTCTGTTCACCTCTGAATTCATCAACAGCTGAATGTCCTTTTGGCTTGAATCTGGTTGCATCATTAGCCACAGTGCTACTTGTAATTGTCCTCTGGTCTTCCCCAATAGCTTTTTGAGCACTATCCCATTTGGGAGTCTTGTCTTCCAGCACTATCTCTTGTTTCATTCTGTATTATCTCATCGTAGGGTTTTCATGGTAAAAGGCATTCAGTAGGTATTAACTTTGCAGTACTAACAAGTATTAGCTATGGTGCCACTGCTATTGTTTCTGAAAGATCCCACACCAGTGTCTCCCCCACAACTACTGATGCTGCCCAGTAGCAGTAGATTGATGTATGCAATTGAATGTACATGAGTCAATATTGTTGCATGCATACATGTTTCTTTGCTATGGTAGGCTACCAGAAAATAGATTTATGTGGCTGCATCATATTTAACAGTCCACCTGTAGTTTGTCATCTCTTTCTTACACAAAAATGTCTTTTAAAAATGTCTGATGCTTATAACAATGTAAAGTAAGAAATGTTCCAATTCACAATGTGAATGTGCATTCTCCTAACTGTCTAGAGCAGATTTTGCAAAAGGGCAATTTTACACTCAAATCTTTTCCACCCTAGCATGGGAATTCCTGTTGCTGTAATGGGTTTTATTGCTTTGGACTTTATTGTCAGACTTTCGTAATGTTCTTCAGGTTTTAGTATTTTCATTTTATCAATTGAATTGTATGTTTTAAGCCAGCCTAGGGGATCATATGTACTATGTATCAGAAGCAGACAACACACATTCTGGGCATCTATCCTAGCATCATCTAGTTTTTCCTGCTGTTGTTTCATATGAGACACTTAACCAATGTCTTCTGGTGTCAAGCCCTGTTAGGTTCCTTTTCTTCCCAAAGTATTTTCTTTCAGTACACACTAATAATAACATCTTCATCTATTTCTGTTCTTCTCTGTCCTTTGAAGAGTAGCTTAAGCCAGTATGGGAAGGGTGCAGCCTGCTAAATGTGACTGGACTACTTCTCCTTTAGTTTTGATGTCTGAGAGCTGCAATCCAGCAATATCTGGAGGACCACACTATTCTCACTCCCACTTTTAACAGTCAAAGATATATCAAGATGATGAGGGAGTTAGTAGTAGTGGTGGTGGTAGTAGTAGTAGTTGCTGCTGCTGCTATTGTTGTTGTTGTTGTTGTTATTTCCAGCTACTCAGTAAAGATCAAACTTTTTTTGAGTTGAAAGAACAAAGGGTCAAAACATAGCTTCAGAACCTGAATGATAAATCACAATTTAAACTAATCACTGTTTCAGGTTCCAGTATAAATCATTTCTCCTTATGACCTCACTGAAAGATGAGAAGTTAAGCAGGGAGAAGTCAAGCTTATTTGCCTAGTTGTGGTTTAGCATTGTAACTAAGCTGTGCCTTTTTGTCATAATAACACAATATATGTCCATTTTATAAGTATGCATTTATTCAACAGCAAATGACAAGTACATCCTTCTTCTTGAGTCATAAAGTTTAGCAATGTGGATTATTCACTTAATCAAATCTAGCCCTTGTAGATACTGATGATACAAATACCACTCACTCCATTCCCTCTGTAACACAATTACAAATTGCTGTCTGTGTCTTCAATTGATAGCGACTTCTTTCTTCCATTTAGAAACCTTTGCCATTGTAATCCATAAGGTGATGCAAGAAGGACAGATGGGAGTGGGCAGCTATTAAAAGAAAATAGTACTGCCAACCAGAGAATAAAAAGAGAAACACATTGAAAACCAAAAGGCAGAGGGGAACAAGAAAAAAGGAGGAAAAGAACAGATTTTACAAGCCAGTAGTTTTGAAAAGGTTTACATGGACTGGAGGTGATTAGAGAGGCATTAAATGAGCAAGAAACTGATGAACACTATCCAGATCATCAATAAGCAATCCAGATGTGCAGTACAAGTGAATGGAGAGATTGATGAGTCCTTTGAATCAGGTAGGAGAAGCAGTAGGAGTTTGACAGGTTATTTACTGTCTGCCATAACCTTTAATGTTGCTCCATGAATCAGACAGTTGAGACCCATTGCAACGTCACACCACGTTTTAGGGTGCTGGCTTCGCTTTTCCCACAGTGCCCTCCTCAGTGTATCAAAGCAATAACATGATACACTTTCAGCTTTCATTGTGGTTCTGAACTTTTTCTATAGCATTATAGAACATTTATGAGTTGTGGATGTCTCTCTTAGCCTGTCTACAATTGTCATCTGCTAGTTTACTCATAAAAAAAATTTCCAGTATTATTTTCTATTCATTTTAATTTGCATTAACACCTTTGCACCTTCTTGATCTTTACTGTCCTTACATTTGTTAAAGATAATTACTCTAACACAGCTTTTCAATTTTGTTTATTTATTTTTTAACTATGAAATTTTCACCTCTTCTTGCATATTGGAACCCACTTCTACAGGATTCAGTCTACAGGCCTTGATTCACTGCATTGTTTTGGAAAATATCTCCTTGGACTTAAATAGATAGAAGGACTTTCCCCTCGCTACATAACTGTTACTTTTTCTCATCAGAGTTTGTGCATTTATTTCTAAGACTCTGTTTGTTATTGTATCCCTGTCTATGCTTGGTATGTATCTTAGACTTGGCCAGAATCCAAAATCTGTCAGCTGCAGCCTAATTTGTCCTGTTCCAGATCCTCACACTGTTCAAACTGATTTTGGCCTTCTCTCTGACCAGTAATTGCCATAATCAGTCAATTAAGTTGTACAACAAAACGTGCACAACACTCTGGAGTCTACATATCTTCCAACAAGATTTCCAGAAACATATTCCTCTCATTCGTTACAAAATATGGTATATGAACATGATGATGAGGTACAGCTTTGCAGAAAAATTTAGTGAGAGCTGTTGAGAGGGATTATGCCCTGGGGTGGTGTGTGTGTGAATGCAGGTTTCAGGCCATCTTTGTTTGCTATGAAATTCATTGGAGACTTTGAGGGGTCTCCAAATTCATCTCAGTATTTTGAAAGTCTCTACTGAGTTTCAATGATAAAGAGACTAGTCACTATGCTTTTAGCTTAAATAGGGCCACTTTTATTAACTATTTAAATTTAAACCTTTTAAATGTGAACTGCGGTGGGGGGGAGCTACTAGTGTCTGTATGCTAGCTGGTTTGGAGCTGTGTAATTACTTCAACAATAGCCAGGTTAATTGGATAATGTAATATTCCTTCAAACGAGTATTAAACATTGCCACATATTTTACTAACATTTATGGTGTGGGTTTGTACAACTAAATGTTATATCATGGGTTGCATCCTAGGTTTGCCCATTCCATCAGGGGGAAAAATCATTATGCAAATATTGTTATATATAGAAATGAAGAAAATGACTTTTTATTCATATTAGAGCAATGGAAAATGAACACAATGAAACAGCGTAATAAATCGCTTGTTTTGTCCCAACGACAGGTTATAGCTATTCAGTTAAGTGCAAATATTCTAAAACAGTATTTCTGCAAGGATCAGATGAAGATGTTCCTTAGCATATTTGAGAAATCCTAATGTTAAAGTAAATGTTGCACGGTATCTATTAAGAAAAAAATATACTTCCAGGTTCATTATTTTCTTATGGATATGATCAAATGAGATCATAAATGAGACATATTATAAAATGCTCTATAATGTCAAAGAAAACATAAATTGAAAGTCTGAAATCGATCTGTTAGTTCCAGGCAGAATAGAAGCATTGAATCAATTATTGGATGGTGAGTCAATGTGTAAGTAAATGTTATAAATTTAAGGGGTCTACTCTAGTTCAGACAAATAATAGAATTCAGGCCAATTGTTTAATGATATAATGAATAAATTAATGCTCCTTCTTTACCTTCTTATTCAACTGGTAAAAATTTGGGGATATATCCATCAGATTACCTTTTTCCCAAAAAGAATCTTTAAAAGGTATCCAAAATTTTATATTACTTCTATATTCATGTAAAGAATTGTCTAAGGTAAGGTTAATTTGGAGATGTGAGGGTTTTGTTTACAAGTAAGAATTAATTGCTTGGTCAAATTTGGAATGAAATAATTGTGAAGAGATCAGTTTGACCGTTATGCAGAATTAGGCAGCATCTCAAGTACCATGTTTAGGTGTCATGAAAAGACAGCAGATTGCTTATTATTTACTTCATCATTATTGTCTTGTTATAACCCAGGATTGGAAAAATGATTGCTTTATTTTCTGCCATTTGTACTAGAATAGCTTGGCTGACTTTGGGTTACTATGAACCTTGATTCCTGGGAAGAGAATCTTTATTGCTGTGCACAAAAAAGCAAAATGTCTCAGGCCTGCCCTTGCTTCAACATATCACCTTATTTTCTCAAAGAAAATCTAGTTCTTTAAAGGGTTCTTTCCAATTTAAAAGTTGCAAAACAATGGAATACACACTGATAAACATTTAAATCATATCTCTCCAACAGGACACCACCTGAGATCCCAAAGTGTCTCTGTGCTAGGCATATGTGCATTTAATTAGTATAGGATTCAGTGGAAATATGGAAATTAGGGATGGGACGAATCCAGAATTTTCCAGATCTGAATCCCTGGAAGGTTCTGGGAATCCACGAATCTCATGAATCTTGAATCTTTTGAATCTTTTTTTTAAAAAGGGGTTTAAAAAGCATGGGAAAGAAGGATAATCTTGGGCAAGACACACTCTCTCAGCCTTAGCAAAAGCCTAGGCAAAGGCAAACCTCCCTCTGAAGAAATCTGGCCAAGACAATTGTCCTAGTTTTGCCTCAGGATCTCCCCAGATTGAACATGACACGAAGGCCCTTTCTACACAGGCAGGAAAATGTGCCTTATTAATCCCACATTTTCCTACCTGTGTAAACAGGGCCACATATTACAATATAGAGATAATCCAGGTCAAAACTAGCTTTTCTTTGCATAGCTCCTTCTGGCATCATGGAGTTTGTAGTTTGATGATGCACCAGCACACTTTGACAGAGAAGGTTGTGACACCTTGTAAAACTCCAAACCCCAGAATTGTGTCTGAAAGAGCTTTGCAGGAGAGCGATACAAAGAAATGTTCAGCTGTCCGTGAAATCTCAAGAAGACTGTACCTTCCGGTCAAGTCTCAAGCCCTGCAACAAAGAAAGCACTTAAACACACACACACACACACACACACAAACCTCTAGTCCAGTCAATTCTCTACCCTCAAGTCCTGCAAGGGACACTCAAGTCAAATCCCTAGGCCTGTCTCAACAATTCCCAATCCCTACCCTCCAGTCTCAAATAAAAAAATAATACAGATTAATGCATGCTCAATAAACGATTCTGGAGGCAGCTACTGTTCACCTTGTTTGTTGTAGGCAACACACACTCCTCCTATCCGATTCTATAGGAGGAGAATCACCTAGAGTAGAATCCCATTCTTCCCCAGCTCAGGTTTTTTGGCATTCATTGCTTACCATAGACCTGCTGCTGCAACAAAAGTCCAAAAGTCTGTGTTTCTCCAGCTCTCATTTGCAACCCTTCCAGTGACAATGATGCTTATAAACTTGCAGCTAGACAGAGGAAAAGAGGAAAAGGGGTTGAGAAGCATAAAAAGACTTTCTAAGAGGAGCTTCAAAACAGATTAACTGAAGTATTCATGTATTCAAGACACAGAAACTAAGAGAGGAAGTGGCATCATGACAATCTTAGTCCCAGAACTGACCAAAGAAAGCTGGAGAAGGGGAAAGTATGGCTGGCATGGCTTGCACGGAACCCCTGAACCCCTTTTTGTAGTCTTTGGAACCCCCTGGGACATTCCCACAAGCTTCTAGACCTCCACACAAACTCAGTTTTGCTCCTCTGTCCCTTATCTCCCAATCCCTATCCCAAAATTACCTTGCAGAGGGAGGCAGCAGCAGGGAGAGGCAGCACTAGGGGCACAGGCAGCAGGAGGGAGAAATGATGCCCTCTAGTGTGTGCAAGGCTTTATGTTGGTCTGCTGGCCAATCACCCGTGACCACATTGGGTGGGGAAACACGTGAGGAGTGGGATCCTGTCCTGGTCCCGAGTTTTCAGGTGTCCTGGTCTCCCGAATTTTCAGGCTTCCTGGTCCCCCAAGTTTTCAGGCATCCCGGTCTCCCAGGTTTTCAGGTGTCCTGGTCTTCAACAAACTGTTTGAGTGGCAGATTCGAAAGATTCCATTTACCTATTTTGATACAGGAATTCGGATTCCTGAATCTCGAATCCCTGCCAAGGATTTGAGGATTTGGTTGGCCCATCCCTATTGGAAATACACTATTGGAAAAAAATGTGATCCCTTTTTCTACTACTGCTTCCATATTTATTTGTAAATATTTATCCTATGTCTCACTTTTGCATGATTTTATACACTCTGTGGTCATTAGTTAGGTGCACACTGGTCTTATACTAAGGGTATAATTTATAATGTAAATGCATTTTGATTTTATACCAATTTACCTACTTTCACTTCCTTCCAAGAGTCCTGGGGAATTTAGTGAGGCTCTGAGACAGTTTTGAAAGGTTTGAAAGGTTTTGAAAGGACAGATGGCTGTCCTACACTAGAAGTAGAGTTTCCAAAATGTCATACAACCAGCTCAAGTGCGAGCATAAATAGACTTTTGTGGGGATGGAGGAGGGACAATCTAGTATCTAAATTCTGGTATCACAAGAGATAAAAAAGGGAATCTAAACCACTTTGTTATTGTTGCAGTTGTTAAGGTAATATAATGTAGTACTCTGTTAATTATTCTAATATGACAAATCTGAAGAAACCAAGGAGAGCTGAAAGAAAGAGACTTTTCAAACACAGTGGATTCTGTTTGAACAGTGGGACTGGTCAAAGTACAATCAAAGTATTCAAAGAAAGTTCAGACAGTGTGAAACAGGCAAAGAAACAGGATTGCAAAGCATATTTGATATAAGTTAAAGGTTTCTGAATCTATAAGTCATATGGGCAATCATGTTGTTCTTTTTTTGTTGTTGTTCTATTCTCCTTTTATTTTGTTGCAAACATTTATAAAGGAATGTTATTTACTAAGATTAAAGATTAAAGCTTCAGGTTGTCATGTGAGAAGGAGAGTTGGACTGTGCCACTTAGCTGTCCCCTGAATGTTTCCATGATCACTGCTGAGGTCTGTAATGGGGAACCTATCTATAAATTGCTAAGTAGCTGAATATGCATGGGCATTTCTTGCAACAGGAACTTCTTCAGAATCAGAGACCAAACAGCCTGAATTGTCAGACACATTCAGCTGCTGAAGTGCTAGCACACACTTAGAGCTGCCTTTACTAAATATGTAGCTATCAAATAGGCAGAGCTAGTGCTTTGTTTCCAATTCCAATTTTTACATTATAATTCTATGAATGCCATTCAAATAGGATTTGTTTAAGGAGTAAGCTACACTGAGAAAGCTGATATGGTGTTGAGGTTAGAGTGTTGGACTTGGGCACTCAGTTTGAATTCTATCGTAGTCATGGAAATCCACTGGGTGATCTTGGACAAGTTACACTTGTTCAACCAGAGAGGAAGGCAAGGACAACACCCGTCTGAACAAATTCTGCCAAGAAACTCCGATGATATGTTTGCCTTAGGGCCACCATAAGTCAGAAATGACTTGAAGGCACACAAGAAAAAGAAGAAGAAAGAGGAAGAAGAGGTTACAATTAATCCAAGTGAACATGAATACAAGCATAGGATGCATATTTCTAATAATTTAGTTCTCTTCCACAAATTGTATTTCCTCAGAAACACATGCTTCACCATCAAGACTTGTAAATTAAGCAATTCTTTGTTCCAACATAAAACAAAGTATACTAAATGCAATACATATGTAAGTTAAGAAAATCATGTGCTATGGCAAACCTAAGGGCCTTTCCGCAAGTCACCCTTTTCCAGAGCTGGGGTGTGGGGATCGCACAAGCAGCTTCTTCTGAGAGGATTTCATGTCCTGGTTCCTTCAGCTCCGCAGCTGCTGCCTGCTTGTGCACAAGCCCTTCCTCTTCCTTCTGCAGTACAGCCTGGGATTTTCCTAGGCTGCACTGGGGCAGGAAGCGCGAGAGCCATGGCTCCAGAACTCCGCATGCACAGCAAGTGCACGTGGGGGCCCAGAGCAATGTGCAATCACACACCATTTTTGGCTCACAGCCAAAAATGAAATAGTGCAAGGTTAGCACCTGCCAGCCCTTAGAGCATTGCACGACTGCGAGTGCATCGTGTGGTCCGCTCCTTGCAGTCATGCAATGCTCCAGGGGCCCTTTCTCATGGCAAATGCAGTGTGAAAAGGACTTAAGTCTTTTCACCACTTCATAAAATGTGCCAGCAGCTTGTATGGTTTGACACTTCAATTTTTCATGATGTCTGACCTTGTGGGGCCAAGATGGAGACTTTCATCCTAAATACAAAGACATTTTTAATATGTCTAAATTGCAGTGAAAACAAAAAACATTCAGACCAAAAATTTTTTGACATTTGAATCTTTATTGCCATTCTGATGCAGATTGTTAACCAAAAAATGTCAACACAAACACATCAGGTCATGCTGGAGGAGTTTTATCACAGAGAAAAACTTCAGCATTAAAAATGAGAAGAGTGCAGGCTCGGAGATAGACTAGTAATTAAATATTGATTGTTTCATCTGCTTCATGTGTACAATTCTAAACAAACGCTGCATCATTTTTACCCCTCTTTCTTATTTTGGTAAACACAAAAATATGTGAAGGCATTCATTTTCCAGATTACAAAATATGAAGTCTGGTTTCTCCCACTGATTTACTGATCTCACTTGGATTTAATCAATACTGCCTATAAATAAAGTCCATTCTAAGAATGTCAAAAAAGATCAGCAAAAGTACAGCTTTGCCACAAATAAAAGGTTAGCTCAGAAAAGAGTAGCAAAACATTAGAAAGGAACAGGTACAGAGCTAATAATCCATGAGTTGGCAGTTCAAGATTAATAAACTTAAAATAGTTTGTTTTTCATAATTGGCACCTGACCCTTGATATTCCAATATTTATGTTCTATGTGAAGGAATATGAATTGTGACATCCTAGTACTTTTTCCTCATGATTGCGTCTACAAACTATAACATTCCAGTCTTCATCTCAGGTTGATCTGAGGCCTAAAGTGTTCCATGGGAGCTTGTGCCTTACACTTAAAGAAAGGCTATACTCATGAACAAGTATAAATTAAGGCTTCAGTAAATAAATACAGGTTTTATGACAAAATATATTCAATTACAAAATATATAACATGCTATGGATGGGAAAATCTGTTTGTTTCATTTTCTGTCACATTTAAATTTTGATAATTTCTAATTAAAAAGTATAAAAAAGGTTCCTTATAGAAAGCCTTCTTTATCTGAATATAGTAGATTTAGTTCAGTAATAACAAGGAAAAGATTTAATAATTAAATTCTTGTCCCTCCCTAATTTGGATACATTGCGGGGAGGCTGATTTGATTAATCCTATTCAGTATGGATCAATAGCTATCAAACTTACATACACAGAACGAAGAAATATATAGCCCATGAAATGCAGCCCATGGACTCCATGCGACACCAACACCATTTTTTGAAGTACTCTGGAGAAAAAAAAAAAAATCCAAAAAATGGGTATCACAATTTGTCACTGAAATTCAGTAGCAAGCTGCTAAATGAACAATCTCTTAATTCAGGTAGGAAACCTTTTATCTGCAGGGGAGCCTTGGCTCAATAAATACTATGCAACTGACTAATAGTAAATTAATTCAATCTGGAAGCCTTGTATTTGTAAGCCTTGGTTTTGCAAGCCATTTGCTGCTAGTGCTTTTTCTCTGCTGCTTCTGCTGCTATTGCTGCAGTCTGTACTAGTGGACAATAGTGACTTAAAGCTCATGGTTTCCTCATTGATTTAAAACTATTCTATAATGAATATAATCTATAATTATGATTGAATTAAATAAAAACAACAATAGCTCATTAATTTCATCTCATTTTAACCATTTTGATTCATTTTACATGCACTTAGCTAATTTTATGTATTCTTACAAACTCTTTATTTGAACAAAAAGTAAAAGTACAACCTTTGAGCACTTGGTTGACCTGACAGCTGTCACTGCTTCCATGGTAATTATCCATTTCTAAAGCAGCCAGACAAAAATGGGGAGACACAAAATGGAAAAGTACTTTTGGCAAATTAGGAAATAGGTAGGATGTAAAGGATCTGGAAATGAAGGCAGACAACAATGGCAGCAGCAGCACCAACAACAAGGAGTGTTGGTAGCACAGACATAATGGGACAGATTAAAGGGCTCATATTTACCTCTTATAATGTGAGCCTTACTTCCACATTCAGGGGATTTTGTGATTCTTCAGCAGTGATCTTGTGGGTAAGGACATCAGCATGCACTGCTGTATAGGTCTAAATAATCCCACAGATAAACTGTAAACTCATTATCAGAGTGTGTCCTTAGGTAGTCAAAATGACGCCATCCATGCACAGGAGGGAGAACTTCATAGGTTTGGGGAAAATTGAAGATATGCAAAAGTATGCTTAAGAAGGCAATCAAAGACAGCAAAATGGGAACAGAGCATATTTGTTGGTGTCTGCCATCAAGTTGTTTCTGCCTTACGGCAACCCTAAAGTGAAACTATCAGAAACTGCAAACCCCAGGATTCCATAGGATGTTGCAAGTGGAATAATAGCACTATAACAGTCTAGTGTGGAAATGGCCTGAGTGTGTATGATGCACCCTAGGTCAGCCAGTGGGTTTTTCTGGCCATAGTCCAACATTCAAACCACTACACTACAGTGGATCTTGAGCATACTGGAGTCCTGCATAAGGAGAAAAGTGGGACATAAATCAAAATAATTAGTTAATAATTGTAACTGCAGTTTAGGCTTACCTGGTGATAGCACCAGATATCTCTTTGATATAAATAATTCGGCCTTATACTACCACCCCTCTCCACGTGTTTGTGAGGCCCCTGGACAAGCACAGAACTAGGCTCGGCCATCAAACGCTGCAATATCCCAAGACAATACAGGCAGGCTAGAAATAGCCAGATCACTGCTTTAGGAGACCTCTCAGCAAACACCTTCATTATGTATGCACGCTGTTTACAAAGGACTCCCTGCCCCGAGCAGGTAACTTGGCAAGCTAGAAGCTCAAATGCCAAGCACTGAGCATTTGCATACAGTCTACCTCTTTGTCAATTTGGACTTAACTCAATTATGCTAAACTGTGACCTTTTGGAGACATTGTCTCGCACCCAAAACTCATTGTTGTCCCCGAGTAAGGCATAGCCTGCAGTCACACTTCTCCCTATAAAAAGCCCTGATTCTGACACCCTCCTCGGATCGCTCCGGACTTCCATCCAGCCTTGCTGCCGCTTTTGTTTGGTGAACTGTCCCACTCCAGACCAACGAACTCAAGCTTCAGGACAGGTGTCGTATCACCCAATTCAACAATCCCTCTCAAAATTCCTCTATACTACTCCAACCTTTATTTTCCTTAGTTACTTGTGTGAGTGTGTTGCATACACTGTTTGTCTGTACTTAATAAAATCTCAATTATTCTTAAACTTGGTGTGCTCCTTGGCTTGGCCTGACGCCTTAAACATTGGGTTACAAGATCCTACTAAGTTACCCTGCCTCTCGTAACGCTAAAGCAGTGCTCTGAGCTAATTTTCCCCACCTATAGTCAAGCACATTTTGGTGTCCCCTCGGGACCCCCAGTAAACAGGGTAACAGAATATTACACACAGAACTCTGGGGATCAGAAAACTGCAGAGGCATGGTGAAATGAAGTATTGTTGGAAATGACACAGGTGTCTAACTGCAGACAGAACAGGAATACTCCAATCTATACATTTTTGTTGAGATCCTACTTGTATAGAACAATTTTCTTTCTTTGTAGAAACAAAAGCTTTTCGCATGATATCATACCTGCTATGGCTGTATGAAATATTTTGACTTCCAAAGCAAGTCTTGGCACTTTTCTGCAAACATATCCTCAGGCAGCACATGGACAAGTTATGCCAACGAAAACACAGAATCCCTTAGTAGTGTCAGAATGTTCTACTCACTGCTATAGTCCATACTTCCTTAGTATTCAAACATATGATGACTTTTAATATGGCAGAAAAGATCCATAACAGCCTTCATTAGAAGAGGAAACAGTGGCTTATATATAATGGTTATAGACTTTGGCAAACAACTCCTCTACAAGTCCTAAAATTTACCATCTGTTTTCTGAGTGATAGGCTGTTTTCAATTAATCAAATGATCCTGTTACCTTGGCAATGCAATACAAGATTTTTAGGGAAAAAAGGAAAACAGAGAATTTATATCTTTCTCTAGAACTGGCCCTTCTTCCAGTTGGCAGAAAAAAATCTAAACTGCAAACATAAAATAAGTAATTCAGAACATACTGACACAATGTTCTATTCAACTGCACAATCAAAGGAAAATTAGTTATATTTAACAAAATACAATTGTGGTTAAGAGTAAATAAAGTTAGAGTAAGATTAAAGCCCCATTCAAGTATAGGGTGATTCAAATACATTTTCTCTTATTTCATTAAATTCATGTATGAATATTCATCAAGTGATGACTTGAGTCCCTGAATGGGTCATCAAAAATGTAACCACATGGATGTATTTTTTTAAAAAATTTCTTCACATGACTTCAAACACACTTTTGTGGAATTAGTTCACATATGCTGTGAATAGGCATTAAGAGTAAAGCTATCAAGTGTAGGGAAAATAAATTATGTGCCCAGTTCTGTGTATTAGCTCCTTCCAATTTGTAATTTAAGTTCTACTGCTGATGGTTTATTCACATGTGCAACTGCTCACATGATGCTGCCTTTTTCAAGTGATGATTATGTATGTGCAAAATTGGCATGATTTATGTTGATTTTAAGTAATCTCTAAACAGTGAAGAAACCAGAATGGGAGGCAAGAAGAACTGCTTCCTAATTCTGCCCTTGTTCTGAATTATGTTACAGTGAGGAAAAACTTAGGAAGTAATACTTTGTCTTCAAGAGAAAAGACAAAGAAGCTCCAACCCCAGTTGTTGATAGGCTATATCTCCCATCATTCCCAACCACTGCACATGCCACATGGGACTGGTTGGAGTTACGGTTTTCCACTTCTGTGTTTAAATGCTACCTACTGCTGTGAGGAACATAAAGCCATCAAACGGTAAAATGCATCAAAATACCTATTCAAAAGCCATAGCAAAATGGCTTCACAAATGTATATCTTATTTGGACAATGTAAGTTCAGACGTGTTCTAAAAAAAACCTTCATAAATTGTTAACACATTATATTGAACAATTTCAGCTCAGCTACACTGGTAATACAATACAGTTTCTCTCCCCTCGCCCCAACACACACATTATCACTAAAAATACTTGAACTAAGGAAAATGTAAATATATTAATTATATTCAGATAATGTCTAGTTTTTGAAAATGTTTTTGCTGTTGGTGTTGGAATATTGACAGACTAGCAGTGGAATACAGTTATTTTGTTGATGAGTTGAGTTTCCCAATGCTACAATCCTGCAGATCATTTAGTCCAAAATCCCGTCAGCTACAGGACTGAAGTTAGAAACTTTGATAAGTTGTACACTTGGGAAAAGTTACATTTACCAACTTAAGGTCAGGTATAAAAACAAGGCAGCAGGGAAATAACATACGCCATGTATTTTCTGTCTGTATTTCTCCTATCTGTAATATTTGTGCAAAAGCCTTTTGCCACACTATAATGGCATTTTGTCATAATCCCCAAGGAGTAATAATTTTGCCTGAGGATGAGACTGAATCATTGGTGATCTTCCTGCTGCCACTGACCTATAGATGACATTTTGTACCCAATTAATTAGACATCTTTCTTTTGAAGAAAATGGCAGAGTGTGCATAATTAGAATAGGCATCAAAGTTAGAATCATTGTCTTGCTACTCCGAAGAAAGTAGCCTGTGGCACTTAAAGATGGTTTTGTATCATTCGCTGTGTTAGTTGTGATTAAAACTAGATGAGAAATTGATTCCCCAAATAGATTTGGAACCTTTTCTATCACCTAGAGGTTCGACAGCTTATATGAGTTTGAGTTTTATAACACATGATGCCAGACAGATATTAGAGAGCCTGTTTCAGATAGTCTGGCTCTCAAACAAAAATAGTCTGGTTCAGAAAGATATGGGAGATGTTCATAATAAAACAAAGCTCCTTGCGTATAAGCTAAAGATAAGTGACTCAGATTTGTAGGGGTCCACAGACAGCATTTCTAAAAAAATTTGTACATTTGTCCCTGATCTCTCTGCATAAATGCCAAAGAAGGGAATGAGGAGATGATATCATTCTTGACCTTGAATAGTCCTTTTTAGAGTAGGAGAGCCAAAAGGATGACCCTCCCAGTAGAAAGAAGGATATGGGAGCTTTAAACTTCAGCTGCCAACCTTATTGTGAGAATATTGGAGACTGAGACAGAGTATGAAATATGCAACAAAAGCCACCTTTTCAGGATCATGAATCTGATGCTGAGCCTTGCCACCTGAGATAAGGACATGACCAAAAGCAAAAGGTTAAGAGAAACCAGCTGTGGAAGACTGCTAGACTTCAGGAAAGCCTGAGCTAGCAGGAGCAACCCCAAATGGTTTCAGTGGAACTTCTGTAGACAAATATAAAATATTGATGTTCAAAACATGAGCCTGTTGCTTTCAATGTCTTTATTCTGGTCTGTGTTATTGTGTACCTGATTCTTGAATTCTGTTGGCATAATCTTTGGATTCTTCTCTGACTTATTTTTCCTCTTACTTTAAAATCCAGCATGACTTCTCTCTGTCTGATTTCAGACTTCCCTTTAAGTAATCTCTGTCTGATCATTTCACCACTGATGCCTTCTGTCTCCTGTGCTTCACCCTAGGCTGGCTTTGGCCATTTCCACACTACACTGTTATAGTGTTATTATTCCACTTTCAACATCCTGTGGAATTCTAGAGTTTGTTGTTTACTGAGGCCAAAGAGCCCTCTGCCTGAGAATACTAAATGCTCCTCCCTAAACTGCAAATCCCAGGATTCCATAGGATGTTGAAAGTAGGATAATAGCACTATAACTGTATAGTGTGGAAATGACTTGACACTCATTCCTGGCAGTTCCCCTGAGCTATATTGGCTTTTGATTGGGCACTCTGCACTTGAATAAGACAGAGGAAGACAAATAATACTAAACTATGACTGACAGATCTAGGTTCTAATCACAGTAGACAGTTTTATCAGGGCTTTGGAATCCCAGAGCTTAATGGACAGTGATGCTGAAGTCATATATTTCAGGAGAGCTGCATTGTTCTATGGTCATTGCTAAAATTGTTTCTCCCAGGATCAACAATCTCAAAATAAAAAAAAAATGTATATTTCTGTACATTTTCTCAGCCTCAACAAATGTATAATGCATGCCCATCACCCTCCCAAACCTATCCTATTCCACTTGTTGTAACTCTATGGAATGGAACAGAATTCTTAGTCTCAAACTGTTTTTTTTTTCTTCTTCATCATAATTCCTGGTCTCTTACACCTGACCTATTCTATTGACATTTTGCAAGTTTCACCTTCTCTTTTAAATGTAAATATCCCCTTCTCTGAAAAATTTTGCACCTATTCAGCTGAAAACTGCTAGGTTTAGCTCTCTTACAACTGGCCAGTCCATGTGAAAATTTCATCTCCCTCTATAAAGAATTTTTTAAAATGTTAACAGTGGTTTCCCTTTCTGAAAAAAAAAAAAAATTAAAGGCACATAGCACAATAACCATTTCAACCAGATGTTTGAAATATGTCCCATTCATTCTTCTCATAACACAGTGTTACTGCTACAAAGTTCACGTAATATTGATAAAAAAAGAAGAAAAACCATTACAGATTTCAAATGATTGGCAAGGCTTTGATTGGATCACGGTTGTACCATGGTATATTTTAAATTGTCCCACTAATCTTTTGGTCACTGCATACTTGTAATTGTTGTTCAAAAATAGGAGTGGTAAGTTTCAGGAATGACCCATTAGAATAAGAGTCAGACCCACACCTCCATAAATGGTCAGCCTCTATCAGAAAGTTCACCTTACCTAGTAATAATGGTTTCACTGATATGCAACACATGATCTCAGGTAATAGTTTAATATTATTTAATGTGCCCTCTAAAGAATCTTCTGAAGAGGCACCCTGGCTGCATGTACCCAATTGTCAGCACAGGAAACATTGGCAGAGAGCCTAAGCATTCTTTGCCTTTGTTTGTTTGCCTCTTCCACCACAACTCTGAGTTACTGATGCAAAGTCATAGACCCTTTTTGCATGGCAGTGTACAAGCAAAAGGGCCCCTTAAGCATTGCGTAAATGTCAGGAGTGGTCTGTATGACACACTCCCATTTCCGCCATGCTCAAGGCCAGCAAACGCAGCAAATATGTATTTTCTTATTTTCAGCTTTTAGCCGAAAATAAGCTGTGCTTGTGCAAGGGTCACGGGCCTGGGCTGCACTCACCTGCAGTGTGGAACCTCTGGAGCTCGGCACATCCTCTCCTCAGTGCAGCCTACAACTCCCAGGCTGCATTGCGGAAGGAAGGGGTGGGGCGCGGGCGGGGCTCTTGCGCAAGCAGGAAGGAGCTGTGGAGTCCGAGCAGCAGGGAAGCAGGAGGCTTTTCACGCAAGGCCCACACTCCAGCAGCGTGAGAAGGTAAGCTGCGGAAAGGGCCATACACTTGGAGGCATGAAACTATTCTTAACTAGGGATGAGTTGAAAAAGGATCTTTAAAAAAGGATACTGGCATCCATTTCAATATTTATGATACTGTCAGCTGATCTTATAGCATCATAAATATTTGTATTCATGTTTGCAGTCATTGCATCAGTGTAATGATGAAGAGGGCTCCCAAACTCACATCAGAGGCTGTAAAATTCACTAGTAAACTTTTCATAAGTTTGTAACCAGAAACTGTGTGGTTTGTTTTGTTTTCTACATCAGTCTCAGTTCAGGGAAGCCACACAGAGGTTGGGACATTTTCTGCTACTCTGCTAAAAGAATTTTGATTCCTAGCAGTTCTAGTTTTCATAGAATTTCCCCCAAAAGACTAACACCCTGGGAAACTCTAACTCCCAACAGAAAAGTCCTATGGAATTCAACTTGAATACAGTAAAAATACTGACCACAAGTATTAATTTTCTACTGTAGCCAGGAGTAATCTACAGTAATTATTTGTCTTTGCATGGAAGGATGAAATATTTAAGGATTTATGTCCCTGTTCTTATTATGTGGTCACTGATGGCTTCCATGTTAGTGTGGTGGTGAATCCACTCTAAATTTTAATAAACACACACACACAAACACCTTTAAATGCTGTATCTCAAGTGCTGCACCTTATCCCCCAAATAGGTTCAGCCCCTTGGATAGCTTATTTAAAATTCAGGTGAAAGACTGGAACAGATTCCCTGGAGCAATGGCTGCCACCATTCTTATGTGACTCCATGCACTTTTGTATGATTATGTGTTCTCTTTTATAGGTGTAAACATCAGCTCTTGCAAAGTGGGTAAAAATCATGTAAAAAGAATCTTGACATAAAGATAGGGGAAGGCAATATCATTAATGATACCTTAGAGGGGGGAAACCTTCTTGTAATCACTCATATAACATTTTATAATTAGTTACTTATTTACTTATTAGCTTAAGAAAAGAGCATGAGTAAAAAGCCTTCACAATATAAAAACATATTAAAACTATATTTTACATCAACAGTGACAGGTGTGTTAAAATCAACAAAGAATACCATAAAGATTCTGATATTTTGATGGTCAGACTCAACAGTCTGTCACTTTCTTACTCATAATCTGGCTTAGATGTACTCATAAAAATAATGAACTGGGGTATGTTTAAAGCTGCTTATTTGTCCACCTCATTTTAACAAACATTCAGACAAGAATGGACCATGGTTTTGAACCAGTCCTACTTTATTCATTCTATCAGTGTCTACATTAGTGCTGATGCCACTACTAGGTGTACTATTGAGGGCCCAGCTGGATGTCCATTGCCCAGAACTCAGCAGGATGAGCAGGAAGGACTCAAATGCAACTAGTCTGATTAGACACATTTTAATGAAACAAAATGGGTGCCGATTTGTTGAGGGACAGAAGCACCTCCCCAAGCAAATCCTAAAGTATTAACAGACAGACATATACTCTGCCAATTCAATCTGATAAAATCTTCTTCCTCTTCTTCTTCCTCTTCTTTTTCATAGTAATAGCAGCAGTACTAGTGGTGGTGATGGTAGTAGTATTAGAAGTACTATTCTATATTGAATAAGCAAAACAGGGTCTGAGAATGTCCTGTTACATGTACAAGATACCAAATGTTATTGTACAAGTTTTTATTGTGGGAAGTTACAACCCAATTTCCAGATGTATTTTTGTGTGTGTGTTTTTTTGGTTTAGATAAATATGGAGATTGTGAAGTTGATTGTGACAGCAGTATAATTTACTAAGGGATAGACTCTTTAACTGTGTCGAACTGAACAGTTATAGTACACTATACCAACCTTTCTGCTAGACATGTGAAACTGTAGAATATTGTCAGTTACTATGAGCAATCCAGAAGTAGAGATTATTTACACATTCAGGTTCTCAGATCCACTTTAGTCCTACGTGACTGAGGAGCCAAATGCCGAGATGCTTTGTGTGTTGCTTAGGCCATTTCTGCACACGGCGAGGGAATCACTCCCTGCCACTACTCACTGGATCTTCTGGTGGTCCAGTCTGGTCCGGGGTGAGGCAGAGCAGTACGTGGTCATAGATCTGCATTGCTCCAGCATCCAAAATGGTGGCTTACGGTTGGTCGTGGGTCTCGACCAACCACTGAAGCTCACCAGCCTAAAGCCCACCCTCTGCAGATTGCAGGCTCGCATTGGTGTGAGCCTGCAAATCTGCACTGGAGAGTAGGCATGCAATGGCGCATGCCAGCATTTTGAAAGACCAGAAAAATCAGGTCTTTCAAAAACATGCTGGATGACCACTTGGGGTCATTCCAGAGCTGACTGAGGTGTGGATTTACAGTAAGTAGTCTGGACCCAGTCCACTTTAAGGTGCAGACATCCTTTGTGGAGGATGCACTGCACCGTTTTACTTACCCATGCGGAAATGGCCTTAGAGAGCCAAGACTATGGCTATTTCCTTACTATACTGTTATAGTGCTATTATTCCCCTTTCAACAGAATCCTGGGGTTTGCAGTTTAGGGAGGAACATTTAGAATTCTCAGGCAGAGAGCTCTTTGACCTCAGTAAACTACAAACCCCAGAATTCCACAAGATGTTGAAAGTGGAATAAGAGCATGATAACAGTGTAGGATGGAAATGGCCTAGCATTAGATAGGATTCTGAGTGAGTGAGCTCACATTCTGTATTAATTCATTAACCATATACAACAGCCAATACATGGGAATGAAATGCACCCAAGAAGAGACTGAGGCCATTTCTGCACTAGCCTGTTATGGCGTTATTATTCCACTTTCAACATCCTATGGGGTTTGCAGTTTAAGGAGCAGCCTCAAAGGCTGCTCCCTAACCTGCAAACCCCAGGATTCCATAGGATGTTGAAAGTAGAATAATAGCACTATAACAGGCTAGTGAGGAAATGGCCTGAGAATACCAACTTCAAGTGGAAAGGTAACTTGTAGGCTCAAGTCAGTCTTGGGGAATCTTGCAGAGAATTAAAACTGCCCTACATTTCACAGACACCAGGTTTACCTATTTCAGCACAAGAGGAGACCATTCACACTACACAAATACATCATTATATTCTCTATAACTGCCATGGCAATATCCTATGGAATCCTAGCATTGATAGTTTGGTCAGAAATATTAAAGGAACTCTGTTACTGAGAATTTTAAATACCCGTCCCTGAACTGCTGATCACAGGATGCCTCAGAAGTTAAAGTGGAATATAATTCTGTATTTGTTTACTTTGAATGAGACTCTGGTGCCAAAATAATTCATCCGTCCTTTGATACTGTTAGGTACATTTTCATACACCAAAAATGTACAGCTCCAAAAAAAAAAGAAAAAAATGCAGTACAAAATTCAACTAACGATTTTTTAAAAAAAATAAAATAAAATCTGATATAAAGAGGTATTGTGAAGTAAGAGAAAAGTAAAAGGAATAAAACAGACCAATTACCCTTCCCAGTAATGCATTGTAGGAAAGAAAAGCAATAATGGTCCCCCATTATTGTGTGTGTGTGTGTGAGTGTGTGTGTGTGCAGACATTTTGAAGTAACATCAACTTGGAGATCCCATGAATTTGGTAAGCTTTTGTTAGAACAGGAATAGTTACCAAGTTGGTTTTGCCAGTTCCTTCTTCTGAAATAATGTCCTACAGCACCTGGTATTCAGTGAATGTCTCCCATCCAATTATTAACCAGAGCTGATCCTACTTAGCTGCCAAGATCAGACAGGATCTGATGTCTTTAGAGTATTTAGCCCCTTCAACACCCATTACTGAAAAAAATAAAAACTGTTTGCCATTCCTGAGTTCCTGAGTCAATATAGAACAAAATGATAAAGAAACGTGACAGTATTAATACCGGCCGGACCAAAGATTGATTTTAGCTTGCCCAGTTGGTTTTAAAAAGTTGAATCAAACCAAGCTGTACTACTTAGTGGTTAGAAGAAATAGAACTTTCAGGACAAAGGTGTTCTTCAGGAAGCAGACATTCATCTTCTTCTGTTGTACAATAAATAGTTAGTTATCAGGAACTGACAGCACTCAAAATGGTAGAAAATTGCCCATGTGCTATATTAAAAAATAAAATAAAAACAACCAGTAGTGGAACAGCTGGCATTTCTGACACACCAGTTTCCTCTTCGGAAAGAGGCCTGATAATTTCCTCTATGAGGTGAAATCTAATTACTTCTCTAATAGTGAAACCATATTCACAAAAATTGTCTTAATAAATAAACCAACAAACAAACAAATTTTGTTCAAATCAATGAACTTCTGGTAACAATATGCCAAATTTTAGCCTGAAACCACCAAGCAGATGTGTTGGTAGATAGACTTTTAGTGGCATTCATCAGAAACTCATCATCCCCAAATTAATTTTATATCAGTTCATATCAGTTTATATCATGTATGGGAAGTATGTTGAATGGAATTCTTTTAGGTAAACATGGAGGAGATAGAAACTTTTCAGAGCTCTTAGATTGTTTTTGCTGCTTGTTGAGTTTTCCCTCTCCCTGTTCTGAAGGTCAATCTGTTGCTTGGCAACTTGAAGAGAGGTTGAAGAAAAAACCAAGATACATAGAACATCCCAGCTTAGTATTGTTGATTCCCTTTGACCCTGTACACTCTTGAAATGGATGTCTCGAAACAGCAAAAAGTAACAGTTCAACCCACATGCAAAAATATATGATGTGTAGTGTGCCTCATATTCCTCACGGTGCTCCAGAGTGAGCTTACGGGGGATGAACAGAGGTTTCCTCCAAGATACTGAGACTCACAATTTGAAAAGATAGGATGACAGACATAGGCCCTTTCCTCAAGAGGCTAGTGAATCGGTTCGTGGCATTTCTTGCCAGATTTTCTGGGCTCAAAACAAGCAGGACTTTCCCTTATTTCTTTCCGCACAGCTACTGCGTATGCTCCATTCTGATTCGGAGGAATGCAAGTTCAGGAATCCACACTGCTTCTGCCATGGCCACTCCCACTACTCCCCTCACCCCGCCCCATCGGCTGTGATTGACCCTTTTTTTGGCGTGGTTTAGTGCATGATGTCATTGTGTACATGCGTAAGTCCATACTACCTCCTGGCCCCTCCCATGAGCCCTGCCCTGACCACCAATTCGCATTGGCGCGAATGTACATGCCTGCACCACTGTGAAAGTACGAATTGGATCAATCTGGAAAATTGGAAAATTGATTTCTTCTGGTTCTCAAATAGCATGCTTTACCACCACATGGGGGAGCATTTAGTTGGAATTACGTGTGGAATGAAGGTAAATAAACTAAACCTAGTCCACTCCAAGGTGCAGAAGACCTCCGTCACAAGACGCATTGACTCACCTTAATAACTATGTGAGGAAAGGGCCATAGAGTGTGATCCATTGCAAAAAATGACTAGGAAATCCAGCTTGCTGCACAACATTCTGTTTTGCTATTGTTCTAAAATCTTTTTCCCTGCTGTGACAACAGTTGTACCTTGCTTGCATGAGCAAAAATCCAAACTGATAAAGCCATTATGTGTGTCCAGAGATAAGCAAGGCAAGTTGGGCCAGTAATAGAGTTTTTAAAAAGAGTAAAATATGTTTCTGAGGATATATAGATGAAGTGACACACAAGTTTTTGAAGGAAAACGGAAACTCTTTTCACACAGAATAACTGATCCATGTGTGTGCCTCATATAATTGATCTTTAGGTAAGAAAGTGACTCACGGATAAAAGTAGGCATCTGAATTGATATGCTTTCAGCTAATGCAGTGTTTGCTTCAAAAGGAATGAGTATGTGTTTTCAAAAATGGATTTTTAAATACAAATGGAAAACAAACTGGGGAAGAAACAAAGAATATAAAGAAAATGAGAGCCTGCCTGCATGATAAATTAGTTGTCACTGAAGGGTGGAGAACACCTGGGCAGCATTCATTTGTGGTTCCAAAGGTAGGGCAAGAGAAAAGACACCATATTCCAATGTTTCCAGGGAGTACACATGAATATTCAGCATACTCATGAATTCTTTTTAGAAACCCTGGAAAGCTGGGGGGCATGTACATTCTGGCATTTAACAAGTTGCACTGAGACCAAAGAAGAAGAGCTGGAAACATTCTGGCTGAGTAGTATGCAATATCTTCCAATATGATGGAGGATTTTAGCCCTTATGTCTCCCCAATATACTTGCATTTGGCACTGTAGAATATATTTTAGAGGGCTGGAGTCATAACATCTATGTGTGAGAGGTTTGTTAGCATGTTTTTAATAACAAGAGTCTCTATCCCCACAATTTATTACTAACTATCCCATCAGTGGTAGTCTATTCAGGAATTGCCATTGTCAAAAACAGTTGTTATCCTGTTTTCTGGGGATCCCAGGAGAGACACGTAAATAATCTTGCAATTATGCAAATTTGGGGAGATTAGTCAAGAGCACTGGTTGGCAAAACGAGAGGCAGGGTAACGCAGCGGAATCTTATAACCCAGTGTTTACAGGGTCAGACCAAGTCAAGAAGCAGACCAGTTTGAAAGTAATGAATGATCTTTATTAAATACAGGCACACAATGTAAGCAACACACGCACTCAGATAACTATAGAAAATAAAGGTGAGAGTGGGATAGAGGGATTTTTCAGAGGGATAGTTGGTTTGGGTGATACGAAACCTGTCCTGAAGTCTGGGAGCATAGAGAGCGATGCTGCGGTTCGATGTGGCTCAGCATGTGGAGCTGAGGGGAGGCTTGCCAAGCAAAATGGTAGCAAGGCGGTCTAGAACTCGGGAGCGATCCGAGGAAGGTCTCGGAATCAGGGGTCTTTATAGGGAGAAGTGTGACTGCAGGCTATGCCTTACTCGGGGACAACAATGATTTCCAAAAGGTCACAATTTAGTATGATGGAATCAGAGCCGAATTAACAATGGTGTATCCAGTATGTAAATGCTCAACGCTTGACAATGGATGGTTCAGCCTTTGTCAAGTTGCCTGCTCGGAGCAGGGAGCCTTTTGTAGGTAGCATGCATACATAATGTGGTGTTTGCCGGGGAGGTCCCTGAAGCGGCGATCTGGCTATGTCTGGCTTGCCCATATTGTTTGAGAATATTTCAGCAGTTAAGTGCCGAGCCTAATTTTGTGCTTGTCCAGGGGCCTCACAAACACGTGGAAAGAGGTGGTGGAAGAAAGCCAAATTATTGACATCAAAGTGATACCGGGTGCTATCTCCAAATAGACCTAAACTGCAGTAACACAGTATCAGGCTGATTTGGTTACCAACTTTGAGGCTTATATGTATAAGTACAGCCTACACCTATACAGTATAACTTATGGAGTATATAATTGTGAGTGCATTTGTGTATTACTGGAAACAAAGTGACAGGCTGATGGAGAGCAGAATGCCTGCTCAAATGTAAAAAAAAAAGACATAAGAATACCTATCAACACTGAAATATGAGCAGATTTGACCACTAATAAATCCCCTAGCAGGTACACTGGCTGATGCAATCAAGATGGCATGCAGTCAAAGATGCCAACTACATCTGTAGTATGTTATATCTATGATATCTGTTTTTATGGGGTAACATGCACGACACACTGTCAGTGACTTTGTTCTGATTGGATCAGATAGGACAGCTGATAGGCTGTGGGAGGCTGGAGAAACAATAAAAGAAACTGAGAAGACAGAAAAGTAGACTACTTTGGAAGTCTACAATGTATAAAGAGAAGGCTACAACACAACCTTCAGGCCTAAACTGCCCAAATATGTTGAAAGATACTGCTGGTAAGGAAAACATCTAGGTAATGCTAAAATAGATATAGTTCTCATCAAGTTTGTAACAGATGCTCACTATGGATGCTGATGGATGTGTAACGAATGTTGTTAGATTTAACAAAGCCCAAGGATACTAACCTTGTCTGTTTAGAGATGTATAGTTCCTCAATAGAGATGATGGTTTTTTTGAATGGATAAATGGCTAAGCTATATTAAAGTTGGCAATATTCCTTGATGCATTTACTATTGAGAAGCCTGCTAAATAGTTGTATAGATGGCTATTCAGTCCTTATGAAAGTGTAATATCTGACTTTCCATATCCAGTAATGTAATGAATGTATAATGTCTTGCATGCAATGCAATGTAATGTGATATGCCCAAACATTGGTTATGTTTTCTCCTAAGGGAATTAAATGTATTGTATATTATGATCACTTATATAACCTAAGAGATTACCAGAGAGCTTTCTCATCTTCCCATATAAATATCCTAAGGCCCTTTCTGCACCTTACCCTTTTTCAGCGCTGGGGTGCAGGGATTGCATGAGCAGCTTCCAGTGAGAGTCTCTCGCATCCCTGCTGCTTGAGCTCTGCATGAGCTGCCTGCTTCTGAGCAGGCAGCACAAGAGCCCCTCTTCTTCCTCTGCACCGCAGCCTGGGAGTTTTCCAGGCTGCGCTGGGGCAGGAAAAGCAAGCGCCATGGCTCCAGAGGCTCTGCATGCACGGCAAGTTGCAGAGGGCCCTGGAGCAATGTGCGATTGTGCACCATTTTCAGCTGAAAGCTGAAAATGAACAAGTGTGCGAGTGGCACCTGCCCTACCCTGGAGCATTGCACAATTGTGAGTGCATTGTGCAGATCGCTCCTCACAATCGTGCAACGCTTGAGGGGCCCTTTCGCATGGCAAATGTCATGCAAAAAGGGCATAAGATTCTCATGTTTAACAATGCTTAAGTGGAGTGTTAATGTTAACACAGCCTGTCTAGATTTTACCACTGTGCCAAGTTGGGCATCCAAATGGCCAGAAGGTGATAATAAGGCCCCACACAGAATGCAGATTAGCTGACAAATGGCAAAGGATCCTCAGTCCCTCAGTTTAAAGAGAGAGGCTACAACAACTCATAGCATATTTGGTAATAACTGTGGCACCTTTTTGTGGTGCTATGAGGTACCAGAACAATAACCTATACTAGGAATGGGCAGAAGCAGTGGCCAGGGGACTAATCCTGTGATCTTCCAGGGACTACATAGTCTGTGCCCAAAATACAACTCCCTTCTCTCCCCCCCAAAAAAAGCCCCCACAGAAATGGTTTAAAATTCACTTCTAGTTTTAAGGAATGGGTAGTTTTTGATCTTAAACAATATAAAGGTGTTCTATAACCTATATAAAAGGTGAATTGTTGCTTCTGGAAGTTTTCGGGAGAGACAATTCACTTTCTTTTTCTAAGCTACAAAAAGGACAGTCAAGGGAGTCTAAAGAATACAGAAAAAGAATACGGAAAATGTACGTAGCCCAAGGGTCAATCTATGCCCTCTCCTGGCCTATATCATAAAGTATTGCTTCTCCTTCCCTTCCAAGAAAACAATGTTTCTATTTTACACTATGCAACTACAGCACTTTGCTATCACTTTAACTGCCATTGCTCCCTTCTATAGAATCCTGAGATTTGTAATTGGGCGGGGGGAACTAGAGCTTTCTAGCAGACAATTGCAAATACTTAATGGAACTACAAATCCAATTATTCTATAGGATGGAATCATGGCAGTAAAAATATGATCAAACTGCTATAATTGTGTAGCATGAAAGGATCCCTGGTGGTCTTCTGTTAGCACTGCTGAGGTTGGCATTTTTAGCTTCTTTCAGTGATCCTATTGGCAAAGGGAGGTGATAGTGTAAAAACAGCTTTGGGGGCTGCATGTAGGTCAAAGGCAGTGTGTTACCCACCTTGGTTTAATAGGTCAGAAAATCCCTGCTGAGTGCATTTTTACTTTACTGTGGTTAATTAGATAGATACTCCTCCTTAGGCTAAAGACTTTGTGTGGATTATTCTTTCTCTAGTAAAAGACTTCAGTGAAATAAATTATTCTTTGTAGTTCATTATAAGGAAGCCTTCCAAGTTTATTCAAGAAGCCAAAGCCACTCTCCAATGTTTACTTAAATCAATGACAATTTACACAGGTTACAAAGTGGATTCCATAGGAACATGATTTTATATATTCCGAAGTTCATGTTATGGAGCATGATATTTGCAGCAATGTTTCCAGTGCTGCTATATGCTTTAAATTGTTTTCAAAAAGGAAACTATAATTGATTTTAGTGGTTTGCTGAAGTCAACTCACACTTATATAGCTAGAGTGATTAAAGCAAGCATCCTGCTCATTAGCAGAAGTTATTTACTTGGAAATACAGTTATGCAAACTGCAGTAAATAATGCAATTTAGTTAAATGTTAAACCTCTGATAACAGACAAAAGCAGTTAGTAAAAGAATCTGGCAAAGGGCAGAGAGACATGAACAAATCTAATTAGCCTATGGAAATGAAGACTTGAATCTACAAGCTAACTTAAACTATTAGAAGACAGTGAACATCCAAGTACTTTTTTGATCAATATTTTTCTTATATATTTATTTTTATTTGACTTTTTCCCAATGTGATGCCAACACTTACTCCATGTTTAATGTTTTTTAACATTTGCAGCTGCCGAAACACTGGAGACAAATATTGGAGTCCTTTCAATTCACAGCTGTATGAACATAATCTATCCATCATGATGACTGACATTTTGTTTGTAATAATAATAATAATGATGATGATGATGATGATGCATATAAATGCAATGCAACAAAAAAATATTATCAGTGAGTTTCAATTTTCTGTACTGAAAATATAACTGACAGAGATATTATAATACAGACACTAACAAGCTGAAATGGGCAAAATTTTTAATATGGGCAAAGGACAAAATCCTATTTTATACACATAACAGAGATAACTAGGTGTTTTATATTTGAGCATATTAAAAAGTCCTCATTCCTCATTCTCAGTCGTAACATTGAAAGCATACTTAAAAGGTTTGAGGAGAAATACAATAGCAGCTGAACCAATACTGTGAAAAGAAGTCTGAAGAGTTTAAACTGGATTCAAATTTCAGCACAACTTGAAAAGAATGAAAAATATTTAACACGGTACAAAGAGGCAGAAAATGAACTATACTGACAGAAATGTTCCACTGTCCTCTTTTGTGTGCCTCAAAAATAAGAATTGTGCAAAATATTCACAAATTTTATCTTTTTTTTTTCCAGGAGAAACCGCTGAAAGGGTCAGGATAGGGCTTTTCCCCCATTAGAAAAGAAAGAAAGACAAAATATTGATTATACAATTAATTTAGAAGATTGGCAAAAATAAAGGTAAATATTCGTTTGAAGGAGAATTACTATAGATAATTGATCTATAGTTCCCTGGATCATGCAATCCCCTCCTCCTCCTCCTCCTTCCCCTTTTTAAAAATAGGAACAACATTGTCCCTTCTGATGTCCTCTCTAACCTCACTTATTCTCCAAGAATTCTCAAAAATAATGCAAATTTATTCAGACAGTACATTAACTAATTCATTCAGTACTCTGGAACACAGTTTGTCTTGTCCTGCAGATGTGAACTCATTTAGTTTAACTAAGTGATTCCTAAATTTCTCCTTGACAATTTTGATTTGCCGTCAGGATCCCCTGAAAAGGTCTCTGCTGATGCACGGAAGCACAGAGTTCTCTTTGGGGAGAAAGTGAAGCAAAATAGGTTCTGAGAAATTTTGCCTTTTCGTTGTGATCTGTTTATATGGTGGAGAAAACAAGGGTCCAAAGCAGGTCAGAGAATGGAGACAGAAGAGGTGGTCAGCATAGTGGCCTTATACTTCCTCTATCTCATCCATCTTCTTCCTTGTGTGTAGGGAAGGCACCAGAAGAGGATTTGTGATACTGAGAAGTCAGACTTTGAGCTGGCCTTAGTTGATCAGGCAGCAGTTGGTGGTTAAGGAGGAGGACTTGGGTGGGGTTTTAAAGGGCTACACAACCTGATCCGAGCCATGGAAAGGGAAGGTTTCCTTGAGGGGGGAAAAAACAAAGCACCTGAGGTGGAGAGCAGCGGTTGGAGAAACTCACAAATAATCAAATCCATGAAGATGAAACCTGCAAATGTGGAGAGCTGACTGTATTTGAAAAAAAAATGTTGTTCCCTGTTTATCTATCTAGACTCAGTTTATGCACTTCATAGAGCCACTTTTCTGTAATGTTCCCAAGACATATACAAGTTTTATAAACTTTGGTAACTGTAATTTTTAATGTTCTAATTACTGAGTTCACATAATGTAATGAAAGGCCAGGGATTGTGGATTTTTTTTAGCTTAAAAAGAAAAAAAGATACACAAAACCATATCTGTATACAATATAAAGTTTTTTTCCATCCTGTTTAGGGACAAATTTGCAAATTTTATCAGAAAACTGAACCAAATGACATTCCCACCTAAGATAGATAGTGGAGCTGCTGTTCGTACTCTCCTAAATCCAGCCAGATTCAACAACTCTTGGAGTGTTGTGAAGGGGTGCTAACCAACAAATGAAGGAAGGGAAAACATCTTTGGCAGTCAAAGAGAAAATTATTTAGAGTTCTTGACATTTTGAGAGAAGCAATGCATTGGGAGGGGGAGTTTGACAGAGTTTGGGAAAAGGTTTAGAACAGTGGTTCTCAACCTGTGGGTCCCCAGATGTTTGTGGACTTCAGCTCCCAGAAGCCCTGAGCATTGACCATAGTAGCTGGGGCTTCTGGGAGCTGAAGTCCACAAACATCTGGGGACCCACAGGTTGAGAACCACTGGTTTAGAAGGATACATCTGTAATAAAGTGAACTGAGCTTAGTGAGCCAGCCTAGTACTGTTTCTGTTCTAAACAGTAGTCTTGAACACATTTTCGGTTTCCATTTTTGTTAAGGGATTTGTTGGAGCCCAAGCCATGCAACACCAGACACTTAAAGTCACAACCATCAGTTAATGTTCAGAATAATTCCTTTAAGAGAAGCCTTAAGAGGTGGAGGGCGGGGTAGAGGGATAAGATGCAAGACAGAGGAGCCCCAAAGTAAGATCAGCTAACCTGAAAAAAGGTTGGCAACAACTCCTATCCCTTTTGTTTGTTTTTAATTTGGTTCTTTTAATGGCAAGCAGTGGGAAGCCTCTGAATTGGCAACACTGCATATAAATAAATACCAAAAACTAGTAGCATTTCTGCCTATTAATACCTTTGGCTTAATGCATGTCATCTTCTAATATCTAGACTTTTGACTATCCAGCTCCTGGACTCAATTCAAGCTACAGGGTGAAGAACACCTCTTGAGGGTTCCAAAAACACATCATGAAAACATAAGAGGAGTTCTTCTGGATCAGATAAAGGGCATCTTTTTCAAGAGTCTTTTCCCCACCATGGTCTTTTATAAGCAGGAAATGAAGGAAATAAGGCTTTTTCAGTGATGCTTCCTTGCAACTGTTATTCAGTGATGTATTGCCAATGAACCAGAAGGCTGCTTTCACACATGAAGATTTGGTTACAATATTCTAACTTAATCCCTTTGAGCCTACATTCGAGCAGAGCTTGGGAAACTTCCTTTGATGACAACTGCTACAGTTCCTTAGATAAAATGCTGAATTGGTATCTTGGGAGTTATAGACTTAAAAAGGAACTTTTCAGTACGACCACTTTTTCTCAAATATGACCTTACAAACATATTTAAATTACTGTATTACTGTTTTCATAATTATCAATCTTGATTTCTAATTATTCATGTAATTCAGACATTATTTTTTCAAACTACATTTTCCTTACTTGCTTTCTGGATTTTTGGAATCAGAAGGGGAAAATGAGGAAGAAAAATAAAGACATGTCAATATCACAAAATGTTACAAAACATAATATATAGCACGAGGTAGATTTACAGAATGTAGATGACTGTATCTGAATAAACTGAGGTAACTGGTTTCTTTCTCAATCCTGAATTTAAGTAATATTTAATAATCTCTCATTTCCCAGATTAGTTTTGTTTCCCTGTCCAATAGCACCATCAAGTGGTTAAAAGGATTCAAACACAAAAATGAAAAACTGATTTAATTTCAAGCTGTATTCAACAGTTCCTACTACTTCATGCCATTGAATTCCTGTCTGTTTTCCTGTTCATTCAAAGACATAAGGATTCTTTCAGGATAAAAATGGTGGTGACATTTCTGGAATTCCAGTATATATAGATACACACACACACACACACTGCTGCAGTTGATCTGCAGTTTATGTGAGAGTTAAGTTCCACTGAACACAGAAGAACTTAGTGTTGATTGAAAATACATAGCATTATTCTGTGCAATGTGACCTTTATGTCCATGAGTTCTAGGAACTTTATAATTTCAAATCATGATTTACAAGCAAGAATACATGATAAGAAAAGGAAAGAGGCAGGTGAGGGGAGAAGTTCAACTTAAATAAATTCACAGTCTTGCTGTTATATAACACATAAATGCCAGTAATATGATCAGGTGTCAGTAGATGCTGGAAGCTAATGATAGTCTAATTTTGAGACTACAAAGTGCTGGACACTGACTTAGGCCATTTACTCACTGGACTGTTATAGTGTTATTATTCCACTTTCAACATCCTATAGAATCTTGGGGTTTGCAGTTTAGGGAGGGGCCTTTGAGGCCCCTCCCTAAGCTGCAAACCCCAGGATTCCATAGGATGTTGAAAATAGAATAATAGCACTGTAACAGTCTAGTGTGGAAATGGCTTTAGTTGTGTTCATAGAGAAACCATAAAGAAGCCATGAAGATGAAGATAAGGCATCCATAGCCCAGGAAAATGAAATACTGCAGCTCATAACTTTTCATTTCTATGCCATATAACAGTTTTGACTAAAGCAGAGAAAAGTCCAAATTGGAATGCACTTTACAGATCTCTGTTTGCCTTCACTGTTATCTGTCCTTTCACCATTACGATACAGGATAGAGCAGTAGTTCTCAACCTGTGGGTCCCCAGAAGTTTGTGGACTTCAGCTCCCAGAAGCCCTGAGCATTGACCATAGTGGCTGGGGCTTCTGGGAGCTGAAGTCCATGAACATCTGGGGACCCACAGGTTGAGAACCACTGGGATAGAGTTTTCTCATTTGAATACTCTAAACTACTTCTGGTGTCTAGATCAAAATTTCAAAGTCATTTATCTAAACGATTTGATGATGTTTGAGAATGCCCTGAGACGAAAAAGGTGTTGATACAGGTAAAGGTATGCCAATGTGGTATAGTTGTTTGAGCATTGGATAATGACCATGGAGAGCAGACTCCTCACTCGCCAGGGAAATCCACTAGGACTTCTTGGGTGCAAGCCACACTCTCCACCCCTGAAAACCATGTGATAGACTCACCTTAAGGTTGCCATAAGTCAAAAGTCACAGTGGAGAGAAATCACAGTAGAAAGTAATAGAGACAAACCACACTAGTGATAAACCACACTAGAAATGACCCACAGTAAAAAGAGAAAGAGGTATTCACATATCACATCACAGTAGAATCAGAAAGAGAAACAGATTTCTGCAGTAATTATGTAAGACCAGTGTAGCTCGCAGGAAGAGTTGAGATATTAAAGTATGCAAATGATCTGCTTCTAAGAGAACTAGGCATCATGTTGATGTCCAGTATTCTCTCCTCACTCCAAATTTAGAACTAGTTTGGGGAGGAGGAGCCCAACATCAATAGTACACTCAGGCTGAGAACTGTATTAGACGTTACAAACAGAAATTATAGAATGTGAGGGGAAAATGGTTCATTTTTCTGAAATTGTTGCAGTGGATCTCTGAAATTCAGAGAAGGAATCCAGTATGACTGACATTCTTGTGTGCTTGCTTCAAACATTCTAACAGAAGTAGAATTATTCAGTGTTTCTAGAAATCTGAATGACTACTAAATGTCAATTTCATTTGGGTCTGTGAAAACACACATTATACTTTTAAATTTATTTTATATTTAAACTCATTTAAATATTTAAACTTTTGGGGGGTCTTGGGATTGCAAGTTAGTAAAAACTAAATTGATATTCCTCATGACTAACAGTGTTTATTAAGTTTAAGTTTATATGTTTTAATTATTTTAGTTAATTTTATGTGAGCTGAGTCCATTTGTATGTAATTTTTATATCTGTATTTTTGTATTATGTATTATATTTTTATTGTTGATATGGTCAGCTGACTAATCAATAAACGATGATGACTAACAGTGATACAACCCAAATAAAACAAATACACTTAGAATATATTTTAAAACACATTTAAATACCTCGTCCTCGTCGTCGTCATTATCAAAGAGCACTAAACCTTTTTAAACTCCTTTAGTAGTAATCTAATTTAAATGCAGAAATCCTATCGTAATAAAAAGAGATTTGGCTGCTGGTTGAAAGACAGCAAAGAAGGAACTAGTGAAGCTTTTTAAAAACAGCAACATGGTATTAGGTCAACACATGTAGAGGCTAAATATTCTACATTACATGTTACAGTTGTACTGTCCCACTGAATTGAATTCTGCAGTCCAGGAGGCAGAAAATAGTGATTATCCATACTATAATTCAAAATCCCTGTCTGTTATGGTATGCAGATCTACATGTTTACTTTATGTTTGGTGTGCTATCTAATGGGATCAAAAGGAAGAGTGTACTAAGAATTGGAATCTCACATGTCAACTTCTTTAGATACCTCTTGAACAAATAGCTTAGGCTGATATGGCAACTCTACCCACTCGCAGTAAAATTAGATTTGGCTGTTGTGAAATTTACCTTAATCTCATATAGGTTGGGATTGCTTTGTTACACCAAGATTCAATTGCTGCATCATTTTGCTTATGCTGTAATTTAAAGACTAATTCAATCTTTAAAATGATGTCTTCAGTAATTATTTCAAAAGTGATATCATCGTTATTATTATTATTATTATTTTCCCAGGTTGGAGCTCAAAAACATAGTTAAAACACAATTAAAACATAAAAACATAGTTAAAACTCATAGAATACAAAACTTATAATTAAACAATTGAAAGAATGAAAACAATGATTAAAACAGTGATTGAAACAATGATTAAAATGCATAATTAAAAACACAAATATTAATCAGGAAAACAATCTTGCACCTATTAGACAGGCAACCTGTACTCATAATCATACACTGAATGCCCGTGTTTCATGTTCTCCATACTTTAATTTAAATTGATAAGAAATTATCAATGTGAAATCATCATCATCAACTCAATTTTCTGCTAAGCCATACAGTAACTAGTACTTTTAAAGAAAGAACCATGAAGACAATTCTTCTAAGGTATACACTTAACTTGTTACCAAGAACCGGTGATGTATTTAAGTCTTTTTACTCTGAGTTTCAAGTCAAGTCTCAAGTCTGGAAGCCAATTTTATACCCCAACCAAAATTTCAGAATTAATGGATAGAGTGAAATAAATTCAGTTTTAACAATATAAGCAGAGTCAGCTCTCCACATTTGCAATTTTGCCATCTGCAGCTTCAGAAGTGGGGAATAGGATCCTATCTTACTCCTCATTACTGAGGATTCAAAAGCTTTAAAAGGAAGGATCCTTCTTCCATTGCCTAACACATTTACTGTTCCCCTCTGAGAAATGCACACTACACCCTGGGGGTGAATCTTGTCTTCTACTCTTAGGTAAAATTTTAGAAGGCTCCTCCAACATGCAGCAGGGGCAGACTGCTGAGCAGACCTCAAGCCTGCCTCAAGCCCACTGCTTAACCCATTTGCTGTTCCCCTCTGAGAAATGCACCCACACTTTGGGCTTGAGACAGGTTACCATGCAACCAATAGGCAAAAAGAAATGGGTTGTTGTTCAAAGTCATAAGGTTTCTTGATGAATTTGTTGTTACTGAACCAAGAGCATCAAGTCAGTCATTAAAAATATACAGGTCTCAAGTCAAGTCGAGTGAGCACATTATTTATGGCTGAGTTGAGTCACTGAAGCAACTTAAGTCTAACTTGATTCCAAGTCTATCGACTCGAGTCTACACCACTGCCAAGAACCATGCAAAGTGTAAACATGTAGCAGAAAATAGCAGAAAATGGGAAGTAACCAGTATGAGTATGATATGAGTGTGTGTATTTATCTGAGCAAATCAACAAGGAAGGGTGAATCTACAAAGCTTGTTTTCACAAGCATTCTCATTTCACCACCACTCAATTCAGTCTTTCTCAATGCCACACTGGATGGAAAAATGTGTTTGTTTTTAGCCTGCATAAGAAGTTTATATCCTTTTATTTTGGTACATCCCTAATTGTGCATCTCCTCTTTCATTGATTCATGCTTTGTGAGCACATATTAAAAAGTATGCATTTTGTGTACACACAATTCTCACCCAGCTTCTGTGCAACTTTCAGAAAAGTATGCATTTTGGATGTCTTACTGCACTCCAGGTCATGTTCTAGTTCAGGAATTGTAACTTGGGTAAGTTAACATTGAAATGATTTTAAAAAAAATCCCACTCAGTCCTAAGTAGAACACTGGCAAACCCTGCTGAAAGTACTGCAAAAGTAAATGAAGCTCTTTTGTTCCTGTAAGCATTTTGCCAATACCACCAACAGTATATTGTTGTCACAGATTCAATTTGCTTCATGCATTTAGAAATCTATAACTTCCCTTCAAGTTAAAAGCCTTCTTCAATAATAGAAGCAGGGATTTGACATGAACAGCTGGGAAACGTAGTTTTAGAGAATCAGTCAAAAGCTTTTGAAATATAGATATTTCTGCCACTTTAACCTTTCACAAAACAAGTTTTCATTTGTGGTGAAAGTCAAACCTCTCCTTGGGGTACATAGATGGGTCTGTAAACCATATGGCACAAAAGCTTTTTACTGTATGAGATTGACATGAAAACAGTGAGTCTTCATTTCAGAAAGAGAAGTATTGTGGGTAAACCGCCTGTTTCTAATGTTCTGCTGAGAAAATTCTGTTTTCATTTGAGCTCATGTTAAACAAGATAGATAACAATTGATGATATTTCTTTAGGCAGCTTGTCCACAGAGTGGAAGCAAATTAAAGTATTCAGGATGTTTTGAATTGCATTGAATGTGAGCAGCTGACATTCAGTTCATGAATGAATAAGCAGTAATCAACATCTGGGTGATAATAATCACTTCTTCATGTGTTCAGCTTCAATTTCTCCTCATACATCATTATTATCTTGTCCTAGAGGAATGGAGGTTGAAGGTGAATCCTCCAATTCCAATTTTTAATGATTCAATTACATAGCTGGATGTTTGCAACATTAAAAAGGCAACAAAACCAAACTACGATATTTGTGGTAAAGGATGCTTACAAATTTGGGAGTACTCAGGACTCTTCTTTTTCTCTCTCTCTCCCTCTCTCTTATATTTATCTAATTAGCTTCAAGGTCATGGTTAATTTGTTAAAAGAATATTACAGAGCACAACTTTAGAAACATTAGCCAGATCAAGAGACACTGCCTATGAACCATAAAACTATGGAGTCTGAAACCTTTAGTATATAATGTTCTTTCCACGAAAAAACTCCATGCTATTAGAGAGTTAGTGTGAATTAAGCAACCATGTGGATAAAGTAGATTTTTTCCATCCTATTATTACTTTTTTTTTCAGGATGGGATGAATCCAGAATTTTCCAAATCCAAATCCAGATCTGAATCCCTGGAAGGTTTTGGGAATACATGAATCTCATTAATCTTGAATCTTTTGAATCCTTTTTTTAAAAAGAGGTTTAAAAAGGAAGGGAAAGAAGGATAATCTTGGGCAAGACATACTCTCTCATCCTTAGCAAAAGCCTAGGCAAAGGCAAACCTCACTCTGAAGAAATCTGGCCAGGACAATTGTCATAGTTTTGCCTAAGGATCTTACCAGATTGAGAATGACATTGAAGGCCCTTCTACACAGGCAGGAAAATGTGGCTTAATAATCCCACATTTTCCTGCCTGTGTAAACAAGGCCACGTACTATAGTAGAGAGATAATCCAGGTTAAAACTGGATTTTATTTGCATAGCTCCTTATGGCATCCTGGGGTTTGTAGTTTGATGATGCACCAGCACACTTTGGCAGAGAAGGCTGTGACACCTTGTAAAATGACAAACCCCAGAATTGTGTATGAAAGAGATTTGCAAGAGAGCTCTGCAAAGGAATCTTTGAGCTGTCCTTGAAATCTCAAGCCTGTACCTTCCAGTCAAGTGCTGAACTGAAATAGTAAATGTTCAATTTAAATATCTTAAAATAAAACCCCAGATGTAATTTCTGAAATTGTTAGCAAAGGCCATTATTATTCCAAGGGAAAAACTCACCTGCTTGCCATTTCCCCCATGTGTCTGGTCTCTCAGGTTTTCAGGAGTCCCGGCCTCCAACAAACTATTTGTTTGGTGGATTCAAAAGATTCGGTTTGCCTATTTTGGCACAGGGATTCAGATTCGCGAATCTCAAATCGTTTCCAGGATTTGAGGATTCAAGGATTCAGTTGGCCCATCACTACTTTTTTTCCCTAGATTCACATATTTTTTCCTAGATTCACATATGTTCCCCACCCCCACAATTTGGGATAAGCTAAAGCATGAGATGAGAAATTCATAGTTGGTTCTCAGCTTTCCCAGAGTGTTTGAAAATAAGAAGCTATTTCACACATCTGAACTACCTCGGAATCCATTTTTTGTGAGACAGATGCATCTATTGAATAGATCCCAGGGCTGGCAACATTATAACATGCGCTGTCTGATCCTGAAATATAAGGAAGTACCCATTGCAAAGAAGGCAAAATGTAATGTGGCTGTTTACAACCACTGAGTTCAGTGGGTTTAGTGCACTGATGACATTCAGTTTTTCCCAGGGACATTGCAAAGTACCTGTTACAATCTATAAACTCAAAATCAGAGATAGGGAACACCTGGCTTTTCAGATGTTCTAGATTTCACCTTCAGAAACTCCAGCCAGCTTGGTCAATGGTAAAAGGATTGTGGAAGTTGTACTCTAAAGCAAGGTAGTGTTGGCTGATGATTCTGGAAGATGAAATGCAAAATATTTGGAAGACCAACAGGTCCCCATACTTGGTCTGAAATGTCTGGAAATCCAGAAGCCCTCATTCCTACTCTAAATGTATGTAGCCCAATATTTTCTCCTCCCATGTACCTTTATTATTTCAGTGATCCAACCAGAACATATTTCCCACGAGAACAACAATAATGCGTATATCCATGATGGCAGTAATGCTGAGCAAATCAGTAATACTTTCATAATAGTAATATAAGAAAAGTCTTCTTCAAACATTCATTGAGTCTATAGAGTATTATTGTGTGAACATACATTCAGTACAGTGTCCTAATAGAGAACCTAATATCAACCACCACTTTATACAGGCATTCAACGGAACAGGAATATTGAATACACAATCCTGATTTTCCATGAACAATATAATTTCTGAACTAACACTTTTCAGGTGAATAGGGGTATGAAAAGCCCCTCCAGATCAGACTTGTGCCCCATCTAGTGCAGGAATGGAGCAATGGTGCAGGGAAACTTGGCTGGATTCCTGCTTCAATGAACTTCTGTGGGCCAGATGAAATCAGAGATTCTGGCCATGACTGGCAATATCTGACTGAAGGGCTGTATATCATTTCCCATCAATGCTTTGTCAAAAATTCAGTTTCTTGCCTCTCCTTTTCTATACGCTGTAGATGAGTTGGGGACCAAAGCCTATCCAGGCCACAAAAATAGCATCTTTATCCTTCTTCCTCCTGATATTCAAGGTTCAAGGAATGGGTGCAAAAATTAGATAAATGTTATGAGCTATTTTGGGCTTTCTTGGGAACCTAGTGGGCAAGGCTGGATTCATGGATTAGTGATTCTTTTCCTTTGATCTAGCTTGTCTTCTTGTTCATTGAGGAGTGATGAACTAGGTTCTTCAAGAGCCCTCCCTGCACATACACACAAAAAAATAGCATAAAGACAACAGGTGGCCAAAACTGCGTGATTATCAACAACTGGGGTTCAGAGCTACAGTGTATTTGAACACAGAGGTTCAATCCAGCTATCATGGCTAACTACATGAAAGGCTACTAACGAGGCAAACATTTGTGAGCCTGGAACTGTTTGCCTTAAGTTCATGTCATTGTGTATCCTGCAAATGCACACATATCTACTCTGCCTCTCTATAATCTCTCTACATCTGCCTTTGTTAGACAATGACACAATTTCTCACCACCTATAATATCACTGGGATGCTTTTCAGTGAAATTGTCATGTCTGCTTTGACATAAGTAGTTCTAATGGGCCAAGTGTTTGCTTTCTAATTATTTGGAAATAATACCTCTGGCATGTCTTGTTTCATTTTAGGAAGCTTTGTATCGAACTCTGCAATGACTCCATCTGCTTTTACAGCTAAATCTTTGCAAGCTGTTTCAGAAACAATATTTCTCCTACTACCACCCAGAAAGACCTTGAAAATGCATTATGCAGAATTCATCCTTGTTACTTTCATCTGGTTTTTGAAATGTCAAAGTCTTGACCAACTGAAATGATTAAAATTGAGTGTCTTGAATCTGAACATGATCCATGCCAACCAATCAAAACATGGACTTTTTTAGCTGTGATGTTTCTTGAATGACAGATACAATAAAGGAAGTAGAAAATATCTGTGAAGCAGGAAAAAAAGGATTAATTATACAAATCAGTAGACATTAAGTATAAATACTCTTCAGGCATCTTCCTTCCAATCCAGCAGGCATCTACTTAGTGTACCTTGATCATATACTGGGTGTCTTCCATGTAATTATAAAACTGAATGCTCAGGCCCCAATGATCAACTGCACATAAAGCCACTGAGGAGAAAAATGGTGACATGTTGTTACTCTGATTTCTGGGGTCCCTTGGGGGACACCTTAATGTGCTCCGTGCAATCGGGAATGGAAAGTAGTCAGAGCATGAGCAACAGCAATGCGAGAGGCAGAGTAACCTAGCTGGGTCTTTTTATCCAGTTTTTATGGGGTTAGGCCAGGCCAAAAACCAAATGAATGATTTTATTGAATGAAAGTCTCTTGCACCAATGCAATCACTCACACACTCACTCAAGACCTGTTAAGAAGCAAAAGAGAGGAAACTGGATAGGGAAACTATTGAAGAGATTGTAGCTAGGGTAATACTGCACTTTTTCCTGAAGTCCTTGGTCTGGGGAAAACAGCTTAGAAGTAGAGCTCAGTATGGAGAGGGCTGGTGTGCTGGTATGACTGGGAGTGATCCAAAGAAACTCTCTTGTAGGGGAAAAGGTACCTGGAGGGCTAATCCTTTCCCGAGGAGAACAATGAGTGTTGCAACGGAAAAGAAGCTCCACGATGGCAACTCCTTTTGCATGATGAGATCACAAGGTGTTGCCAAAGTTTCAGGATCTTCAGTTACTTTGGGTTGTGGTGTGAATTTATGTAGATGGTCCTTGCCTGACAGGATTTTATTGCTATCAGTGCTCAACTTGGGGGAAAGCACATTAATCCCCTGAAGTTGGCTCCTTAGTGGCTGAGGACCTCTTTTTCTGCTGTGGGCTTGCACAGCTTGAGGTCTCCTGGGCCTACGTGATGGGAGATCTGGCCTGATCTGGTTTTCAATCATTCGACCGTTGCTGCCTACATGCCCATCTGGGTGACCTCTCAGGCACATTGAATCACATTTTAATATAAAAATTGTAGATCCCGGGACAGAGTTTACCAGTGATGTAACAATGGCTCATCACGTCAGAATAAATGGGTTTTGACTGAATTTCTTGCATAAGAAGCACTCATTTCCTTAACCAATCTCTTTATTCTTTCTAGGTTTCTATCAACATTCCAGTGCTGGGCATGTAAATTTCATTCTCACAGGCAAGAAGAAAAAAGTACCAAAATCATTGAAAACTGTGTAACTTGAAACTTTCACGGACTATTTTTGGGGCTCATTCCATGAAAAAGAAAATCAAGTTTCTTACAAAACACCTGTATGTTTTCTGAAAAAAATTTTTTTCCCTTCAGGAAATGTTGTTTTCATGCAGAAGAACTATTATACTTTGGAGATTTTCGCCCATTTAGAATTCTCTCCATCAGGGTTTCCTCACACTTGAGAAATCCATTTTTTCTATCAATATTTTTAAATATTCTTTGCATCTTTGGGACTGACATAGCAGCAGCCAGTGCTGTAGGATTGTTGTGAGGCCAAATATAAGAAAGACTATAAGAGAGATTTATTTAACCACCCAGTTAAACCAATTATTTATTTCCATCATATCCACTCACTGAATAAATGGTTATTCTGAGATGATGTTGTGATCTCTGCATATTTCTAGTCTGAACTGACCTATACAACACTTCACTCAGTAATATGTGGAATTAGTTGTTGTTGTTGTATGCCTTCAAGTCATTTCTGAGTTGTGGCGACCTTAAGGTGAACTATCATGGGGTCTTCTAGGGCTGAAAGTGTGTGACACATCCAAGGTCACCCAGTGAGTTTTGGTGACCAAGTGGGGAATTGAACCAGAGTCATAGTCCAAAGCTCAAACCACTACACCATGCTGGCTCTGGAGTTGGTTGCTTGCCACTTGCCACTTTTTATGTAAATTTTTGTAGAAATACATCTTTAAATGCAATTTCTACAGTTTGTTCCCCCTCAATTATAGATGAATAGTGAAATAGAATGAAACATGCTCATATGTGAACACATGCAAAAATAAACACATACTGAAGATCAGAAATGGCCATATAATTAGAATGAAGCTGCCACCTTAAGTAGAAAAGTTTGGATCTCGTGAAACAGCAGCCTATTATTATTTCATTTGCTTTTGTTGTATTTTTACTGCCTGAAAAGGAGAGAAATGTGCTTTTGGGACTTCATATGTCATGTCAAAAGTAGCATAGTAACCAAACATACTATAGTTTCATAGTAACCAACCTGATCTGAAATATTTTTGTAGATCCCAGGCACAATAGGTTGGACACCTTGGAACTCCATACAGTGCTGGGACAAGTTCTCTTAAAGGAATTGTCTGTTCAAAGAGCTGATGGTTAATATTTCTGTCCATAACAAACTCATTCCTGTTACTAGTTCAAACACATAAGCAGTTGACTTGTTTCATAGGTTCCACATCTCTTCTGTATTGGTTCCCAAGCGATTGAACTGATTTAAGTTCACAGTTATTTTGGGGGAGAAAAAGTTATTTGTCTTCAGATCATCAATATCTGACTGCCAAACCTATTATATTACTTAACTGTGAATATGTAATCTACTATAAAATCTTCATCCCAAGATATACAGTATAGTTTCATCAGTAAGAGTATATTCAAATATACAGGTTTTTTATGGGTCCCAAATAAGGAAAGAAACAATGTAAGCAACTTCTTGTATTATGTGTTTGACACAAGCTAGCCTACCTAATACATCTATTGATATTATGATAGTAATTTGTGTCTAATAGGAAAAAGCAATGTCAACTCTACTATCAGGGATGGATGAAAAATTCATTTCAATTCAGTTTTTCATGTTTATACGAACTTATCAACATTTGTCAATGGTTTCAAATGTGGAGTGAAAAGATCTTCGAGTAAAGACATTCAGATGAGGGAAAAACTGAAACTGACAGAGTTGTCCATTCATATTCAAATCTTTGTGTGATATGAAACCTAGGCCATTTCCGCACGGGGCAAGGGAATCGCCATGTGACACTACTCACCAGACTTTAGGGCTCCCTGGTCTGGTCGATGCATCTCTGGAGCAGTGTGTGGCTGCCACTCCACACTGCTCTGGGGATGAAAATGGCAGCTTCCAGTTGGTCAAGGGTCTCGACCAACTGCTGAAGCTCACCAGCCTAAAGCCCGCCCCTGGCAGATCGCAGGCTCGCACCAATGCGAGCTTGTGAATCTGCATAAGGGAGCAGGCTCTCAGTGGAACGTTCCATGCTTTTGAAAGACTGGTTTTTAGCGGTCTTTCAAAAGCACGCTGGACCACCACTTGGAGTTGTTCCGGAGCGGGCTGGGGTGTGGATCTACGTTAAGTAGGTCTGACCCAGTCTGCTCCCAGGTGCAGACGTCCTCCCTGGAGGATGCTCTGCCCCATGTTAAAAACCCCATGTGGAATTGGCCCTAGTGTATTCATCTATGTTGATGCTGAATTAGAAATGTCACTTTTTTTTCTCTTCTATATGTCATACATGTAACAAGGTTCAAACAGTTGACAGGACATACATGAATCCATCTTCTGTTGTTGCAACCCACCACCTCACTGGATAACCATATTGAATGACTACATAGAGCTGCTATGCACAGTGTTGAGTATTATCTCTCCCACATACACAACTGTTCAGAAAGCTGTTGTTACCATTTTCTACCATGATGTATTATTCAGCACCATAAGGGTGTCATTTATTTGCCTCCTTTTCAAAATCCAAATAGGGCAAATATTGTCTGCCCAGGTCTTTCCCCCCTCATTTTGTGCTTAATCCTGCTATGATCTTCAAAGTGGACTTATTTTACTTATTCTACTCCTGCTGGCAGCAAGATCTGAGACCGTTTGCTCCAAAGTTATGTTTCAATATCCTTCAACTAATTCATTAGATCAAAGAGCAACTGAAAAACTCTGGCCTTCCATTACCAATGTCAGTGGTGAGATCAGAGGGGAAAGTAATACTTCCAGGCACCATCTTTTTCATGAACATGACTGTTTAATACAGTGATTTCCACTTCTAGGCTTTTAAAAAATTCTATAAAACTAGCTGGAGTTGCATATTCCAGTTTCATAATGCTCTGCTGACACCTCCTGGAATTCAGAGTGGGTATCTCGAAGATCTGAAAAAATGATCTAAAAGTAATTACAGATATGAAATTTATCAATCCTGAAGTTTTTGCTTCATTTGGAGTAATTGCACCTTCTAGAAAAACATCATTATGTGAAGTCATTCCCATTTATATCATCTTCCAGTTTATTAAACCCTTTGTTCATTTTCATTTGGATTTTGTTCAGTTCATTCCAAAGTCATTGCTGTCATACTGACTTTTATACACATAACTAAACGAGTTTTTGGATTCTGACATAAATACATGTCATGTTGTATCATGAAATTCAGAGTGAGTCTATATGCAGATAAAAGCAGCCTCTGTTCTCAGTGGCTCCTGTTAAGTTCAATGAATCCAAGTAAAGTGGGAACTGATCTGTGATACTTCCAAGAAAATGCAAATCCTAATCTATGATCCAAACCAAGGCTGACTATTCATTGCCATTCTCACTACAGATTAAGTAAAATACTGTTCTCGGATCCAAGTCAATTGTGATATGGATTTTTTTTCCCCCTTCCATCCTGATGCTAGGTATTAGGTCTCATTCAATTTATGTTTCAAGCAGCTGTCTAACCAGTATATCAAATTGTAGTTTGATGCCATTTGGTGAGCTATAGCCTGTCCTAACTGTGGTTTGCGGTTAGGTGTGAGTTCCCAAGCTATTGACAAACTCTACTTAGTCTATTTCTCTGCCTCAAGAAGATATGGTACTATGAAGATTAGGGTAAGCATACAAGTTTCTGAAGCTGAGAGTTAGGCTTTTGGAGAAAATACAAGAAAAAGTTACAAACAATAGTTCACATGTTGCATATTTGGGAACTCAAACCATATGTTTGGAAGCTTACTTGGCCATCAGAGTGGGGTCAGTTAAGTCCACTTTATTGTCTCTTAACAAAAATCAGTGAAGAAAATCTTACAAACAATATGGGATGACAGTTGACCCATAGCAGAAAGAAACCCTATGGTCCAAATGGAGTCCTTATTCTGAATATCTCCAAATATTGTCCCACACTATCCATCTCAGGACAGATCGTAACATCCCCTTCAAAGCTAAATATTCCCTGAAGTGTTCATTAGTGCTGCCTGTGATGGAGCCTCTCTGCATATGCTGCCCAAATGACTATCTATTTAAAAGCACCACCAAAGACAATTTCCTGAACATTTCCTGTAAAACATATGATAGCATAGATGCAAAATATTCTCCATCTGAAACTTTTCAGAGTGGAATGACATGGCAACCCAGCCTAAAGCAACCGGTAAAAGCATGGATAGGCCTAACCAAATTACAAAGAGCTCAGAGCTGGAGACAACACCAATTTTTATATCAGAGTCTCTGCTTGCTGTTCCAACATTGTGATGTCTAACATCATACTTAGTCTGCTTCTACCTTCCTGTGACAGGAAGTGAAACTGTGACCTTGTGAAACAGCCACCTAGCAGTCTTTTTGCTGCTTGGAGCCTGGTCTATGGTTTAGTGTAAATAGTGGATTGGTACAATGTCTGCATTACTTCACCAGTTCCCTTTTTCTTGGATATGCTTACAAAGACCTTGCAAGGAACCTCAATGAACAGTACAGAATAAGCAACAGAATTTGAAAAGTTATTGTTATAGTCCCAATGCCCCCTAGATCATTAGTTCCAATTATACTTCCAGTTCTTTAAAAGTAATTATTTAATTCCCAGCTCCTCAAAAGTGACTAATTGGTTTCAGTTACTTTTCAAAAGCATCTGAATGCTACAAGCTACTACATGGTCCTCCCATTCACCTGGTCATCTCAATATTCACAAGAAAGCAGAAGACTGTAATATGAAACACAGACCAAGGCAGCACAAACCATTTGCTATTCCATTCCCACATTTTAGTGAGTCCATAATCACTCTCCTAAGGGAGTTTATGGAAAAATAGTTTGCACAAGGTTGTTCTGTTATTTACTCAAAGTTCTTTCTTTATTTCCTTCCTTTCTTTTTACTTTGTAGCCCTTCATCCTCTTTGGAGCGCACAGATTTTAAACAGATATAGTATGTACTAGAGACCCAGTGTAGTGTGGTGGTCTGAGCATTGGAATTTGACTCTGCAAACCAAAGTTCAAATCCGTGCCACAGAAACCCTCTGAGTGACTTTGAGCAAGTCTCACTCTCTCAGCTTCAGATGAAGGGAAAGACAAACATCCTCTGAACAAATTTTGCCAAGGAAATCCTGTGCTAAGTACCCCTTAGAGTCAGAAATCAGAAATGATTTGAAAACATGTGACAACAGCAACAAATAATATGTGCTTCCTCTTGGCTGAGCATCAGTATGACTTGAGTATTTTGAACTGTTATGATTAATTCAGTTATGTTTTTTGGTAAGCTATATAAGAATTTCTAGACACTGTTTAAAAAGAATCCAAGTTCATATTGTAAGACAATAAGTGAACATGACATTTTGAAGCAAATGTGAGCTTAGGTGAAACCCAGGCTATACTCTCTTGGATGGAGCTATCAAGTGATTTGGCTTAGTTTTTTGTTTTTGTTTAGCATGGACAGTAGTAATCAAGCTATGATAATATTATTCAAATTCCAATGAAATGTGGAAGAGGGCAGAAAATTATCTTTAATGATACAAGTGAATTGAAAACTGTTGAAATTGTCCTCTTCAATGCAGAAATCCAAAGAACCAGTTACCAAGGCACCTGGAACAAAGAAATAATCTACAGAAGCAATGAAGACTGACATGATTTACACAGATTTCTTTGAAAGACAGCAGAGAGAGAAAAATGGCAAAACACAACACACATTTTTAACTGTGCAATAGCTGAGTTTCCAAGTGAGTCAATAAAATTACATTCATAAATCTCTAAAATTGTCAACGGAAAGTGACTGCAAAGACACCAGTATTTCCTAATCTATCTAATATCATTCCTGTTTTTCATAGGAGGAGTAATTTAAGTGATGGGACACCCTGGAGTTGATTTGTCTTTAAGAATGTGTCATTATGAGAGAAATATATTTTCAGCTAAAGTTAAAAAACAAGAGAAAATAGTAAACCATTTACAGAAAGAATTTTCAGGACATGGTTTAGGTTTTTTAAAAAATAGCACCAGATCCATCACCCCTCTGTCCTTTCACAGACCATCACCTTTTAAACAGATAGACAAATACAACTGATTAGGAGAGCAGGAAGAGAAAGGAATGTATAGAATAAATTATTAATTAATGGTAAACCTATACAATCAGAACAACTTAAAAACTGACTTAAACAAATAAATCCAACATAGTTGTGACTAATGCAAATAAATGTCTAAACTAAACAGAACAGACAGCTCCCTGAGAGTTTAAACACGATTAGAAACGTATGTATTGATGGCATAAACAAAACAACAAGACAAGCTTCAAAGCTGTATCATATATTACAAGAGGCAATTTTGGTAAATTTAAAGGGATGAAATTCATGACAGTCAGATCTGGAGATAAAAGTAACAGAAAAACAATGACTTTCAGTTTGGAAAATGCCACCTTATAAATCAATATCTGCTCAGATTAGTGAAAATTCATTAAAATGTATTAATAAATGGTATTACTATCCACTCAAACTCTGCAAGATGAATAATGAAGTGTCAAAGATATGTTGGGAATATTGTCCCTTTCCACTCGATGCACTCAAACTGCCATGGGGATGGGAGAAGGATGGACTAGGATGCTTATGCATGACGTCTTCCTGGTCCCATCCTTCTCTTGTCCCCAGGTGACATGATTGTACCACAAATCATCAATGAGTTTTCCAGCACAGACTGGGACAATGCCTGCCTGTGCTGCAGCAGGAAGAGGCATGGTCAAACTGCTTCCTGGTTCCCAGAGGCAGCTGGTGCAGAGGGGAGCACTCCATCTCATTCCCTTCCTGGGAGAACCACTGTCACCATTATCACCGGACACCACTGGGACAAAGGTAAGGTGTGGAAAGAGCTATTATGGCAAAATAGGTGATTGGAGTCAGAGATGGCTGACTTGTCCCAAAATATGTAGATCTTGAGAAGACACATTAGAATGGATAAGTCAAGTGTTGGGCCAAAAAGTTTTCAGAAGGGTATTAATATTAATTTCTATTTTTGTGTATATTAATCCTTATTTATGGGTTTTGCAGGACGCAGCCAAACTCCATGAAAAAATGAGAGGTTATTTCTTAGATTTGTTAGATTAAGCATAGAGAAGGACTACTGAGCTACACCTTGAAAGGGAGTCAAAAAGGAATGAAAGCAGTTCCATATTGCTAAGGATGTAATTCTTCACCAAGTTTCTAGCAATTGGTAGTTTCAACAATTTTCTTCCCATTATGAAAAAGTCTTTAAAAAACACACAATTTTTGTAGGTTCTTCAAAATTCAGGGCTCATTATGTGTAGAAGTCACATGTGGTTATTTTGCACAGAAAACAACATTTTATGCACAGGGAACAGCATTTTCTGTGTGGAAAATAATATTGATAATAGTAATAATATAATAATATATTAACACAAAAATATTAATTCCTGCACAGAAAATGCTACTTCTGTCTTCTGTGCAAATCACCAATACCCACAGTTTATGTAGAATTACAACAACAACATTTTCTCCACAGAGTTGAAATATTATTTTCCATGCAGTACATGGAAAATGTACAGAAAATGCTATTTGCTGTGCAAAACAACCATGTGCAAATTTTGTTAGGGTTTAACTCCTGAATTGTAAAGATTCTCATCAGTCCAAGGTTCTTCTCATCAGGGTTTCTCAAAATTCAAAAATACAAATGGGGTGGAGGACTCTTGTTCCAAACATTTTCAAACATTATTTCAATAACTACCCATTACATACTTCTTTTCATGTATCTTCTTCACCAAATACTATGGTGGCACACCCTTAGAGGAAAAGTCAAAGCTAGTTCTAGACATTAGTTGGAAAGAAAGCAAGAAAGGAGGAGACCTTAATTTGATATGCAACCCTTCCCCTAAAAGATCCTGCTGACAAATTTCCCCATAGACCTTTGTCACTAGGTTGCAATTCAAAGACCTAATTAGCTTGTATCAAGAAATGAGTTTGGCTTCAAGTCCTCCACTGCTGAATCCTTAAACCAGTGGTTCTCAACCTGTGGGTCCCCAGATGTTTGTGGACTTCAGCTCCCAGAAGCCCCAGCCACTATGGTCAATGCTCAGGGTTTCTGGGAGCTGAAGTCCAAAAGCATCTGGGGACCCACAGGTTGAGAACCACTGCCTTAAACCATGAATGAGGAAAGTATAACCCCTGTTCTGCAAGTGGCCTCCAGAGCCATTTCTGTGGCCGACAGGATGTAACATGGTTTTTTGAAAAAAATGATTTCAAAAAAGTCCAAAGAGATCCAATATGTGATGAAAATGCCCATCGGGGCATTTGTAATTTGGGGCTATTGCACAGGGGCCAGTGAGGATATGTGGATATCTTTCTTGATTTTTTTTTTTTTTTAAGATAGGTAACTGGAAAGAAAGGCCAGCATTCTAGAATCCTGATCCTCTCCCTTCCAAATTCTGCTTTAACAGGCAGCAGCCACAATGAGTGACAGAGATCTGTTCTCCTCTCAGTCAGCACACAGTCAACTAATGTTTTCACCTCTTCCCTGCCAGTGATCTCCAGTTCAACAGTCAGAAGCATGAGACCGGTCATGATTCATCCTCATACCAGAAATCATTGGTGAGAGTGCAATATCAGTCTTCTGAATCCGGATTGGCAGGAGAACAGACCTCTGTCATTCTCAGTGGTTGCTACCTGGCAGGATTGGGGGACTTTTACAATCCCTACATGTTCCATATGCTTTGTCATAATCATATGTGCATAGGGATCATAAATATGAATCAGTTATGGACGCAGAATTCTAGGACCATTTCCACACTAGGCTGTTATAGTGCAATGATTCCACTTTCAACATCTTATGGAATCCTGGGGTTGCCCCCCCGAAACTGCAACCTCAGGATTCCATAGGATTCCATAGGATGTTGAAAATGGAATCATCGCGCTATAACAGCCTAGTGTGGAAATTGCCTAGGTTACTCATTTGTAACTGCAATCATAAATTTCCACCAAAATCTGTAAACAGGGAAGCAGAAGGGGAAATGATTGTTATTCTAAATGTTACTTTCTTAAGTATAGAACTTCCTGTTATCAGGAACTTCCCATGTGATTTTGCTAATTCAACAGACCAGAAAACGCCCCCTTACTCAGTTTAATGTGCAGCGTATCCCAAAGCCAAGTTATTTTTGAAATATGATGTTGGATATCCACTTCAATTTGATGATTGGTTACAGGCTTGGAGAGATTTAAATTTTACAGTCTGTCAAGCATTTAAAGAAAACTACTATAAGATGTTATATAGATGGCATCTAACTCCAGTTAAAATTGCTCAAATTTATAGAGGGGGGAGTGAAAATTGTTGGAAATGCAAGTCTGAAAGAGGCTCGTTTTACCATTGTTGGTGGAACTGCAAGAAAGCAAAAAGATATTAGAAGACTATACATATAGAAATAACAAAAAATCATAAGGAATAACTTCCCAATGAAACCTGAATTGTATTGGTTAAATATGTTTAATGTAATTGAGAATTATGTTGAGAAATGGTACAAGAAATTAATACTTAATCTGATAACTAAGGCTAGAATTCTTTACACAAAAACATGGAAAAAGGAAGAACCTTCCACCATAGAAGCATGGATTATAGATATTTATGAAGTATTAGAAATGGATAATTTGACAAGCTTGGTGAAGGATAAATCACTAAACAATTTTAAGAATCAGTGGGAAGATCTGATTATATATTTTGATGAGAAATGGGGGCAAACTTTTGTTATGGCTTTTAGAGAATAATTTAGATAGCATGATAGCATGATATTTAAATAGCATGATTTATATTTATATTTGACCTCCTCAATTTTCCTTCATTTGGGCTATATTATGTAAGGAGAATATTTAGTCTGTAATTTGTACAAGATCTTTGTAAATTTTTGTAAACCATCTTTAATTTTTGTAAATAACATTCCTTTATAAATGTTTACAGCAAAAGAAAAAGAAAAAGAAAAAGAAATCCCCACAGGCACATCCCTTGTTCCTATTTTGTGAAACATAAAATCAGCTACCTGGTTGCCTCATTTGCCCTAAAGTTAGGTGCTGATATGAATGGCAGTTTTGACTGTTGCCACATTTATATTGTTTTATTCCTTAAATATGATCTCAGAAATGTAGCTTTTCTAGCAGCAGGAGGATCTGACCTTTGCCTTCTGAAACTGGCCAGAGACAGCAAAAGAGAACTTGCATGGTTTTTTTTCTTGTCTTATGAAAGCATTGTCTTCACCGTGCCTCAAAATTAGCTTCACAAACTCCTTGGAACTTCATGGTTTGTCTCAGAAATTAATTTGGGATTAAGACATGAGAATATCTCTGGGGAAGATTAACCTTAAGACAAATTTCTCCGCAATCTTAGACTGAAACAACAACAAAAACAAAATTTTAATGCCAGAATGATAGACTGTTAGATTGAACCAGGCTAAACTTGTTTGGTTTTCAAACACAAATGGTGGTTCTGAGAACCCGATGACCTGCTCAGCCTGACACCTCTTTACGTCCAGGTCTGAACAGCCAGGGAGATCTCTGGATCAAGCCAGGGCTATGACACCCATGTCTGCTCCTATTTTCCCTCTCTAGAGAATGCAGCCCCTTCGCACCCTTCATCCCCCACTGGCTTCTCTTCCGAGATTATCTCCCTCTACAGCTTTTCCTAAATCCTCACTCTTCTCAGATATAAGGACAAGCAGTGATTTATCTCTCCAATGTCTATGGTGCTGATGGTACTAATGGTACTGATGGTAGTGTAACCCAATACAGAGCAATGACATTCTTTTGAGACTGCTCTTTATAACAGTATAAACAAATCTTTATTTAACACACTGTCAAAGTAAATGTATTTTGCAACTAAGGATTCGTAAGCCATCACAATACTTCTCTCTCTCAAATCTAAACATACCCTTTTCTCAACATATACACTCAACTCTCTTCTCTAATTCTCAGCAATGTTTTTTTTTTTCCAGTAAAATTCATGCTGCTCGCTTCCCCCAACTAGCCTCTCCCTCTGGCTAGCCTAGGGTTCCATTTGCACCAGCCAATCAATTTGAACCCTCAGGGTTGCTAAGATGCCTCTGTTGCTAAGACCTCCTCTCAAGGCTTGTCACAGTGATGACTCCTAGTTTCTCCACTGTAATGAGTTGAATGGTCTATGTGTTTTCAGTAGTGGTTCTCTGACATATCACATTTTGAAACCAAGAAGGTCTGAGCAATGTTCACTTGCTTGCTTGTTTCAAAAAGAGGACACTTGCAACATAGCTGCACTGTCTAGAAAGTTGCTGTTGTGATTAATTAGAAAAAGACAGTAGCTATCTAGAGAGACCAATGGTCTGAGTTTGTCTAAAACAGTTTTAGATGTTGTAAGACAGAAATCTTGAAAGACTGCAAAATTCTTGAAGGTGATTGATATTAGCCATGAGCCAACAATAGCAGCAGTCACATTATTTCCATGAGAAGTGACTAAACAAATGTTAAGGTAAAAATAGAATGAAAGATAAGGGATAATGTGTGTGCATGGGTGTTTTATATCAGCTTTAGGCGATCTTCATGCTTAATGAGGAGAAGAAGTTTTGAAAGCCTCATTTCAGTTTCTTGTATGCTTCTTAGTCTAATCTTCCACCTTTTGCATCCCTGAGGAGGGATTGCTAATGACAGAGCTTGTTGCTTTCAGCTGTGCAGCAATTTATAGTACCAACAAGTGTAAAAAGGAACACAGAAGTGTTAAATCATGTGTATCTCTCAGATAGTTGTTAGACAAACATGTCTGATTCTTTTTTAAGTGCTTTCTTTTAAGGGGGAATAATAGCAAATGATTGCATTTTTATTCAACTGATTTTTTATGGGAAAGTTTCAGTACAAAGAATGTTTCTAATCTAGGGTTTCAGAAGGAAAACTGACTAGCCATAATGAGTGAAAGAAGAATTGTTTGTTTGCTTTATTGCTTGTTTTGAAAATTCATATTCCAGCAACTATGGCTGTGTTGTCAGTCATGTAGGCTGGATATTGTGCCTCTATTTCACTTTGTTTTTGATGTCTTTTTAAAACCACTATTCCTATTAGGGTTTTTTTTAATGTGTATTTTTTAAAGAAAAACAGAAGATTGGTTTTACTGTGTTGTAACTTTTTTATTAGCTTGTTGGCCATCTTGAATCCCATGTTGGAAGAAAGACAGAATATTAAATAAATATAAGGAAGTTTGGAGCTGGAACTGTGAATAACCTTAAAACAGTTTTTCCAGCCCTCAACTGTTCCAGGCTTTCCAGATTGCTCCTTTCTGTGATCCAATTAAAGGCATGCATAGCCTTTCCTGAAATCTTTTAGGAGCAGCAGATCACCTTTTAAATAAGCTAATTTTCATTGCACTATTATTAGAAATGCCTGAGGAAAGCTGTCATCAAAATGTATGTCATATGTTTCAATTTTTTATTTTGGAATCAATAAATTGATGGTCACCATTGTAGAATACCATTTGATTTCACCCTATGTAAGAAAAATAAAAAATGACTCAGAAGCCTAAGCAAAACAAGTGAATGAATCTATGAACCTGTGGGCTTTATAGACTTCAGGGGCCATCTTCTCTCCTGCTCTGGCCTGATGAGAACATTTCTTCCAGTTTCTTCACTGACATGGAGTGGCATGGAGGACAATTTTTTGCCTGAGATTCCTTGATCACCAATTCAAAACTCAGGTCCTTCTGACTCCCAGGTTTAGACTAGGCAATTCCATATGTTGGGTTGACTTGTAGTACATTTGCCAAAATAACAAAATAAATACCCCCCCCCCAAATGCCATCATTTTAATGGTGCTACTCTTCTACTTCCAGATTTACAAAAAGGCCAGCATTTCCACCTTCTGAAAATCATCTCATTTTGTTGTCCACCGACTGAACCCATTACCCCTCAAACTCTTTACCCTTCATCAGAACCTTCTACTAGTTCCAGAAAATGAAAGGACCTAATCTGATAAGGATCAAAGAGCAAATGATGCATTCCCCACTCTGCTTAATTTTGGTATTTTAGCTTCCTCACTTATTCTGCAAATTTCTAAGTGAAGCCATAGGATCAAAAAGTTAAATGGCCTTGAACAAAAGATTGTTAAGCTTTTCATGCCATTTGGATAGTGAGAAACCACACAATATTCACTTTCGGAGTTGAACGGTTCCCAATGCAATTGAAGCCAGGGTGTAATTATAATCAGAGCTGTGAATCCACCACATTAGTGTAATAAAATCCTCTCAGTGGAAATGTTAACTGTGGAGTAATTACAAAATGAAAGGCCTTTACTGGAAAATAGCTATGATAGCAGAACATGTCTGAATGAGGCAGAAGTGGTGCAGAACCAGAAGTGTGTTCAACTTTTTTTTTTTCGATAACAAAACTGTAAGAACTGAATTATTGTTTTACAGAACTATTCAGTGATATGGCTCATATAATTGCAATGTAAATTAGACTAAACCTAAGAAAAGACACAGGGCTAACTTACAGTGCAATCTGAATAACTGGATTCAGAAATAAGTTGCACTGAGTTCAGGAGGGTTCAACAGGTTGTTATTGTGCTTGAATGGGTAACAATAAGACTGCAATGTTGCTTTCCATTTGAGGACTAGGCATCAATAATAAGGACTGTAAGAATGTTTGAAAACATTACAAAAATGGTTGAAAAACATGTTTTGACTGTCAAGAAATCTTGACAAGAAGCATCCTGGAGTGACAACATCTTCTCTGTTAGTATTTATTGTGTGCAAAATTTACACATGGTTGTTTATCCAGAAAAAAAAAAAATCTGCAGAAAACATTTTCCGTGTGGAAAAAGCTGTTGTCTGAACAAAAAAGTGTTGTTTTCTGTGCAAAACAACCACATGCAAATTATGTGCAGCATTAATCCTGAATTTGAATGTGCTTCGAAAGCCATATGATTTCTGAAGACTTTCTTGGAGAAGGAAAATAATGATTGAAATTACTTGTTGCTTCCTTGGACAAGAAAATAATGAAGTAATGCATCCCTAAGGTTCAATATGCATGCTTCTAAAGGGCAGAAGGGAGGAATATGATAGACTAGTATTTTCTTCTCTTCAATAGTTCAATAGTTTCAATAGTTCAAAAAGTTCAATAGTTTTTTGTTTGTTTGTTTGTTTTTGCATGTTATTAAAATTAGAAAACATAGGATTAAATCTTGTACAAATCAGACCAGTGAGCCATCAAACTCATTGTTCTTGATGGTGGCTGGCAGTCTTCCTTGAAGGTTTCAGGTATTTCCTAGCTATGCCTGGATGTGTCAAGGATTGAACATGGGATTTGCTGCATGCCGTCGAATTACAGCCCCTTGGGACTGAATTTAGGCAGCTGTTGTAGATATGCTACTAGCTGAGCAAAGGAATCAACCCTGAGGAACAAAGCCATGATCCAGGGTCAAAGTCAGTCAGGGAAATGTGTTGGAATCTTACTGCTCACACAGAGTCTCACACTAAATAAATTGCATCTTGATGAGATCTAGGCTAGTCCAGAATCTATGAATGCTTTCCTCCCTGGAACAATATATTATTTATTTCTGTTCTTAACAATATTGATTTTATTTATTCCTCTATTTAAGTAATAAGTTCTAAACTAGACTTCTGAAAATCTGCAACAGAAGGTAGCTACATACAAAATATGCTGAAGTCCATAGCACAAAATAGGAGGCCTCCAGAAGCTTCAGACAGGTTAGGGATATAACCAATACCCACAAGATTTTCTTGTTCTTAACAAGAAAATGTATCTCAGAACATCCCATCAAGAAAATGGTTGATCACTGAGAGATAATGATGGATCCCAAAAAAAAAAAAAAAAAAAAAAAAAAGTTGCACAAAAGCCTTGTTTAGTGTGTAATAAAGCTTTCTTTTATATGACCCCCACCCAAGGTTTTTATACAGAAAAAAAATGTCTTTTGCACAAAAGACACAAAAACCCAGGGTTTTTGTGCAAACAAATCTCATTCAAAAAAGCCGCAAAATGTGAAAAAAATATCAAAAATGTATAAAACTCTCATAATTCACTCAGTATGGAGAAAATCTTTGTTACTGCATGTTAGAATGAAATAATCAAAGATTTGAGCTTTCTTATACCTAGGTGGTATAAGAATAGCAGGTAGAATCTGTTAACTCTTAACAAATAAATGAAACCAAGTTTTCCCCTCTTTCTTGATTTTTAATGAATATATTCTAATTCTGCTATTAACATACAGGTAGTTTAATTATATTTTGATTTTTATATGGGTTTCATGATGTGAAATTTATATGTATGTTTATTTTTATTTTGAGTCCCACTGCTCTGGAAAAAGTGAGATAACTTAATAAGAATAATTTAATAAGAATAAACTCAGTTCTACAATCAATTTTAAGTGTTATTGTATTTCAGACATTCGATACCACTACTACCATTGTTTTAAAAACTATCAAACTTTATACAATTACAAATATTGCAATACAGATATAAAAATTCAACTCTGTAACTCCTAGTCATCTTGAGAAGGGGCCAGCTTATCTAGAAAAAGTTCGAAATGAATAATTCAGCATAAATTGTTTTAAAGTAGAGAAAAGACCTTGATTTGGCATCCAGGGCCTATTCTATGTATGATAGAAATTATTTGATCTTATAAAGTGTGCAAAATAATTCAGTGGGGATATACTCAAATTAATTCCATCTAGGATGAAATGTGAAAATGTGATGATGTGAAAATCTTGCTAAATTCTTAGTTTTTGTCTATTTGGATTGTTTCAAGTCAATCTCAAGCAAAGGATTTCTAATCCCTGAAAAATACTCTACCTCAGATGATAGTAAGATAAGTAGGGCTGTATTTTCTTGTGATTATCTTTCTAATTTCCTGAGTCACAAGTGACTTGCAGAAGCAAAACACAGACACAACAAAGATAGCATAACTTCATGCAAGTTTTTTAAAAAATGCACAGTGTCCTAAGTCTTACAAGGCTCTTCAAGAAAGTGGCAGGTTCCATTTTTTTTTTTTTTTTTTTTTTTTTTTGTGCAATGGGTATTTCATTCATTTTGTAATTTTACTTTGATTGAATGGTAACATATGTGCTCCTACTCAAGATAAAAAGGCAAAAAAGGAATTTTCCTCCATGCTTAAGTTAAATTTGATCTATCTGGACTCTATCCTGATTTTCACTTAAAAATAAAACTCATAAGGTAGAACAAAACTGCCCCCATTTCTTCTTTGTGACTCATAATTAGGAATCATTCTGAGACGACAATCTTCCAGTAGTGAACTATGATGAACCATATAAATAGTGCCTTAGTATCCTGTCACCCTTTGATTAAAATCCTATTTTTTATAATGACATCTGCACATGAGTACTACAGAGCAATTCAGCATGAGAGATCAGAAAATTAGCACATTTGAGAGTCCTGTGATTATTTCCCCCAGCTGTCTTCATTTTTCCTAAAAAGTTTAATGCCAATATCTCTGCCAATTAATGAACAGAGCTATCCTATACTGATATTATCAATATGCTGTTGTTTTTATTCTACTGGGATCAGAAATATACCATCAATAAGCCAATGAAATAATCACTATATTAAACATATGTTTAGCAATGGGGAAATAGAAGGAAGTAAAACTAAAAAAAAAAATAACCATAGTGAAACTGCCAGCCATACATTTAGAGGCCAACTTCCCAAGAGACCCCAGGGGAGAAAAGAGTCTGAGATTACAAATACTACAATTTCTGCATTAGAGATGAAAAGACTAATCATTAATATTCATTCCTAGGTAAAAAAAAGAAGAAGAAAGAAACTGGGTTGCTAACAGTTGAGAATAAAAATCTAGAAAAATAATAGCTACGCAATAATCCTGCACAATGTTCTTAACATAATTCAAGCATCCACTCTTCTGACTAATAATGGCAAGGATAAATGTGCATTTGAACAAATAAATTTGCTACCATCATATTCAGTTTGCTACCATTATATTTAGGTCAACCACAAACAATAAAACAAAGGGGTACAACGAACAGAAGTGACCACAAGTATGGAAAAATAATTGTATATCCACAGATAAAGAACACATGGCCTTCTAGATGCTGCACCTGTGGAAAAGAGTTGTAGTCGAACAACACCTAGATGTCACCTACCCTTGAAAAGTACATTCTGATAGAACATTTTGGCATCGGTGGGGGGAGGGGGAGAAGGAGGTACTATAAGTTTAATGAAGTGTCCGGATTCAAACTAAGGATGCAAAGAATTCAGAACTGAATGTTTCAAAAGCCTTTCTGCATTATGGTCAAGGCTAAATGTTCCTGATTTAGGGGCAAGATCACTTTAGCCAGGGGTGAAAATCATGCAGCCCTACAGATGTTGATTTGCAATTCTCCAAATTCCTCCTCACTGGCTGTGCTGGCTAGGGCTTCAGGGAACTGCAGACCATCAATATGTGGATGTCTGCATGATTCCCACACCTGCTCTATTTACTAGCCACAATATTTCAGTTATCACTCCCTTTCACACAGAACAAGACATTTTCCCTTGTGAAGAGTGAGGCAAAGAGGAAGATTCAGAGACAGGAATTGATAACTTTTTCTGCCATCTAAGTTAAACTGGTTTTTACTAAACTACATTTGCACTTCTTGGAGTTGATAAAATGCTGCATAAAAGCAACCTCAATAGCTCTGTTCATGTTTACAAAAAACACAATAGTTAGTAAGAACCAGGTATATGCACCAATCACAAGATTCAACTTGAATTCCACATTTCAAATTGTCCACTTTGGCTCAGATTGATTCACAGCCTAGCTTGGATCTCAAATTCACTATTTGGAAACTTGAAGTTTCACTACAATGTGGAAATCCAAAAATGGCTATAACATTTTTTCCCCTCTTGTTGTAATTCTATAACATTTTACATCATAGTTGCCCCTTAGAAAGGAGATAGCTTACTCCTACCAAATACAAAGTGAATATGTGCAGGGGTGTGTGTGTGTGTGTGTGTGTGTGTGTGAGAGAGAGAGAGAGAGAAGAGAGAGAGAGAGAGAGAGAGAATAGATTTAAAAGAACATCTGTGGATAACTTTTTAATTCAAGTACACCACAGGAAGATATTTGAAACCACAGTTGTTCTTCTGAATGAATTGCTGAATTTCAAATCAAGGAAGGCAAAAATGACACATTTATTACTCCAAATTCTGTACAGTTGTTGTTTTTAAAGTAACAATTAGCATAAGCTAGCTATAAATGACAAACTTGCAAAAATTAAGACACATAGGTACATACCTGACAAACCCACACAAATTCAGATAGGTAAGTTTGGCTGAGTCGAAGAAAGATCAGGATGTGGAATCTTAACCTGCAGGACTTGCGTACATTGAAGAATTGTGTTGTGTAGATAACTTAGAGAGCTAAGCATTAGGAAGAATGAACATTGACTAACTAAGAGAGAAGAACAGTTAAGAAATGGATGATAAATGAAGAAGGACTTCTTTGCTTTGTCAGGATAGGTAAAAGTTTTTTCCCCTGTTTATTGCAAAATGTAGTTGTTTAATGTTTAATGCACACAATGTACTATAACATTACTGCAGTGCCTATATAACTTGTCAGTGGTGTCTGAGTGGGCAAAGCTATGTTCTGAGAAGCTTGATTTTCATAACAGGAAATTTTACTTATTAGTAAAAGAAAGTTTATTTCAACTGTCCTAAGATCTCAGCGTGATTTCCTCAACAGCAAAGCATGCTGAATGGAAATTCCTAAAAATGATGGGTGTTGATCTCCTTTTCCTTCCCTCTCTGCTCATTGCTTTTGATAAATTTTATGAACATTGTAAAACTATTAAAGTTTTAATATAATTATTTAATTGTTTCTTAACTTTTGTATTATCCATTGTTTGGACTATATGTTCTTTTAACCTATTGTATTTGGGAGCTGCTTTGGGTCTCATAGTTGGAGCAAGGTGATAAAAATTAAACAAACAAACAATAAGGAAACATAGTCTATGTCATAAACAGATCTCCAAGCAAGAAAGTGGCAACTTCAGAATGCTAGGTGTGGGGGTTTGACATCTGTAATACTTGGACATCAATTTAAGGCTTTCAAATGACTGAAGCATGGTAGCATCAAAGAAGCACTATTTCACCTTCTTGTTGTTGTCCCACCCTCATCCTACCCCATCTATATTTGTCATCATCTGTCTTTAGGTCAACATAGCAATCAGTCTGTCTTCTTGAACTATCTCTCTCTGTCCAACAAAGCAAAAGAAAACTAGTGTCATGTCCTATCTAAAGGAGACCTTCTTGGAAGAAGAAAGGGAAGAGGTCAGCCAAGATGACTGGCTTCAAAAAGAGCTGGAGGAAGATTGTAGTCCAATCCCAACACTGGCAGAGGCAGAGCCTGGTCCTTCCCAGGATACAGCTGAAGATTAAGAGGAGGCAGAAGCTGTCAGATGGTATAAACTAAAGGGTCAGAAGCAAAAGGAGCTCAGTGCAGGCAATCTTGTTGTTTTAGGAAAAAACAGCTCTCAAACTTCTATGCACTTCTGCTTGACATGTCTGGCTTTCAGAAAACTCTTCCCCTCACAGTATACTTTGAGACTAATCTTCCTGAAGATTCCCCTCTTGGCTTTGGACTCCACTCAGGGCTTTTTCTTCTTTTTTTCCTTTGAATCTTGGACTGTCTGGACCATGTTTCTGCTTAAAGCCCTGAGCAAACTGTCGGACTGGTCTGTTGTTTGTTTTGTTTTGTTTTCCCTTCTAGTTCCTGTTGAGTGTAAATGTATACACCTGGACACTCTCCAGCCTTAAAATGGATAGCAAGAATAATATGTTTGGTCAAAGTCAAAATCCCTCCTCCAAAGGACAGGAAATGAAGAGCTTCTGGTAAAATATGCTTAAATATTAAAATGTGGGCACATCAGTGCATTCACATAAACATCATGGCTTTTCTTCAGTAACCAACATTAAATATGTGTTGATTTATCAGCCTCCTTGCTGCCTCAGCCCCTGCCACTCCATCTTCCAAGTTCCACATGGATATTCAACTTTGATCTAGTTTTGGTTGGGTTAGTTTCAGAATGAAAGCCTATTTTACCCTTGGAAGCAGCATAGATGGTTCAGTGGTCCATTCGGCTCAAGATTCTTCTGAACCTGATGTACATCTCTAATAAGAACCACATGAACAGAATCTTGATGCAGTAACATATATGTTATTTTATTTTAATTTTACTTTACATTTTAGTTATTCTGAATAAAATTCACACATGGTTGATTGCGAAGAAAACCCAATTTTCTGTGCAGAGAACAGCCTTTTATGAACAGAAATTAATATTTCTGCATTGAAATATTATTTTCCACACAGAAAATGCTACTTTCTGCACAAAACAATCATGTTGAAATTTTGTGCAGAATAAGTCCCAAATCACGAGTAGTAAAACTTTCTGGTTTTCAAAGACTCTCACAGTGGGAAGAAAATTGCTGAAATTACTTTGAGAAGAAATTTAGCTCAGAATTAAATCCCAAAATAAAGTGATTAAACAGGGTTGAAGCTAATATGGGACAGCTTACACATTTGCTCCATAAAGCTAGCAAGGGCATAATGGCGAGGGTGAACTAGTGCATCATTTCTTGTCCATGCTCCTGTTCTGGAATTATTTCTATAAATAATACATGAAAGACCTGCAACAAAATGGTTTACTGCTTTGCTTCAGATTTCTCAGCAGCTGCTTCCAGGTTGTGGGATTGTCTCCTGTGGGAATCCAGGCTTGTCCTCTTCCTGCCCTCCTTCCACAGGCAGGAGAAGATCATTGAACTTGAACAGACATTTGGAGACTAACTGGTTATTTAGAGAATCTTTGGGGAAACTATTCTGATTATTTCTTGCCTAATAAAACCCTTTGAAATTCATCGGGTCAGCATAAATCAACTTTCACACATGTGCATTCTGCTGTATTTTTATTGTTATTGTCAAGTTTTCAAGCTGACATTTTAAACTTTACATTGTTTTAAAGTATTGATGTTTTTAATATGATTGCTTTTTAAACACTTTTTATCATTAGGTTTTTAGATGTACCTTGTTTTAATTCATGTTATGAGTTACTTGGATCCAAAACTGGGAGAATAGCAAAATATAAATAAAGTAAAACTCCATGCCATTCCTCTCCATCTCAATCAGAACTTTTTTCCCCCTCTTTCTTTCTTTCTTTCTTTCTTTCTTTCTTTCTTTCTTTTCTTCTTTCTTCCCTCCCTTCTAATGTGCTCAGCATTCTGTGGTCATTGAGCCAATGAGTGTGCTCAGTCTTTTTCTGGATGTAATGAGCCCCCAACATAAATATACAAAAATATATCAAAAACAAACAAACAAAAACACCTGCACAATCAATTGCACATTGGAGAACACTTTTTTAAAAAAAAAAATAGGTACATTCATGTCTGTTCCTATAATTCCGACTGGTAGAAAAATTGTGAAGAACAGATTTAGGGCTGAATAAATGAGAAACTGGCCTGATTTAGAAAGAAACTGATTTGTCTATTTCTATGCATGGTTTCATTTATGACAATTGTAACCACTCATTCCACTGGAAACAGGAATATATTTATTTCATTTCACATAGATATCACATGAATGTATTTTGTCGCATACTCAAATTTGATTTGTACAAAATGTATTTTGTAGTGAAGATATTCAGGGGTAATTGTGTTGGCCTCCAGTAAAATCACAACGAACTCCTAAATCCACAAAATCCACAATATCTTTATTGGACAAGCAAAATGTACAAAATACATCATCCAAGCTTTTGAAGCTTCACTAGCCTTTTCAATCAAAGAAAGATTTTAAAATTACACAGGAGAAAAGTGGTGGTGTGAGAACCACAGCCCTGCATTTCGTCTCAGATGTTACTTCTGTTGTCAGTTACAATGATCTGAAGGGATATCAATGCCAGCAAAGGCCTGTATTTTAATTGATCAATAAAGGTACCACTCTTTTTTAGATTTTATATTTTGTTGCAGTTTGCAGCGTTAGTTTCCTTTTGTTCTTTTTGTAAGCAGAATGTTTTGAATTAAGTGATTTTCAGCATAAATCTATACTATGTTCTATTTTCTTCCTCTGGAGAAGGGAAAGATCACTTCTATAGTGGCAAACTAAAAGTGGAAGTATCCACTCTTTTTGGAGAAGCAAGAAGAATAGACAGATTCCCCCTCCTTCCCCCAAAAAACAAAACAAAACAAAACACTGAAACAAAGTTGTATACTTCTGTATATCTTTGGAAAATCTGTGTGGCCTGTAAACATGCATCTCCTGTAAGACTGATAGTTTTGACCAATTTCAGAATATTTTCGTCACCAGCATCATTGTCATCGTCATCATCAGGCAACAGCAGCATCTAGATTTGTGTTTACAAATGTTTGAAAGCTACAGCTGGTATTTTACATGGAGAATGGAAGTAACATTTATATATATTGAATTATGAATTAAACTGTTGTACATTGCTAACAATATTTAACAAAGTATGATCATTTTAATCACTTAGTATTATGAATGTTGAAAGTGAGACAAATGATTCATTATCTGATTTCTCACTTGGATTCTTTTCCCTTGTCTCCAGGGCTGGGATATCTTACTTCTTTTAAAGCAGAGACTATATTTGTATGAGAATGTTAACCCTTCTAGCCAATATAGTATTTATTTATCTATTTATTTTTGCTTCTTGATATGTCATATTTAAGTTTTTGGAAAATTGCTATCAGTTATAACCTGAGATTATTTCTAGATTTTTTTTTAATCAGCTGGCTAATCTGTACATGTATAAAGACTCTAGAATGACATCACAGTTGTATCACAATTGTATTTGTGCATCTGCTCCAGCCAATTGGCTTAGATCCAAATTTAGTGAAAACTTCAGGCCCAGGCTCAGTATCTTTGTCTTTTTTTTCCTTTTATATTAAGTTGTGTCTCAACCTTTTATATAAAAATACTTAAGACTCCTGTTTGGCTGCCTGTGTAGCAGTCTTCCCTCCTCTTACACAGATATTCATGATACAGGCAGAACAATATTTATTCAGATTAACAAACAGTGCATTGGCTGTGGATCAATCTAGGCAAATCTAGAAAGGAATCCCGAAATTCAAGATTTGGCACATCCTCACAAGATCTAGATTTGCCATTGTGACCCTACATCCTTTGTTATTACTGGTGATTCAAGTTTGTATTCAGTGAATAGGCACTCTTTGCATGCATCATAAAGATTACAAATTCGAGAGTATTGCGATATATCAACTTTCAGCAGAGAAAAATATAAATAGGCATGTTGCAATATAGTCTCCAGCCAGCATATGGCATCAAATGTACTTGTAGCGGCTGGGATGCTGCATTGCCAGGAAAAGCTGTGATGAAAGCCTCTATCTTTGTAGCTATGTCTCCCAGTTCAACTCCCCAATATCCACCTTAGAAGCTAGGTAGCTCTACCAATAGAAGGAGTTCTGAGGCACTGGTTAACAACGTGGTGAAGAATGACACATGCAGTCCCTTCCTGCCAGCAAGACGCAGTGCAAAAAGCAGTGGCAAAGACTCTTGTGTCCTCCTGCTCTTTCACTGTGCCTCACTGGCATGAAGGGGCTGGACATCCAAAGCATCTAGTCATGTTTTAGGTTTAGGGGTACATTTCCAAGGCATAGCTGTTTGTTTCAACATACAGCTAAATGAAAGAAAATGTTTCTATAATTATATTAGTACAGAGTTCTTTAAAGAAATATTTGTAAACATATATGCATTTTCAGGCAATATTTAAACAAGCTAAACCAACAAGAAATGCCAAGAACTATGTGGTGTGTTTCTGTCTTCACTTACTTGTTGTGGTGGCTATGCATACAGCACAGTTGTCTAGAATGGGAAATCTTTGCATGGATAGTTGAACATATAACAGTTGTAGAGTATTCTGGGAAATGACATCTAAAAAGTAACTTTTTTCAAATTCTTCAAAGACTTTCTCCTTCCATATGTTCCAACTGTGTACATGGATGCCTGGATCTGGAGTTACTCAGTCTTGCCTGAGGCTCCTCATAGCTGAAGTAAACTACTCCTGACCTGCAATACAGATTTGCTTCTCCAAATTCAATTCTTTTTTCTTGGCTTTCAAGTTTGATGCCAAGAATTTTCCCATTGTTTTGGGAAGCCAGCTGTTTAACCTTATGTAAACCTTGTATGTAATGCAGTAGTTTGATGCAAAACAAAAGTGTCCTTCCCATCCATTCTTCAGTCAAATCAATATTTACAATGGAGTTTACGTATGTTTTTACCTATAATGGAAACATGAGGACAAATACAAGAGCTACCTGATATAGGTAAAACTATGAGCATGGAAATGTATGGGATAATATTTTAGAGAAGGCAAAATATGCCTCCTCCTTCTTCTCCAAGAATATCCAATATAAAGGAAAAAGTACCTGGGCAATGACCAGGACAAATACAGTCAAGTTTGGAAACCCTTCTAAAAGCCATGAGAGGAGTGTGGGTAAATGAAAGTAAAGAATGGAGAACTTTGAAGTTAAGCAACTCATTGAAAGAGGGGTTTATATCCTGCCATATACCAAGGGGATAGAGCGTAGAGAATGAAATGGCAGTGAGTAACCCATATCCCTGCCCAACAAAGCTGCAGGAGAGTGAACTTTTACACACTTACTTTTTAGCAAAATAATTAAAACAAGCCATGCAGGTCTTGACATCTTTGTTAATTAGAAACTTTGCCCAATGGGTGACAAAGGACAGAGCTGATTACAAGCAACTTTCTGGAAGATAGCTGCATTAAAAGTGACTTAAGGTTAATTCCACTCTATCTGAGTTATTAGACTGATCAGACCTAAGGTTCTATAAAGGTACAAAGTTTCATCTTTTTTATTTTACTAGCAAGCTAAGCAGGACATTTTGCAAACAGTCTGTTTTTAAAGAGATGGTTGTGTCAGTCTGAGTATAAAAAGAAGTGCTGTGACACCTTTAAAACTAACAGATTTATTTTATCAAGAACTTTCATAGCTTATATAATCTATTTTCTGAGATGCATTAATGCAGCAAAGCACTAAAAGATGACATTTATTATTTTTATACATTCATTCTACTTCTCAATTAAAATCTTCCTGAAGTGGCTATATACATTGAATCAATTTTATGTATTATAAAATCCAAAGTTAAAATTATTATTTCTACACATTCAGTAGTAATGTCCAACGGGCAGTTCTTTAAGACAAAACAACCTCTCTGAACACAAGATGGCACCAGAGTCCCTTTGAAGGAAAGTGTTTATGAAGAATTCTGGTTTGTTTTCTTTTGCCTAAGAGCACATTTTCAAATTGGCAAAACTACACATTAAATACATTAAATTGTTGGTTAAAAAAATAGCAGATCAACACAACTATTGCTGTCAATAATTTGATCACAGAAGAGCTGGCACATATTAATCAAAGAGAGATTACCTGCTTTAATTACACAATATTGTTTTCAAATGTCACATTCCTATTAATATCTTGCTGTCTTTTCATTCAGATTTTGAAATGAAGCTCCACATTTTCTGCAGTTAGCAAAACTCTCAAATAAATGTGAAGAATTCAACATGATTGCCAGGCACTGCATCCAGCCTTCTAAGACCAGAAGCCCACTCTTTTTCAAATCAAACTTGAGATTTTTCAAAGTTGAATTCTTCAACAGTTTCAGATGTCATGTTGTGTTGTTATGGAAGCCCTGGACATAAAGGTATGCAAGCAATCAATGTGCTGTGTTCCAGGGAAATTACTTCAGAAAGAATTTAAGGACAGAATTTAGAGCAAGGAGAGAGTAAGGGTCTTTCTGCCCTACACTGTTCTAGTGCTCTTATTCCACTTTCAACATCCTGTGGAATTCTGAGTTTGTAGTTTATTGAGGCCAAAGAGCTCCCGACTGAGAATTCTAAATGTCCCTCCCTAAACTGTAAACCTCAATATTCCACAGGATGTTGAAAGTGGAATAACAGCACTATAGTAGTGTAGTTTGGAAATAGCCTCTGCTAGGAAAGAAAGGGAAGGAGGAAAATGTTTTGATTATATGTGAAAGTTAAGCAGAGGGTTCGGTAGAAAAGCAGGGCTAGTGGAAAAGGAAGATGTCTTTTTTTTCTCCTGAGGCCCTTTCTGCACCCCACCCCAACCCACAATGGCCATATGATCGCAACAGGATCATGACAACAGTTCTGCACAACATTGCTGCGATCCAATCACAATCCCATGGCCATCCCATGGCCACCTATCACAATTGTGCATTACATCTCCTGTCAATGGTACACAGTTGTGTAGTACTCCTACCTCCCTTCTGCACTTAGCTTTTGTGCAGAATGGCAGGAAGCACAATGGTTGTCCTTCGTCCCCGAGCACAGCCTAGGGAACTACTCAGCTGCTCTGTGGAAGGAAGGGGTGGAGCCATTGCCCTTCCTCCCATCCAGCAGGCAGCCGGTGCGGAGGGGAGAGCTTCTGTTGCGCTCCACTCTCAGGAGAAGCTTTCCCTTAGATCCCCACATAATGGTTTTGAGAACAGGTAAGGTGCAGAAAGGGTCTGAGACTTTGTGGACTGATTCAGAAAAAGAGTCCAAGATCTTTAGACTATTTTTAAGTTTGTTTGCTTTGTAAAGATATTTCCAAGTTCGTCCAAAGCAAGCTTTGGACAATTTACACTCATCCAATCTCACTTCATTAAAAATCATGAGGTAGTGAAACCAAACCTTTTCCTCCTCCATGACAACCCTATCTGAAGTACACCAATGGCAATACTTTATATAGAGTTGTTGCAATGTTTACTGAAATCATGAATATCAAATATTTAACTGGTGTACAAAATATTCTATAATTTATTCTGTTTAGTAGTAGTACCAGTGGTATTATTAGGGTAACGGCAGCATACAATAAATTGTTTTTAAAGTGATTAGTTGCTATTACAAAAAGTCATTTAATTGCCAAAAATTAAATGACTAATTTAATTATTTACCACTACAAATACTGTTTTGAAAAGAAACACTTTGCATTCTCATTACACAAATATTAACTTGAAAATTAATGTTAGTTCTCTTTTTGTTAAAAAAAATGAATACTACAACCTTCAGTCTGTGGTACAAAACAACTTGATGTTCTGTTCACCACACTGCAACAACACTCACAGGAGAACATGAGGCAACTGGTACACTAAATGGTAAGTCAACACTTATGTAAATCCCATGTTTCAATGAGCAATTCATAGTTGGCTTTAATTCATGGTTCCCAAGTGGAGAAAGTCCTACAGCACACTTCATTTAATGAGCAATTCATCTTTATATTAAATTCTGCTTGTTGTTGACCTGGGTGAGAGGCCCTGATTGAACAGCCTAGAAGTTGTGGTTCTGATGAAAAACCTTTGTGTTCAATTTTCCTTCCCTTTGTCTTCATAGAACAAGTGCTTTGGTAGCAGGGTAAAGCGATACTGCTGCTCAGAATATCAGTTTTGCCTAATTAGTTGCAATCAGATTCTCTCTCATACCATTAATCAGGATTAACTCATGATATATTAATGCAGCTGGTTATATCCTTTGAAAAGGCCTCTCTGAAAATGAATTGTATCTTTGCTTCTATTCTGTTCAGAGGAGCAGCCTGGAGAAGAGAGACAGAAAGAAATATTTAATGTGCCTATTCTTAACTGAAGGAACAGAATCTGAGAGAGACAATGTGCCCAGGGCAAGAACCATCAGGGAATACTGCTTTTTTTTCATCACTGCTATTACATGTTAGTTGCATATTTGATGGAGAAATGACGTTATTTCCCAACTGCTTAAGATAACCTGGTTTAAGTTGCAAATGTACTAGAAATGAAAAGAACATATTTCAGTGCACATAATTTCATTTTCAATTCAGCCATTAATCTTTCTATCTTGCTTGTCTCCCCACACATACTTTACTGTACCATTAAAAATTAAGTCTAAAACAGAACAAAAGAGCAAAACTCAGATCTGCTATTTAGATAAATAACAATATTAACTTTATACTCTTTTGCTTAGAACATATTTCAAACACAGGACCAGAGAGTTGTTGGTGATATTAGTGGCTTCGGGGAAATGAACCATTCAAAATGCTTTGATAGGTATGGCTCAACAGTACAATAATGCCTAGAAAAGGATAACAATGCATTCACAGAATTAACAGATATTTTCTTATGCTTGCTAACTGCCATCAAATTCCCTTTAACTTATGGTGACCCTATGAATGACAGAACTCCCAGTCACCCTGTTATAAACATCCCCACTTCAAATCTCGCTGTCGGGGTCTCCGGCCCTGCCGGCCCCGCCAAAGCCGCGGAGGATGCTGTGGAGATGGCGCCCGAGGCCGAGAGCACGCCGGCCTCCTCGCGAGTCGCGACAGAGGCCTCTTGTGCCGGAGACGGCCAGCCAGCCGGCGGCGAGGGCCCCGCCGCCGCGGAGGGGGCCGCGGAGCAGCCCACCACCGGGGACGGTTGCCCGGCCGTCCCCGCAGGTCTCCCTACTGGGGAAGAGGCCGGGGACCTTACCGTTGCGGCGGACGGCCACCCGGCCGCCGGTTCGAGTCCCACCGCCGGGGAGGGGGGCGCGGAACCGCCCGCCGCAGACGACGAGCTCCCGGGTGCCGCAGCAGACCACGCCGCCGCGGAGGGACCGTCCGTCGTCGGCACCCAGCACCCGGACACCGCCGAGGGTCTGACCGCCGAGGAGGAGGGCATCGGGGCCCCACCCACGTGGCGGCAGCGGCGGCAGGCCAAGGAGGCCACCCGGCGCTCCCGGCGGCTGCTGGAGCGCCGGGCGGAGCGCTCACAGCTGGCCGATCAGGCGCAGCTGTGAGGCCGGCTGAGGGCCTGCAGCTGCGGGAGAGCTGCAGGATTGGTCAAGGGCCCTATTTAGGGCCAGAGGAGGGACAAGGCCGGCACGGGGCAACAACCGTCGGATATCCTGCGCCGTCAGTCCGTTCCGTGACCTACGCCTGTTGAAGCTTCGTCCAGAGGTGTTGCCAGTCGACCGTCCCTCCATTGCCTGGGTGAGGAAACCCTTTCCTTTTGTTTCTCCGTTCGCCTGCTGCAAGGCTTGCTTTTGTTCCACAGACCTGCCGGTCGCCGTTCCTTCGTTGCCTGGGTGAGGAAACCCTTTCCTTCTGTTCCTTCGTTGCCTGCCACAAGGACTGCCTTGGACCAAGGCCAGTCCCGGCCTGAGGCCTCCCTAGCCTACCTGGCCCCGCCCTGCCACCGACACTCGCAAACTGAGGCTTCCTCGACAGAGTTTATCCACCTGTAATTCAATCTTACTCTTTTCATACTGCCTTCTACCTTGCCAAGCATCATCATCTGTTTGAAAGAATCATGTCCTCTTATGATTTGTCCAAAGTATGACAATCTCAGCTCAGTCATTTTGGTTTCCATGGAAAGTTCAGACTTCATTTCTTCTAGGACCCATTTATTGGTCTATGGTCTATGATATCAACAAAACTGCCCTCCAGTGCCACATTTCAAATGAATTGATTTTCTTCCTGTCAGCTTTCTTCACTATCCAGGTTTCACAACCATACATAGAAATTAGAAATATGATGGCAAGAACAAGCCTAATCTCAGCATTCAATGATCTATCTAAATGGTTTAGGATTTTGTCCAGTTCCTTTCTAATTCCCCTTCAAATCCTGATCTTTTTCTGATTTCTTGACTGAAGTCTCCATTTTGATTAATGACATTATTTTTGCTTTCTCAGTGTTCAACTGTAACCCTGCATTTGTACTTCCTTCTTTGACTTTCTTCCATAGTCATTCCAAGTCTTTGCTATTTTCTGTTAGTAGTGTGGTGTCATCTTCATATTTTAAATTGTTTATGTTCTTTCCTCCAGCTTTCATATCTCCTTTATCTGAGTTTAATCCAGCTTTACTTATGATATGTTCTGTGTACAGGCTTATAGATATCTAAGCGATATTCTTTGCTCTTTTGGAAAATAATAGTCATCAAAGTTTCCCTGCTTTCACTGATAAACATCAGGTGGCCATTAAAAGATTATTTTTTATTAATGTGTGGTTTAAGTAGGGAAGAACAATTTTGTTCAGTCCATATTTTGATACCAAAGCAATATGTGAAACATAATTTAGTTCTGCCATTTGTCTGAAATTTGTGATGAGGTTCTCTGAACAATAACAACAAAAATGAGTTTTTGGAAGCTTATTTTTAAGAAGAACAGATATAATGACATGCTAAAGCAATACATAGCTGAGCAGCTCATAGAAAGATGATCTGAATAGGATGATCAGCTATAGATGGCTTCTGAATATAATTTTATGTGTGTGTGTGTGTGTGTGTGTGTGTGTATAATGACATTTATTCACTCCTTGGCAGTCACTTTCCAAGTGATTCCCATAGCAAGGGGAATTATGCATAAATAAAATATACAGGAACTAAAATGTGTGTATTGAAAAATGTGTATATTGGGTAAAAGTGCATGAAATCATATATATTGGGAAAATATTGATTAAAATAATTAAAAATGCATATTAATATTCTTGTGGGCTATAAAATATTTAAAAATTGATGCATATTTGGGGATGAGAGAAGTCAAGTGTCAAAATGGCTTTCCAACAAAAAGCAGCTGAGAGGCAGAACACATGGAGATGAGAAATCCTACAAGAAAGCGCAAATTTAATTGGTGATTGATGAATTAATAGGCTAAGGAAGTGAATAGGAAAAGCAAGAAGCAGCAAGACCATGAATTGACCCAGAGTTCAAAACAAAAATAATACAAAACAACACAGGAAGTTTTGAAAGGGAAAGGTACAGAAGCTTGTATATTCCATAAACCTCCACTCCTGGCCTTGGTTGGCCTTCATTGCCGAGAGAGAGAGAGAGAGAGAGAGATGTTATGGCAAAACAAACACTTAGCCATAACAGCAATAGTTACTAATAGCTCTTATTAGGTAGATATAGTCTTCTTCTGTATCAACCTATTTGAAGTTTCAGATCAGCATCAGAGGTCATTCTTGGACAGGTAGCTGGAGTGGTACTACATAAATTAAATGGCAAATGATAGCACTTCAATGAGCGCATTGTGATTGTGTAATGACTTTCCACCTAAAATAAGGAAACACTGATCCCCTCATTCAGTTGCTAAAATTATATCCATTTGTTGAAGGCTTTTAATTACTGTAACTGAAAAACCATATAGAGGCAATGAAGAAATAATGTGTGGTAGAGGAACCCTGGTAGACTTATACTAATGAGGATTGAAGGTGTATGTGGAACTGGAGGTATCTCTTTCTTGTAGTTTGACTCATGGTTTCAGTAGGAAGAGAAAATAGTTACATTACTTGCAAAGCTCCCATTGTTTATTCCCTGCCATGGTGCATTTCTGGAGAAGGAAGAGACTTTGGATCCTCACAGCTGGTCTAACATTTGCCCTCATGGTTGGCCCATCATTTGTACCAATATTTTTAGGGCAGTGACAAAAGAATAGTCAAAGTGGTGGAACTTTCTGCCAGGCTTGTGATATTTTCCACCTCAGATCTACTTGCAGAGGGTATGTGTATTTCTATACCACTTATAGTAAGTATAGTAAGGTCTACACTAGCCTACATCCCTAGATGTGGCCTGCTTTATAATTTTAGAAGTTTATAATATTGACATTTCATTGCTGGTGTTTTTCGTTTTATCAAAAAACCCTATTTTTCAAACCTAACTATATATTACCCTTGAAGCAACATGGATCTGCATGCCAAAATTAGGTAGAACATCTCTGCTTGTTGCTTCTTGATATAACTCTTGTTTAGTTTCTTTCTTGGACTGGTGGATGTTATATAAGAACTTGAGTAATTGTCTTAGGTTTAAAGAGAAAACATGTTGAAACAGACCCAGCTGAAGAATTCAAATCAGGAGTATTTGAATGCTAGAATTGTAAAATTGCAAATACTGTGTGAAATTATATTTTCTCCCCTTCTTGCTTAGAGGCAGCAACATCAAAAGAGAATATTTTTAGGAAGATATGCATAAAATGCTACAGCAAATTGTTGACTTGAAGTGATACGCATTTTGGCAGCCATGTATATATTAAAAAAAACTAGGCTGCTATAGAAATGTCAGATGAAAGAACTGGTTCAGGTAAATCCACAGATGCATAAAACTATTTTAAATGCTAGTTTGATTATGGGGTATGGCTAAGTACCATTTTGGCTTCAACTTCCAACCTTAATATCACTGGTTAAGTAGACAGGCATAGTAGAGTTGATTCCCTGTAAATGATTAGCATGCCAGCAAGGATTGATTTGTTCTGCTGGAACAGAGTGAGCCAGGATCTTCTAACTGGCAGGAAAATCATCCTTTTACTTGTAAGGATTAGTAACAGGAAACTGTAGAAACAGGAGGTTTTAGAATGTTAAAACCTCAGTTGATTACAAAACAAACATTCTAAATTTTGTGTATAACACAAAGGCAGCAGAGCTTAGGATTACCCATGACTAATAAAATGTTAGCAATCTATGAAAGAACCATGAAAAAACATGAAAAGGAAAGAAGAATAAATTAACAGCTCTAGGCATATTGTTTCTGCATCCAGATCTGAGAGTCAACCTAACTGCTAGTCAAAAGTAAGTGTTAAGAACCTGTTCTGAATCTTGACTATTACATGTGGGCAAGAGGTTTCAACCCTTTGCTGCCAGCTTGTAGTCCTGATCCAGATATGGACTTCCTTGATAACTATTTTTATGGGTTTAAAACAGTTCCCACTAAAAGGACATGATCTGGATTGGGACCAAAATAAGATTCTTTATCTCTCAAGCCAGGTAAAATTCCCCACACTTAACTAAGGAAATAAAACAGATGTAGCTTCATGCTACATCTGAAAAGTAAAATTTGGTTTGACTCTTGTTTCTCTCCCAGTCTCCAGATCCTCTTCTTAATAGCTGCAGTCCATGATGATGTCAAGGAAGAACTCACTCTTGATGTTCCTTCTTCCTTTCAACTTGCTGAAGGTGCTTGAGAAATCTCATGTTTTGAGATACATCTATCAAGTGGTCTGATTTGCATCTCTCATTGTGGCCATTTCTGCATCTCACCTCTTTCTGTTGCAGTCCTGGCATCATCCTGGCAGCACCTTTACTGGGATGGGAGAGTGATGCGAACACTCCCCTCCACACCTGGTCGGTTCCTTGTGGTAGGGAGCATGAGTGACATGCACCTTCTGTAGCATAGCCAGCCTCTTTCCCATGCTGCACTGGGAAAGGAAGCACATGATCATGTTTCCTCCCCTTCCACATGACTGGGGATGATGGGAGTGTTGCATGATTGCAAGTGCTTAACTGAAAAGTAATATGTACAATAGGCCATATATGAGAGAGACTAATGTCAAAAGCATTAAGATGTTTTGAGCACACTTAAGAACAATATTTTAGACCTGAAACATTTTTTACATTATGATTTATTAATCACTTACAGCCAAAAAAAAAATCACAAAAATCACAAAAAGAATAACATGGTTTGGAACACCAGCTTTTCATTAGGACATGCCCTCCAGATTCAACTGCTGCCTATGACTAGATGAGAGTAATGTAACAAGTCACAAAGATTCCACACTAACTATTTTATACTTCCTGCACCAAGCAAAGCATCTAGATTCTAGTAAAGAGCCAAGAACACCAGCTTTTCATATGGACACAGCTACCACATTCATCAGCTGCATACGACTAAATAGGAGTAATGGAACAGGCCGGACATATGTCATCTTTTATCCATTCCAGGAAAAAAAAAAGCTGCGTTCTAGAAATGGCCAAGAACACCAACTTTTCAAATAGCAGTCCTCATGGAATTCAGTAGCCCTCTAAGATCAGATTACAGTGATGCAACAAGCCCCACAAAATTCACATAATTCATCTTCTTGGATCTTTCCTACAAAACATCTGTATTCTGGAAAATGGCCCAGAATACCAAATTTCCAGGGATCCATGCCAACTCACATTATGCCAGACCCTACAAAAAGTTCTAAATCATTCCTATCACTGGAATGGTTATCTCCTTGCAACCATTCCAGAGATATTTTGCTGGAAAATTGATGTCCAGGGCTGTTTAATGTAGATATTTGCCAAGGATTTTTTTTTTTTTTTGATGGAATATTTCTGGTTTGTTCTATCATTCCCATCTAGCCTTCTGCAACTCATGAATCTAGTGAGTAAGGCTATCTGCAAAGCTGGTACTCTGGACCATTTTCTAGAATACATATGTTTATCCTGTAATAGGTAGCAGAAAGCAGTTTCTGTGGAATTTTTGTGGAGTTTGGCCTCATTCCCATCTGGTCTTACACAACTGCTGAACTTGGTGAACATGACTGTCTGAAAAACTGGTGTTGTGATATAATAAAGTGAGCTATTTGACTCATTGCAACTCCTAGAAATGCAGTAGAGGTGTATAGGATAATGGTATTTCGCGAGAATAATACATATAGTCACAAGCAGTGGAGCAGCCTAAAGATAAGATGAAGATTAATAGCTGATCTTTAATAATAAGCCGAATAGCAAAATACTTACATCCTTGTACTCAAGAAGAAGCAGAATCAGTAGATTTGTGAGAGAAGACAAACCTTGGCTGGGACAGCTAGGATAATAATGACACCTGTTTCATGTCTAATCCCCATTTTGATTGGTTGAGATAATGGGGGGAGTGAGTGGTGAGATCTCTCAGCTGATCAGGGTATAAAATAATACTCTCTTGAGCAGCAAGGCACTAGAGTTTACTCTTGAGAAACTGTACACCTCTGTTTTCAGGCAATTGTTGGTAACACAAACTCCTACCTATGGTAAGATTCTTCTTTCTTGAAAGCTTATTATTTAATACCCAGCCTAATGCCAGTGTAGTAATAAGGTTAAGTAGACATGCTAGGAAAGGAGGTTTAACCTTTTACTATGTAATTCTAACAGAGGTGTGACCTTGTTATAAGAATGTGCCTAGACTGATGGCTATGCAAGCTATTCCACAGAAGAAAGCATATCATGTTACTAAAATGGAATAAATAGTGTTACCCCAAAATGTGGGTGACTCAGTGGTCCATCCATGATGCCAGTACCTCTGTTCAAAGATGGGGAAATAATTAGCTCAATTAGGAGGCCTGAAAAGGGGGGGGTAATCTAACGGGATATTTCTACCAATGTTTACAGGGTCTAAGCAGAAAAGAACTAATCAGGGATTCCAGAATAAGAAAAAATGTGTTTTATTAAAGAATTGAGTCATGCACACAAAAGATCCAAGCATTCATTCACACAAGAACTAACCAAAGGATAAAGGGAGGAAAGTTGTTCATAACAGAGTTTTAGGAAATGGGTGATAATTACCAATCCAGAAAGCATAAAAGAAAGCAGTGATGTGGCTTAGATGTGTGCCTAAGAACAGTATTTATTCAGAAATCACAGTGACAGCATGGTTTTCAGCAAGTGAGATACTGCATCTGACTGCAGAAAACAGAGGGGTTTTATACCCCAAATCTAATCCTATGGCAAGGATGTGAATGAAAGTTGCAAACTGGACAATGGGGTCTGGACAGAGTTAATGGTCTTAGTGTTAGGTGGAAAAGACTTAATGGCTGTTATAATAGCTCTGCAATAGTGGACAAGTCAAGGAACAATGAAGAGAAATGTCTAGATACTAGGAAGGAGGCCTGAAACAATCAGTGGTTTAGTGGAAACTTCCCATCACTATTATATGGCAGTAGAAATGTTATACCTTCAACTTAAGCTTATTATTTCTGGAGTTACCTGGTGGTTGTCCTGACAATGACATTGGCTATGCCACGAGGGGATCTCTGACCTACTTTGCAGCACACATGTTCAGCCAGTATTTTTCCTCTGTCCAGTCTGGTCTTACAGACACATCAGGGTCCATTTTATATCAATGTCAATTAATATCTTTTGCCAAATAAATTACATTTCACCCATTAACCCATATGAAATCTGGGAGAGTGTGTGTGTACCAGTAACAATAGAAAGATTTATTTATTTATACTCAGATTTAAAGCTGCAAGTTGTTCTTTTGTTAATTTTCTGATAGACCATAGCTTAAGAAAAATTAAGGGGAATACAAATGTTGATCTGATTACTAAATCGGACTGGGCTTTGCAACCTTAGGAGCCTAGGTAACTTTCACAGCAACTCTTAGAAAATCCAAACAGATTCATACCTAGAAATACAGAAACAGAAATACCTACAGAAGGCAAAAAACATCTACAAGATATAGAGGTGGAAGAACCAGGTTTGTGTCACTGAATCATTTTCTGGAATACAGATGTTTTGCCAGAAGACTACAAGGAAAGGATTTCTACAGAATTTTAGTGGATCCTTGCCTCACAGTCTTGTTAGGATGGTGAATTTGGTGGGCATGGCTATCTGAAAAGTATTTGTTCTGGGCTGTTTTCTAATATCTAGATACTTTACCTGGAACAGATAGAAGAAAATGGTTTTCTGTAATTTTTGTGGCTTGTTGCCTCATTCTCAACTTGTCTTGTGCAACTGGTGAATTTGCTAGGCATGGCCTACTCAGAATGTCTCAAGAATATCTCATTTGTTTCAGACTTTTACCCATGGACAGTGGGAGAACCTTAACTGCTCCCCTTAAAATGGAACCTGCTTTTTTTCCCCCCGGACAATTAATAAAAATGTATAATATTGTTACATTAAACAAATCATGAAAAACAACAAACTCCATGGAAACTTGAATACCAATCCACTGAATCTTAGCTGTTACCTTGTTTTATTGCATTCTTCTTCCTTTCCCCCAATAGATCCCTTGTTTCTTATGCAGTGTTTGCAAAAAGCACTGCAAAGCAGACTTCAGCTAGACTTTCTTCAAAAAACTAGAGTTTCCAGAGAAGTTGTAGCCTTGATCCAGGAAACAGGAGATGAGTATTGAGAAGCAATGGGTCATATCTGAATCTATAACATATGTTACTATCACTGGTGGGTGTGAGACTTCACTTATTGGCTAAATGTACTCAAAAATAGATTCCAGCTTGTTTCTCATGAAACTATTGAACAGAAGAGGGATGGTTTATTTTGCCCGACAACTCTACTTTAGATACTTGCTTCAAAAGAAAGAAAGAAAGAAAGAAAGAAAGAAAGAAAGAAAGAAAGAAGGAAGGAAGGAAGGAAGGAAGGAAGGAAGGAAATTTTGAAATCTGACCCAGACAGTGGTCCAAATGTGTAGTGGGTGTGACATACCTAGAAACTGGGTTAAACACGGCAGCCTTAAATAGTATGAGGCAACTTGCTACATTTATAAATTCTTATCTTTTCCTTTGCTTCCACTTCAGTGCCATGCCGTGAGAATGAGTAGCCCAAATTTGCTCTTTTCAACTCTGTTAGCCAGTTTCTTCAGAGATCTTTTTTGCCCGCTGTGAATTTGTAAGATATTTTGAATGGCATGCAGCTACAACAGTTTAGACTTGATCTTGGACTTTATGTGACCTACCTTGGGAATTCTCTGACAACATTCCTCATATACCACCTCTGAGGAATGGAGAACAGTCAAATTTTACATCTGCTGATCAGCTCACATTCAAGCTGTTTTGTCCTACCTCACCTTAACAAAATACATCATCTCAATTAGGCTATATTCTTTCAAAAAAATAATAATAATAATCTTGACTTACACAACAGTGAAGCTTTCTTGCATAACATCACTTCAAAGAATGGAAATGCTTTTTTTTTTGTTTGCCCCTCAAGGCACACCTGCAGCATCCATTAAATAGTTATCAGTATTTAATGTGAGAATTATCAGTCACTGCAACATTTTGAATTCTCATGTGAGTAATCAGCATGTGAGAAAAGTATTCACATTGTGGTTCAGTACAAGGTTTCTTCTCTCATTCTTTTGAAAAACAGCCTCAAAGAAATTCAAAGGTTTGAAACCCTCTTCTTCCAATTGCTTCAGGGAAAGAGTGGGAGTGCAGGTTGTCTGTTAAGCAATAATTTTATGGAACACGATTCAGTCAGATGCATGTCGTGTGGTACTTTCCAAAGGATATTTGAGCATATGGTTATTCTTAGTAACAACAACAACAACAACAACCTATATCAAAGCCAGCAACCACTATCTATAAGATTTCTTGGCTGGTGACTTGCAAAATATAACATTAAAAATATTTAATATATTTAATATAGAAGATATTTTCATTCAGTTGGTGAAGTATGCATATCAATGGAGTGTACTTCAAGATTCCTGGGTAAAAATTTGATAAGTATGAGGAAGATTCAGAACTCCACATTGACAAACACCAAGAAAGTGGGATAGGGAAGTTAGACTACTCTTCTTGGTTCTGTCTCAAACTTTACCCCTCTTCTGACTCCACTGCAGTCATCATGCATGGAACCAAACCTCTGACTAAGCAAACAGTTTCAGACCTTCTGGTCTACATGCAGGAAGCAGGGCCTACTTGAGGACATACTTCTCTTTTTCTTCCTCTTCATATATCCATGGACAATGACTGAAAGGAACTGCACTGACCAAAAGCTCTGACCTTACCAGTTCCTGCTGATGTTCTGTCATGATCCTGGCAGTGCCTTTTCTGGGATGGGAGTACAGTGGGAATGCTCCCCTCTACACCTGGGTAGCTCCCTACAGAAGAGAGCATGAGTGACATGCATCTGCCTTCCACAGCACAGCCGGCTTCTTGCTCATGCTGTGCTGGTGAAGGAAGTGTGTGATGGAGATGATGAGAACATCATGTGATCGTGGGTGCTTAACAGATTTCATTAAGCTAATATCCCGCATTCATGATGTATGGGGATGTGATCGCTACGTGACTGCAACAACATCTTGCAAAAGCACCATCTGCAGACTGCTGCCATCGTGTCCGCATCATGGGACTGTGATGCCATGCAGAAATAGCCTTTGTGCCTTTACTCACTGCATCTCAGGTCAACAGGAAGAAGCTTTGGGGCAGAACTTGCCTAGGCATTGGGTGCCAAGTGATTCAGTGAGGGACCAGTTACTTCTTCCTGTCTTCTCTGTAAACCTTAATTTAAATGTGACACTAGCCATTTAAACCAGAACAGCTTTTCATAGATGTAATAGAACCACACCCTGTAGTACAAGGCAATTTCCCAAGATGATTCAGTAGAGTAGATGGAAAAAACACCCTAGGGATACAGGAAAAAAAGTCTCTAGTCAGACCACCTACAATCAGGATCAGTCTGTACTAAAACCTACACAAGCCGGGAGGGTTGCCAGCAAAGCATCAGTCATGCCGAAAGGGAAGTAGGATTGGCTTAAACAGTCAGTGTTTTCTTGTCCCTGAAAAAACTCTGTATGTTTGAACACAAAGCCCAGACATGCCCATCTCCCTCTGGGACAATCTTCAAGAGTTGATCATCCTGAAGATCTGTTGTGATCCCAGTGGAGACAAATGTCAGAACTTTAGCTCTAGTCATCATTTATGTCAATGCAATGCAGGTAAAATGTAGGCACTCTCTATTTCATCCCTCCCATAGCTGCTTTAACTGCAGTCAGTAATTAACAATGCTTAATGTATTTGAGCTGCTGGCATCCAATAAGTAAATTTAGCTTCATCAAGAACTTGCACCAACTTTACAATTGAACAGTATACTCTGCTTCAGAAGCCAGTGTGAAGCATGCTATTGGACTTAACAGATATAATGTACTGCACACAGAGATGAATCTTCAACAATGTATAATGACTATTCTATGAAATATGTTGTAAATGCATGACTGTTCCTGTTTTCATCTGTGAAATATTGGAAGATATATCTTTACTGACATTTATTTCACCAGTTGCTAGGGATGGAAGTGAAATTTATTTGAGTCACATTTTGATTCCACGTGTTTAGATTACTACCTGAACGAGAAGTTGATTATCCCATGCAATTTGCACTTCTTCAAAACTTTCCATGGCATTTAACTATCAAAAAATGCATACTACATTTTTAAGAACAATACCTATATGTTAGTGAAAAGGACACACATAAATGTTTATGTTACCGAAAATGGTGTTAAAAGTGCAATACATTTGAAAAATTACTCGCAAAAATGAATATATCAGGAAAAAATCATACAAACTTTTAGAATATACAGACACTACAGATATATTTATGGTATTTGGAGATAATAAACCAAACTTAAGAGCAGAAATATCAGAAACAGAGAAAAACCAAGCTGTCAGATCTGAGCATACTTCTTCCCTGTATCATCTTACCTAATTATAAGACTCAGAAAATACTGACAGAATGTTAAAGCAATGGTGGAACAAAGACTCTGTCTGCACCTTACCTTTTCCTGGTGACATCTCATGGGGATCTTGGCAGAGGCTCTGCCAGGAGAAGAGTGCAACAAGAACACTCTCTTCTGCACTGGCTACCTCCACAATGAAGGAAGTGTGATGGCCCTGCCTCTTCCTTCCACAGAGCAGCAGGTACTTCCCCAGGCTGCTCTAAGACAGGAAATGCAGTCAAGGTACTTCCTGGTCTTATGCATGATAAGTAAGTCCACTATGGCAGTGCAATCACATGTCATTGATGGGGAAAATCTGTCAATGATTTACTCTCTGATTATGCTGCCTGGGGGTGGGAGAAGGACTGGAAATCCCACTTGCAAATCCCACTTGCATTCCCATCTGATATTCCCAGGGGCCCTCATTAATTATTCTTTAACTAAGATGATGCTACATAAAATTATCTTTCACCGAGTATGTGCCAAGGCACCCTTGTCACCCATATTGCATTTTTAAAGCATATTTCTATGATAAAGCATTATTGCTATGATAAAAAAACACTGAAGATGCTCCTGGTGACTTAGTGCAAAAAAAGATGAAGCACAATTCAGCCAACAAAGTCTCCCATCAAAAACTATAGTGAGGAGAGCAGACTGAAAATATTTCTCACACATCTGGAGTCACCTTTATATCTTTGAAACTTATTATTAATAACCATTTATTATCCTTTTTACCCCCCAAAAGCAGCCTCAATCAAGTTGATACCCATCTCTCCTATACTGCTAAGTTTCAAAGCAATCAACTAAGTTATTTTCTAAGTCACAAAATTATATTTCTCCTTTCCCTACTTCTCATTATAATGGCAGAATGTGATTTGTGCATCTTATCCCTCATGCAGGATTGCAGTTGTAGTCCTGTAATATACCTAAAGTTTAACCAAGTGTTGACTTGATAAATGCAATACCTCACACTAGCAATCAATCAAGAAGACTTAATTATCACTTGATGCAATAACCTCACACTAACAAGTAATCAAGAAGACATAATTATTATGTCAACCTTTTGACTCTGGATTACACTGAGTTAGTTCTAGGCATTAAGAAGAAACTTAGGTAATTAAAGATATTGAAGTCTTCAAAATTCATATTTCTTTGAATTTTAAATTGAGCTTTCAATTCTAAAATGCATATTCTTGCTGTTGCTACTGCTGCTGTTATTATGTTCATCTATATCTCGTCTCCCCCCACTAATAGGATTCAAGATGGCTCACAACAAAGCAATACAATTAAAAACTATGCAAAGACATCAATAAAAAGTAGAACTTTGAGAGTTACTTAAAAGAAAATTAAACAATTTTTAAAGTCAAAACAATTAAAACAGAACAATTTTTATTGGGAAAAATGCACATGGCATGTGTGTATGTGGAACAATAATGTGCAAAATGTATTATATTTGGAGAATTACAAAAATGAGTGCATTAACCAAAACTGCTGTACAAAAAGATGCACAGTCATTGTCCCCATTTGTGGGGGTCAGGGACACAGGATGCCCAGCTTTGCCTTTGAGGTGGCAGGGTTTATTTGCAAGGCATAAAAGGTTGGGTGGTAGGGCCGCTGCCTCCACTGCTACCCTATGCCATTTTTAATTGAGACTTACAAGCCTAGCCTCACATTTGCAGTCTCTAAGACTGTCTCTCTCAGTCTCACAAGGCTTGCAGAGAAACTGTGAATGTGAGATGAGGCATACAACTCTTTGATTAATCAAATATGTAAATATTAAATCCTCAGATGTGGAGGGCCAACTATAAATTAAGAAAAATACATACAAAAATGCACATATATTTTTGTAGAATCTTACATTGTCAAAGTTCAAAATGAGCCAAACAAAATTTGGGAATGGATTAAAAATTTAAAGAATTGGAACTGACAGATATACTCATCCATAGTTTACTCTCTAGGTGTTTTCCACATTGTCAGAAGTAGGTGTATTTACACCATTTTTTTTTCCTGTTGTGAGGTATCTGAATATTGCCTTAAAAAAAGAAAAGGGAAATATTCTAGTTCATGGTGGTTCAGCTGCAGAAAGACAGGGAATTCATATTGCTTATTTGTTTCAACAACTTTATCAAAACATGGACAGTAAAAAGGGATAGTTCTATTTAAGAAATTATTTATTCAAAATGGCTGAAGAGAAGAAAATTTATATTCCTTGAATTATTTTTGTGGCATTTGTCTTGCATTCCTCTTGTCTTCTTCATCTTTCAGCTTTGTGGGGGACTTGTCAGAAAATTTGAGTTACAATATATATATAACTTTTGCACTGTTGAGAATTGTAGTTTTCCAAGCATTTACCTAGTCACAACTGTATGCAGTGAGAAGGGGTGAATGCCTTGAAAACTAATACAGCACATTCAATGCCTTCACTGTGCTAAGCCATTTGGACAGGAAGGTCTCATTCAACATTAATCCTTTCACACTCTGCAAACTTATGATAGCTGCAAGAAAGATACCTACATATTTCTCTGGAAATTCAAACCACAGGTTGGGAACTAGTAGGCAGCTAAAGAGAAATTAAAGCTAGCCACCCCTTTCTACTTTCACCAATGATTTATCTATCTCCAATTATGTTACTGCAATGACATTTCAACACAGACAATGTTCACCGGTCATCCCCATGCATATGTGATTAATGCTACTTTATAAACATTATTATGCATTCTTACTCAAACGTACATACAGATCTACATGTTTTACATGCACAGTCTCTTCACAATTTGCAAAAACACAAGCTTTATTTTGACAAGATTTTATGCTTATGCACACATAGCGCAGACAATAAAGAGGCTAGTTTACATGCTCACCCTTAGCATATAAGGCGCTATGCCATTTTGTAACATAGTTAATTAGCAGATAGAAATGACAAAGATGGAGGAGAAGGAATGAAATAACATTTGCTACATGAGAAATGAAAGTGTTACTACAGAAATAGCTGAGCAGGCAACCAGAGATGTGTGCAATGAGGAGAAGCTTAACCTCTAAGATTCCTCCCTGGATCTGGTACTTGGTCCTCAAGGTGACCACCATATTGGACAAGTGGTTATATTGGTTGTTGGGTTCAATGTGTTTTCCTTGTAAATTATTAAATTAAAGCATTCAGAGAGAGATGTAGAAAATAAAAACTGAAAGGATATATTATATAACAAACAAAATAAACATCTAGTCTTATTCTGGTTCTACAAACTGTATACATTAACACATCAGTTTTAGACAAAGAAACATTTCTCTCTGAACTCCCTCCACACCCTCAGCTCCAAAAAAAAAAAAAACCCGGCTCAGATCTCTTCCATTCTCTATGTCCTATCTTAGGCCTTTCCGCACTAGCCTGTTATAGTGCTATTATTCCACTTTCAACATCCTATGGAATCCTGGGGTTTCCCTAAACTGCAAACCCCAGGATTTCATAGGATGTTGAAAGCAGAATAATAGCACTATAAAAGACTAGTGCAGAAATGACTTGCTCTATCTCTTTCTCTGATTGGAACTTTTCAACTGTTTTTCAGACAAGGGTCCAGGTTGTATTCTTTCCCTCTTATCTCCTTCTTCTATCGTATTCCATGAGTTGTGCTCAGCTCACTCTACCTAAGCTTTCCCAGCTTTTCACTTCACAAACAATTCAAATCTTCAAATGGATATTTGTAGGATGGGGCCACACAAATTTTTACTCATCCTCACATTTTCACTCCAAAGAACTTTTGTGAAGTTATACAGCTTGTGTAATGATGACATTACTGGTGGTCAGAAAGCTCATGTGGTCATTTGCTTTATTTTTTTTTTTTAAAAAAGACATCATTTTTCATCAAGACTATTTCTACCATAGTGTCATAAATAACAAAATCAATCATTTTTTCTAGGCACTGTTTTAGACTAGACAAACAGCTGATAACACATTTGGCAGAACAAAATTTGCATCCATCAATCTTTTAATGAAACACACTTTTTTTATTTTTTTATATGCTACAGACTAAACTGTGGTGACAAAAACTCAGTTTTGTTCATAATAATCATATTCAAAGTCAAGTAAGCACCATGCAGCCATCTTTGAATGAACAGTACAGATGGCTTTCCTAGTGTTGCTGACAGGATTTCAAGCTTCATTCCAAGTTTTAAAAAAAGATATGCCCATTGCATAGCTTCATACAAAATGCATGCTCACTAGTCAACTCTGTGTGGATGTGTTTGTTCTTTCAAGTCCCCAACATCTTATGGTGACACAGTGAATTCATGGGTTTTCTTAAGCAAGAAATACTCAGAGGTAGTTTGCCAGTTCCATCCTCTGAAATTTAGCCTATAATACCTGGTATTCATTGATAGTTCCTTTCTAACCAAATACTAACTTGGTCTGATCTTACCTTCCAATATCAAACAGGATTGGGTACCTTAGAGTATTTAAGACCTAATAAACTCTAAGGATCTAAATATGTGACTATTTTGTCATCATATGTGAAATGATTAATTTCCACAGTTTTCTCCATGCTGCAGGAGACAAAAAATATTTCTGCACAGTTTTTGCCTTGTGTCTACACATCCACGTGTTTCAGGAAGTATTATGTGCAGAATGATTTCCTGAATATGAGTTTTTAGTGTAATGTGCAGCTTTTTTTCCCTGCAAAATTGGGTAGGGAGATTGCAGAAAGCTACCTGCTTGTGTTTCTGGAAATAGGGTCTTGTTTGGGGTTTGTTTGTTTGGTATTCCCCCCACAAGCCCACATGAAGTTTAATTTGGCAAAACACTTCATGATGTGCAAATACTGGGTTAGAACTGTGCAAAATTTGGGACTGTGAAATTAATAGCGAATTTTCTTTCCATCTGGTCTTCATACTTTATGGCCTGTACTCATTCCTACCTCCTTCATGTTTCAACTGGGGTTATAAGAACCCTCAGGTAGGAAATGTCTTTAAATAATTATGTTTGCTATCTAATCTTTTTTCAAGCAGTCTTATGCTTGCTGATTAGTGCTCTGTGCTTGATTAAATTAATCACAGCTAATCAGTATTAATCACATTTGCTGGATTTATGTTTTAGGTAAACAGCTGTTAAGACATTTGGCAAGAGAATATAAATGTGCATGTGTGTGTTACATATTTGTCTGTGCACTTGTATATATTCATTTGGGCGATCCATCACTAATATCAAACAAAGATAGTTGTAGACAATGTGGGTAAATTATAATGTGTGAAGTTGATAGTGGACTTGACCTATGGTTGAGATCTTTTAGCTGCAATTACACCACCAAAAATAGAGTGAGTAAAAGAAAAAAAAAGTAAAGAAAGCAAAAGGAGATACACAACAGAGATCAAGGTTCAGTAATATCTTTCTATATGCAACATCATTGGAAATGATTTTTTTTCCTGAAGCCTTCTATGGTCCCAAAAATCTAATCCAGAGGTTTTTCCAGCATTGGAACAAATTCTTAGAAAGCATTGGAGCTATAGGAGAGAGGGCAAATTGCTGATTCTGACTGAAGTAGAGGGACCCAGCACTGCATTCATATATGCTGGAGAGATATTGCACTGCAAATACAATCCACATAATGTTGTTAAGACTAGAATATCGAGGAAAATGTTACATGTAATTATATATTTTATATTTCATGGTAATATCTGCTCATGCCCTGATAGCTCAATGTAGGAGAACAATAAATCCTTCAGAAGTGAAGACTAGTAAGTGTAGACATAGGATAACATTTAAAAAAGAAAAACCTTCTTGTACAAGATGATTGGTCCCTCCACAGAATGAGCAATTTCATTATGGCCATAATCCTGCATGGTTCAGTGCTATGCCGTGCCATTTACCATGGACCTACTGGATTGCTGATGAAGCCCCTATGGCCATTCCATGCCTGTTGGAGAATGGGGTGACCCCAGAAGTATTTGTTTTTTGACCCCCTAACAAAGCATAAAGTGATTATATTCTCTGCTGATGTCCTCTGGAGGTCCCAGTGGGAGACGTAATCACTTTGTGTCTGGCTACAGGGATATAGCTGGTGACTTTGTGATGATCCCCACTCTCCAACAGGCATGAAAGAACTATGGAGCAGTTTTGGCAGGTCTTCAGCAGGCTTCAGGGGTCAATTTGGTTGCTGCAGAGGGAAAAGTTCTGCAGTGACAACAAGTACACATACACAGGTATAGTGTTAACTTACACCTGTGTATGCCACTAACAGTATATGTGAACATGTCTGTCTGTCTGTCTGTCTGTCTCTCTCACTCTCGCTCTCTCTATATATGTACACATATCTAGCCAACTGCCTATTTCAGAGATTATGTAAGAATACCGTGTGTAATGCTGTTCTTAAAATTGCATCAATAATATGCAATTAAAAGTTGAAAGAAAAAATGAGATTTTTTAAGATTTTTAAAAAGGTTTTTGCAAATAAAGTTGCTCTGGTTTGCTATGGCTTGAAATCTAGAGTTGATACAGGCTTGGTAGATTTAACCTTGGGCCCTGCTTCTCCAGTGACAATGAATTTTCAGGTTATGCAGCCTAAGGATGTGGATGATACCCCCTTGGAGAAATGAGAACCACCACATATGTAAACAGGCCAGTGGGGATTGGCTGACTGGGTAATGAGAGTGATTAATGCCTCTTTACAACAAGGCAGGATCTCAACACATCTGAAAGAGCTGTTTTTAGACTTCTACTGGAAAAAAGAACCTTCCCTAGATCCTTCTAAAAGTTCTTCATAAATATCTAGAATGTTTCAGAATCCATATCAGCCCTTTGTGAATTGGATAAGGCTACAGTGTGAGAGAAAACAGATTCAATTTCTTGTTATGCTTCTCCTAACCACATTTTCAATATTTTCTCAATATTTTCAACTACAAGAATTAGAAATAGATGTGCATAGTCTGAGTTCCAGTATTCTGTTCAAGGGTTTATGCCTCCACCCTCTAGAACCCATCTCCTTCTCCTGAAAGGGAGGAAGTACATTCCATAGTATGAAATCCTGAAATCTACTATATCATTAAAATGTTCTTATTTTCCTCAAGAGTATTAGGAAAACATTTGCTGATCAATAGACTAATAGCAATTTATAAGCTCATAAACCTTTGAAGTTTTAATAGGAAAGAAATAAAAAGGTGGACCACAATAGCCAGTGTAAACATGCCATAACTTAGTGAAAGAATAAGACAATAACATGCTAGCTATGAGAAACAATGCGGAAGTGGGCGGTAATTTCAGTTGAGTTGCCCAGGAGCTGAGTATCCCTTTCTGATGAGATTTCCTGTAAAATGCCCATGAATAGCAACTGAAATGACTTCTTGATGTAAAATAACTGTTCTCCTTGAACAAACATGAATATAATAATCTATTCATTGGGGGGAAAGTAGAAATGCAGAGGACTGTGCATTAGAGCTGCCTACCCCACCCTCCTTTGTTACACCACTTCTTCACATATATAAAATACAGCCCTGATCCTGAACCATTCAAGCCTTTAGAATGTCCTACTATTCTCCATATCTGCCAAAATGTTCTTACTCAAACTTTCACACATATTTCACCTGCCATCAGCAGTTATCTATGTCCATACTGTTTTCTTCCAATCATTTTGGTGAAAGAACAAAATAATAAGGACTCAACACCCCAGCTAAAAACATCCAAGGAGGAGGGCAGTATAAAAGATATCCTGTCTGACAGTCCCTATAAAGTTAAAATAGTGTGTCCAATATTCCCTGTTTTCCAAGTGCTTAAATATGTGTTTGAATAGTCTGACCAATAGTCATGAGAGATGGGAAGAGGGCTTTCATAGGTTACTTTTGATAGACCCAGTACCTGCATCTCCTTGAAAACCTTCGAAGATCCCAATGCTAAATACCATATCATGTATGAAACTGCCCCTTTTTTGAGATCTTCTGTGGGAGCCTTGCTGCCTGTGTCACCTCTGATACATTTAGTGGGAGCATGAGAGAAGACCTTCTCAGTGGTGACTCCCAGGATCTGGAGCTTCATTTCCAGAAAGGCTAGACTGGCACCCTCCCTATTCTCTTTCTGAGAAACAATTTGTCAGAGAAAACAGACTGTGGCCATTTCCACACGAGGCTGTTACAGCACTATGATTCCACTTTCAACATCCTATGAAGTCCTGGGGTTTGCAGTTTTGGGACTGGACTTTTATGGTTGTTATTTTAATTTTATGGATTTAATTCCTTTTCTATGATGGTTAATTGGTGTTTTTTTTTTTAAAAAAAAAACAGTTTTGTATGCTGTTAGTTTTTAACAATATTTGTTTTCAATGTTGTAAGCACATTGAGTCCCAAACTGACAAGAAGACAGGAAAAATAAAGACCAAGATCTACCTTGGCAGTTATGAATGTGTAACCTAGCATTTGTTTGTTTCATATTCACAATCCCTATGTAAGCCCTGGTTCAGGGACAGTGTTGGAATCATGAAAGTCCCACCATCCTCATTGACTGGGCAGCAGCCACTCTGTGTTCCCCTGTCACTCGGGAAGCATCTGGCTGATATTTTCACCCCCACTCCCTTTGTTCAAGTGTTCTCTGCTGGTGATGGAAAGAGGAGGGATTGGAACAAAGACTCCACTTCTGCCAGTTGCATTGGAGTCCACGTACAGGAGCAGGTGGGAATATAAGATCATTTCCTTCTGAGTGATAGGAGAATGGACTCCCCTCAGTTGCAGTGGCTGTTGCCCAGTCAATGGGGAATTTGGGTTTTGGATGGGAGTCATTGCATAGCTGTGTAACTATGGTGGTTATGTAGTCATAAGTGCCCAAGTGGACTCTAGCCAATAGTATTGACAGTAATGGTAATGATAATAGCAATAATAATATTGGATCAGCCTCGCTATTGTTGTTGCTATGTACCATCAAGTCATTTCATACTTGTGACAATGCCAAGGTGATCCTACCACAAGATTCTCTTGGCAATATTTGTTCAGAGGAGATTTGTCCTTATTTTCCTCTAAGGCTGAGGGAGTATAACTTTCCCAAGGTCACCCAGTGGGTTTCCACAGCAGAGCAGGGATTCAAACGGTGGTCTCCCAGTGTCCAAGTCCAATGGTCCAGTCACTAGGCCACAATGGCTTGCTATACCATTCTTAATTTCACTGCCTCTGCTCCTTTAGCTATGCCACATTTGTTTGGTGAGTTAAATATTTTATTATGAGTGAGAAAAGCATTTTTTTTAGGATTTAACTATTCACCAAAAGCCTATTCTTCATGTTCTAGCAACCATTTTTTTCAAATGTTAGGAAACTGCTTTAAACCACAAATTAATATCGGCTTCTTTGGCTAACATGGTGTTGCAGCTGGCAAAGTTCATGTTAACATCTAACATACGTGCACTCTTTTGTATTGTTTGGTATGACTGAAAAAGCAGTATGTCAACGAGAATATACTAAAGACACACAATGAATCGCTGTAATACTCAGCTAGTTTCTGTGAAGGGCAAAGGACCCTATCACCCACAAACCATTGTGGATATCACCCAAAACACAGAAGGGCAACATTTTGAAACTTTGAGCTAACTGACATTTCTATAGGATAAGAATGCACATAATAAATCAGGCACCAGCCCTAGCTAACTTTTGTTGGATTTTCTTGAGTTTTCATTTGTAGTTCACCGCTGGGACTTTAAAACAAAACAAAACAAAAAGCTCTGTGTTCACAGAGTTAATCTGCAAAACTAAGAGGAAGTGAAATTGGAAGAAAATTGCTAGGCATTTGCAAACTATTTTCAAATAGGACCCAGACCAGTCAATGAAGACAATATGCAGTTATGAGGATTACTGTGTTTGATTGACACACACTACCAAATTTGTCCCCGTAATTACAGATTGCGAAGAAAAGGTTTAGTGTATGCTGGACTGCACAGAAAGAATGCTGCTGGCCATTTCTATTACAAAACCAGTATTACTATTTTTTAACTCAAAAGCCATATATAGGATTTGTTACCTATGTGTTCTGAATACTTGAAAGGACATTTCAAGACTGTATGTGCCATCTCTGCTCCCTGTCTATGGTCTCTGACATAATGAACATCAATTAGAAGGGGCCCTACATGTGTACAGATATATGCAAATATGGATCCCTCCAGCGGAGGGCGGGCAGAATCCTGACTGACTGAGGCTTCTAGTCATGTGTGTCCATGGAGTGCACATACATGTAGGTGTAATTAGTCCTCTCTTTAGTATTCTTTTTCATGTACAAATTTGCAGTATACCCTAATGAAGTTCCTTGTCTTCTTTTCCTTAATATGATTTTTTTAAAAAAAATCAAAGATGTAAATACTAATTATTTTTCTTTACAACCCAGCATCACAGCATAGTAGCAAAGAGGTGAATTCATTCTGAAATGAAGGCTGCAAATTAAGCCCATTACAGCAGCAATCATCAAGGTTCTCTATGGAAAAAATTGGATTGATTACTTCCAACTAGAGCACATCAATTCAGACAGTTGTTAATGAAGGATCAGTACATAGGTAAATCTTTCTGATTTAGTGGGTTTACTCTAGTCAGGAGTCACCACAGGATTTAGGCCTTTATGTAAGTTGAAAGGAGGATTTAGAAGATATAATGAAAAAGTGAGAATTGTGAATTATCCATACAATTCATTATTTCGTGTCAATATTTATATTTATATATATATATATATATATATATAATATTGACATTATATATATATAAAATATTATATATATATATATATATGTCAATACTATATTTTTATGTTGAGTATTCTATATAATAAATCAGGACTGATTTAATATACACCAGTACACCCTTTAATCTCTAACCCCCTGTTCCACAGAGATACTTAATTATGTATATGAAACCATTCAGGAGTGCATAGTTCCCTGACTAAAATCCATATAGTGAGAAGCAGGAAATGCAGCATTACAGCATCCCATGCAACACTTTTAAATGCTAAGTCAGAGTGCAGTGATCTCCCTTTGGTCCAGTTAGCTCAATATTGTCTTTGCCTCTTGGCAAAGGGCAGAGTGTCTAAGGAAAACTTTTTTTCCAACCTCTAATACTTAATATCCTTTAGCTGAAGATTCTAGGATTTAAACCTGATCTGTGTGTTATTATCCAGAGGACAGTTTACAGATTCTACACATAGTCTACATATTCTTCAAGGTCCTTTCACGAATTCAGAACATGTATTTAAAAGCTGAATATAGCGTTTTAGTCATGGAACAGTAAAGTTACTGCCACAGAAATGGCCATCAGCATCTTATGTGCATAGCACAGTTCACCTATGGTGACCAATCCATAGCTGGGTGGAAGACTTTGGCAATGTCTGTTATCTTCATAAATGAATACTGACTTCTATGAATGTTCTGGCTCCTATGTGAAAATAATGTGCAAATAGCTAACAAGTTCCACCATCACTAATGTGAGAGCTACATAAGAATTAGAAATGAATGTCCATAATGCATGATACTATTGTTTTGTCTTTGGCTATCTCAGGCAGGAAAGCAGATTGAAGGTTTTATGCCACTTTGGCAGCTCAGCCATATTGCTCCAAACACTGGCGTAGTTCATTAGAAATTGAGGCATAATATTACCCTTCATTAATTTCATGGTGTTCCAGCATTTGGCAGTTCAGAATATGTATTTATGTTTTGCTGATGGGCAGCTGGTGACCTCACAGTATTTTCATCACAATATAGATAGGCTTGTTTCTTCAATACAGTCCAAAGCTTCAGCGGGCATTCTAGAATTATTAGGATGCATGCCCTGGGCATTTTGTCTAATAGACACTGATAGTCCTACATTCATTTAGTCTTTTCTCAAGCCAATGCAGAACTTTGGCCAACAGCAAATGGGCATCACATTCCTAGAACAAAACCTGAATTCAGCTTTCCTAGATATTGGATGTAACAGGACAAAATAAAAGTCCTGAGGAATATTTTCATGGCATGCATATATGCTCCGCTATAAGACACATAGTAGGACTGTGTCTATCTTCATTTTATATTGGGCCCTGTCTCTTTAAGAGGAAAGGTCTGAAGACCTCAGTTCTAGAAGCAACACAGGATAAACAGATAATGAACAGAGTGATGATGAACTGACCAGAATCCAGTAACAGTGATAGTGGCCTCATACCCTAGTAGTTGACCAGAACGATTCTGGGCTTTAATGATTTTCCCAGATGGCAGAGTACAATGGTTCAGTCAAGTGCAGGGGTGTGTAACAATGGGGACAGGTGAAGGCATTGCCCTTCAAATTGACAATTTTCCATCAGTCGTCAAATTTCTAGCATTGATACTGACAATTATTGACACCTAGAACTGTTATTATTTGCTGTGTTCCCATTAATTTTGCATTTTTGCCTTTACCTTTTCTTTAGATACCTAAACTCTATGTCTAGATGAGCAAGTGAAGGTTTAAGTTATTGAAATGCTAGAAATTTGGGAGAGAAGGAAAACTCCATGGAGGAGGTAGAATTCTTATTTTAGAGATCAATACTCTCACCCTCCCCCATAGTTACAACCCTGTTATGTGTTTGTGCTCCTTTTAAAAGTAAAAGTTTATGGATCTGTGTTCCAATCATTTATACTAAATCAAGTCTAAGGCCATTTCCACACTAGGCTGTTATAGTGCTATTATTCCACTTTCAGCATCCTATGGAATTCTGAGGTTTGCAGTTTAGGGACTGCTCCCTAAACTGCAAACTCCAGGATTCCATAGGATGTTGAAAGTGGAATAATAGCACTATAACAGGCTAGTGCAGAAACGGCATAAGTCTGAAAAGATTTGGTGTGTACTCCTCCTTTCCATATTAAGCATTGCATATAATGAGAGATTATTTCCCATGAATCCGTCTGTTGATTGCCAACTCAGGGTAACTGTGAATAAAATAATATAACCAGTTAAAAGATAACACTGATATATATTCAGTGGTAGCCATGTTGGCCATGCAGGAAAATGAAACTAAATACAAAATTGACAAAACAGTAGTACCCTTAATGACCAACCAAAATGCACAAATATAGCATGCAAACTTCTTCATTAGGCAAAGATGTTAAAAATCAAACAGGAGAAAAAAGTGAGGATGTGAGAGTCACAAGCCTACATTTTCTCTCAGATGTTTATTCTGTTATCAGTTAAGCTAGTCTATAGGAATCTCAATGCAGGCAGAAGCCATTCTCCTTTGTGGCCATGTGCGGAATAGGGACAAAGAGCAATAAAAGAGAGATAATATAATTTCAACTCTATTAGAAACAGAAAAAAATTGCTTCCTTTGAGATTCAGGCTGCACTTTTCTTAGTCAGAGAACATGAAATTTCTCAAGAAGTCTCTATGCTGCTACAGATGTGTACACATCTATTATTTTTCATTTATGGCCAAACTGAAATCCTCACTCTTTCTTTGCAGCTGCTGAACAGAACAAGAAACCATGGAACTATGGAAGCTCTTGTATATGTCCTGTGGTACTGATGCAAGATCAGCATAAAAAACTTTGGATGAAACCTCATATATGAATTTAATTTAATCACTTATTTAAGAATATGTAACTTTAGAGAACTTTCAGTTAATATAGAAAAGACACTGCCAAAATGTGGAAATGGGTACTAGCCTAGATGGTTTTAAAACAAAAGAATTAAGTGCTAAACAAATGCCTTGTTATATCACCAGATGAAATTAATTCCAAACTAATGCTTCAAGGAATATCCATGAGGCTTTCTGTTTTCTCATTCCCTGTTTTTAATCTTAGAAATTTTACCAGCCCTACTCCTACTTCATAATATTCTGTCCAATTTTCCACCTTTATTTTTAATATCTGGATTCTCAGCAGCAGTGTCTTAGCCCTGTTCTCTGCCTTTTGACTCTCCGTTTTAGGAAAACTGTTTCAGTTTTCAAGGTACAATGAGTTTCCAGAACTCATTGTATGTTCTGCAATTAGTTCTGGAAGCCTCCTTCCCCCATTTTTACATCTATGAAATTATCAATTTGGAATTTCACCTTTTAAATTTGAAACTGGGCAGTGCAACTGAATGACAACAAAAATGTACTGTCTAATTTTGAAACATCTACTGTTATGTCCAGAAGGATTCATTTTGTTTCTATGAAGATCTCTGTATAATTTGGAATTGAAACTAGCCATTGGAATTTGGATACAACCCAAAACAGGATGTTATGTTTGAGTCACTTACCTCAATTTCCTTCTGAGTTATGACTGGCTCCTTTTGCTTCTGGAGATACCCCCATTTGAATTTCAGTTTAACAATCAGCACAGAACTGGGACAACAATTAAAACCACTCTGACAAGGATTTGAGACCCACAAGGAAGATCATTCTTTTAAACCTGCAAGCCCCACAAGGATATCTGGTGGTAATTTGGGACAGGTCCTTCTCAGTAGGTCACCTTCCCTAATGAGGCTGGAGTAGCACCTTTCTTGCTACCCTTCCACTTATAGGTGAAGAGGTTCTCCACCCCAACAATCCTATGAGAACTAAATGACTACAAGGAAAGGTCTTTTAATAGTATGATGGACTTTTGAAAAGAAATCTTGATTTTTTTTTTAAATTGAGGTTTTTAATTGTACAGATGGTTTAATTATATTTTAACTAAATCCTATTTACCTTTATGCTACTAACACACTGTCATTAGGCTGGTATATGTCTTTTAATTGGCATTTCAGAAGGACCAGTTCATCACTTCTCTCACAAAATGACCCTCAAGCCCCTGAAACTCACTTACTCCTGTGCTCCTCGCTTCCCTGCCCCACCATTCAGTGGCTGTTGGAGAGGATGAAGAATGGCAGCAAAGCATCTGATTACGTACTTACAACCAGATGCACAAGAATAAGGATACAATCCAAGAATGTAGGCCTTCTCTGCCACTCCTCCACATCTTCAGTTACTAAATAGCCAATAAAGGGTGTGCAGGAGCAAGGGGAATCCTGAAGTACAGAAGAGGGGAAAGATGGGATGTATTTCCCTCTAGACAGAACTTTGTCTTATTTCTCCCCATCCTTGTTTGGGAACAAAGGCCAATAACTGGTTGACAAAACATCAAATCACCATAGATATGGTTGCTATAACACAATTAAAAAATGTGGCACTCCTTGGAATATTTTCCACTGATTGTCATATTATCCACTAATTCCTAGATCCTGGGATAGAATCTGAAACATTGACGGTCACAAACTCCAGTTGGTAACACCTGATAGACTGTGGAACTGCTAATGACAGTAACAATAATGTTAAAGTTAAAACTCTTACAAATATGTAATTATTCTCTTGTATTATTGTAGATTACTATTTAACAAGTTAAACTGAGCCTTGCAGAGCTGTGAGCAACTGGCCTTTTGAATTATTTTCCCTTCTGTTTTTGGACAGAGAAACTGGAATGAAAATGGTATTGAATCTCCCAGGAAAAAATTCAACAAATTACTAGCAGTGGGATTGTCATTATTATCATTAGCAGGGTCTTGGGTTGGTTGGTTCCCCCCAACCCAGGAATTCTTCCCCTTAACATTGTAAGTTGTCGTAGCAGCAACTATGCTAGCAGTCTGGCCTCTGTTTTTACTTTGTCATATTCTCGTGTATTTTAGGAAGAAATGGCACATGTCACAAGACTGGTAGATTATATTCTAAGAAGATTTTGCAGGTCACTGTCTTTTTCTAGGAGATTAAAGAAGACAAATGTTCGCAAGGGAAAATATTGTGAGAAACAGTAGCTTATCTCTAGTACGCAGACATACCAGGTACCCCCAGTGATGGGTCCAGAACAGGGCTTTCCAAACAGTGTGCCACAACATGTTAGTATGTCACCTGAAGTGTGTAGGTGTGTTACCTACAATCTTGGAAATATATGTTATTATTTATAAATCATATATTTTTTAAAATATATGAAAGATTTTCATGAGATATGTTATGTCCCCAAACATTTTGTTATAACAATTTATGTATGTGTCAGTATCTCTTTTAAGGGGTTAGTGTACCTCCGGTTTTCTAGTAAAACTGAAATTATTGTGTTGTGAAATGATGCATGTCTAAAAAGAGTGTTACCTACATAAAATTTTGGAAAGCACTGGTCTAGAGAGAAACAATATGAGGAAGTCAGCACCTTAAGACCATGCTTGAGGTCCATTAGATGGACTTTGACATCATCCACCAAAGCAATTTTTGCATTCTTATGAAATTTCAGTCTCATTCAGGTAGAATTATACACAATGGCTATTTCTGCACTACACTGTTATAGTACTGTTGTTCCATTTTCAACATCCTGTGGAATCCTGGGTTTTGCAATTTAGGGAGCGGCATTTAGAATTCTCAGCCAGAGAGCTCTTTGGCCTCAGTAAACTACAAACCCCAGAATTCCACAGGATGTTGAAAATGGAATAATAGCACTATAACAAAAAAGTGCAGGAATGGCCAATCTTAGCAATATTCAGTTTGCTCAGCGACATTCAGATTGTCCATGTAATCAGATAACAGTTTACATACATGGAGTTCTTTTTTAAAAAAGTTTTATAATTGGCTACTTTTTCAGAAGATCCAGCTGGAAAGAGACAGTACTGGTTTTGACAAAGTTGTTGTTTGCTGGCCATGTTGGCCTTGGATTTTGGGAGGAATGGCAAAGCCCTCAGTTCCATGTGAAAATGCAGTTAGCTAGGAATCTAGTTAAGGCCCTTTCCACACGGGGGTAATAAAACGTTTTAGCGCATTGTAGCGCGATATCTGACGGAAGTCCATCCCTTAGAATGAGCTGAGTTGTCTTTAATTTTTCAGTTCCACACCTCAGTCCGCTGAGAAACGTCTCCAACTGTGCTCGCACATGCTTTTACGAACCGGAAAAAAAGTGTTTCTTTTTCCCCTGAGCCGCGCAATCGCGTGCTTGCTCACTTGTGTGGAAGCGCAGATTCGCGCTGATTCGCCCCTGAGATGAATGGGGGGTGGGCCGTGGGCGTGGACAGGTTCGGCAGTTGGCCCGCCCCACAAAGAGCTGGACGGCGCCATTCTTTAATCCTCGCTAAGCGAGAGCCCACAACAGGAAAATAAAAAGCATTGCAGGTACGCTAAATTGGACTTATTTCTTTACTGTCCATACTTAAAATCACCTTTTGATGTTTCTGTGGGGATGTTGAGACTCAGGGGACTGTGGATTTATTGCTTTCATCTGGTGTGGGCTGTTGGGGGTGGGGGTGGGGTGGGAGAGAATTTCTTGGAAAGTCGCCTCTCTAGTGACACCGCCATTTCACAACCCACCACAAACCACTGGATGTGTGAGCCGGGGGCAAGGGGGGCTGCCGCGGCGGTGGGTGGGGGCCCTTCGGTGCCCTGCCCAGAGGGCGCTGGACGGAAAGGGCAGCATGGTGGCCGCCAAGGGGTCCCACAGGGAAGCCTCGGATTAATGGCACCTTCACTTGAAAAAGCGCTGCGGGGATATCATGTAAACTAGAATTACAGGTTTGGTAAATTGGGTTTATTTCTTTCAAACCCCCCCCCCAATATGCCACCGCGGATGAAAGCGAAAAACCCACAGCCCCCCTGAAGTTTCAGTGGGGGTCTGGAAGCTTCAGGGGACTGTGGATTCTTCACTTTCATCCGCGGTGGCATGTAGGGGAGCTGGAAAGTCTCCTCTCTATCAATACCGCCATTTCACAACCCATCACAAACCGCTGGATGTGTGAGCCAGGGGGCAAGGGGGGCCACGGAAAGCCTCGCCGTCATAAGAATTAAATTAATGTCGCCTTCACGTTGAAAAAGTGCCATGGGGCTATCATGACTCTCCCCTGGAAATGCCCAGAACATGAGGGAAAACGGGGCAGGGGGCCATGTCCCTGCATTGGGCAGAATGGACCAAAATGTGTGTGGTGGGGTGGCTAGCTGGGGGGACTGCGAACTACTCTGCTCACCATGCAGAAAATTGGTACCACGGTTGAATGCTCCAGGCATTCAGCCCGACCAGTTGCAGATCTCCCCGAACGGCGTGAGATTGATTTGCAGTTGGTGTCACTTGAGGCCGAGAGTGTGACCCGACTGACATCCCCTTGCTCCAACAGAACTAGAGCCTGATTGGTGGGCGGTTGGTGGGGGCCATGACAGGGACACGGTCTGACAGGGTGGGGAGGAGGGGGCTAAGTGGGGTGCTCCAAACAGAAAGATGACCATCTGCTTTGTGTACACAAGCCTCCCCAAAACCCATGATTTGCTCGAAGGTGAATTCCCGGTGGCCCGTCCTTCGAGGCTGAGAGAGGGATCACACAAGGAACACTCTGTGGCGAAAAACCTCTGGCTTCCAGTTCTCCAAAAAGTCTGGTCGCCTGGCTTCTCTTTCAAAAGAAGCAGTCGCTTCAAGTACTAGCAGGTATAGGCCATAAGCTATATGTGCATTCCTTCAAACCATGGATTTCAAACTGCTTTCCGAAGTAAAAACTCCAAGGTGGTTTGGCTGGCACATTCCTCTGAAATACAGCCCACAGCACAAGACAGTCAGTGGTGGTCTCCCATCCAAGTTTAAATCCTAACACACCCAGCTTAGCATCCTAGGTTAGCATGGGATTTGGGGCCTGCTCACACGATCTTTCTGACTGCTTTCCACACCTGTGTGGTATGGTGATGCCTTGCTACGGCGGGTGGTCCCAGGTCAAACTGTAGACTGCTTCCAAGGGTGAACTGGTTATATGCAACCATTGAAGACAAGTTAAAGGAACGCTTGGAGAAATATATTTTATTAAATAATAAGATAAAATTGTCAGCCAACAGAACAGAAAACCAGCAAAACATACAGAAAGGTTGCGAAAGATTACAGGAGGTTGCTCCTTCCTCATCTGTGACTTCAGGTCCCGTAATTCCTTTCTTATTTCCGTGCACGAATTATCGAGGGCGGAGTGGCCCACCTCAGCAGTCTTCTCTGTGCAGACTCATCTGTGGGTGGGAGAGCAGATATTAGGATGCCGTGCTGACACACTCACTGAAAGCACTGTAGCCAGCCTTCCATCATGGCCACCCATGTTGCTAACTTATACATCTTTGCTGTTTTCTTTTCCAGCGTGGTCATCCCCGCCATCAGAAAGAATCTGCAAGGGACCTCAGCTCCTGGGGGGATGGACCTGGGAAGAAAAGATGACATTGACGACCATCCATTCCTTGGAGGGGGCCTCTATTTGTGCCACCTTCGGCGGAATAATTTATTGATACTTGCCAGCTGTATGTGATGACGGGCCAGGAATGTCTTCCGGACATTCCTGTTGTTCCTCCACTGCGGACACTGCGCCAACTGCAAAAGGGAGAAAACCGCTCAACATCCCTGTCAACAATTGGGCGTTCTAATCTCTGCATTTTTTCCGAACTAGGTGATTACTGTACCTTCAGCTGCTTGTTCCTCTTCTCCTGGCACATCAATCACCAGATTGCCGTGACCGGGTGAGGAACAGCAGGCTCTGTGCTTGTGCGCCTGTGACTGAAATAGAAATAAGTGGGAAACAAATGTTACCCCGGAAACAGATCGACATCCTAGCTGTTAATAAAGTTTTCACGCCAAAGCTGTTGCGCATGTTTTCTCTATATCTTCCCCAGCACCTCCACCATCACTTTCCTCCCCGGGGCCCGAGGTGTCACCCAGCAGGATTGTTTCTGGCTCTGGAGAAACAGGAAACAGCAGAGCTCTTAACCTTTGCAAAACAGCGGACAGACCTTTCGTAAAACACATCTGTTCCCCACATGTTTGCATACGTAAGGACAGGGCTGGAAATTTCATTACAACTGGAGGTATTGCACTTGCCTTCCCTCTCTGGGGTCCCGGCGACACCAAAATCTTGCCGGGTCGCACGGCGTCTGGCACCTGGGAAGTGGCACATGCTGTTGTCAGTGTGTGCTTACATAATGGGGGGAGCCCGGAGACCCCCACCGTTTGATTGACCATCACTTGTTCATTGGGAGGGAATGGTATCAAGGCTACTCACGTCCTCTTCTGCGGCTACACCAGGAGGGGCGCCCAGCAGACTTCCACAGCCGCAGCATGGTGCCAAAGTAGGAGGCTGCGTCATGGGGTGGGTGGCCCATGAAGCGTTCCATGCAGTCGTAGAACACCGCCTTAATGGCTTTGAATTTGGAGTTGACCTGCACAGGCGTTCTGTCAAACCCCTGCCATGACAACCCCCTTGCAATGGTCTCGTAGTATTCCCTATTGGGGGCATTTGTACTACGGAGTAGTACATTGACCCCTCCGCACCACTCGACCATAGCCAGCATCTCCCTGGTTTCAAATCACCCCAGAGGGCACCCTCATGCTCCATCTCTGTCTCTCTCTCTCTCTCTCTCTATATATATATATATATCTACCTTTATACTCCTATCTATCTATCTATCCTCTATCTATCTATCTATCTATCTATCTATCTCTGTCTCTATCTACCTATCTATTTATCTATCTATCCTCTATCTATCTATCCTCTATCTACCTATCTATTTATCTGTCTATCCTCTATCTACCTAAAGGGACAGCAGGGTAATAAAAAGATAAAAAGTAATAAATCTAGAAACTCCCACACTCTACCTCTACCTGCCTCTTATCTTTCCGACCCGACACGCCCACAGAAAGGCTGCAGTTCCACCGCCTTCCTGTGGGGGTCCCGCGGCACCAAGTCCTGGTGGCCGCTGCACATGTGCGAAGCGTTGCCGGAAGAGAACTGCGCTGGGGCGACCAGGAGGAAGCCATTACTTGGAACTAGCAACCTCGTCGTCAGCCAAACTTTGTGGAACAGTTTTGTTGAAGGTGGCTATGGAGACCCAAGATGCAAGCCAGGGAAATGTGTCTAGCCCTCGAGAAGGGAGATTTCAACCCGAGGAGAAGCAGGGCAAAAGGCAGGGGGGTCGCGTGGCAACACTCCGAGGTAAAGGATCTCCTTGAAGTGTGGGGCGAACAGAAGTACCAGGCAGATCTTCAGGAAAGCTAACGGAATATCGAAATATTTGAAGAAATAGCCAGGGAAATGGAAAGAAGAGGGCACAAGAGACACGGAAGTTGACACAAGAAAACTAAACTGCTGCAGCTGGACTACCATCATGTGGTCACTGCAAATAAAAGGACAGGCTCGTCCCGGGTTACCTGTCCTTACTTTGAGGAGCTATCTCGAATTTTGGGTGGTGACGCGGGTGCACACCCACCAAGGGTCATCGCAAGCTTGCAGATTGCAGAGGACGGGGATCACGAAGTGGAGGAGGCTGCAGCATCAGAAGTTATGAATGTTAAAAGAGATTACCTACGTTTGATTTTGTATCACTAACTCATCTATGCATGGAAATTCCACCCATTCATTTCCCCTTTTTGTGCTCCAGAGCATGCCATAGCCAGGAGCTTTTTGGGGATTCCCAGGATACCTCTGATGTGGAGACATCCAGGTAAGGCAGGCAGGTCTAGTGTGGCAACAAACGTATAAGCTTCGCTGTATCTCCCTGGGTCGCAATAGTGCTTGGGCATGGCTGCTATGAAGCTGGGCATCAACTCATTGCCCTCTGAAAGAATGCTTTGGCAATGTGCATGCTACCTCAAAATTCCTGTTTCAATAGCAAATCGTTTTGCTCCACATAATGAACAAGTTGTCTGAACTCTTTGATTCCTGTAGGTATCTGGGTATGCTAATGGTGTGGGAGCATGCAAATGGCGCATAGTATGTGCCCAGTCCCTTCCAGCTGGATATCAATGTGTATAGGTCAATGGGGGAGGGTTAATGGCAGGAAGGGGGGCCACCAGAAGCCATACAGAATGCATTCTCAGCAGAACTGTTCTTTCACACCTCGTAACCTATCCTCCAGTGCAGGCATAGACGACACCAGCAACACGCCAGTTCATCCTGGAACATCTAGAGCAGAAAATGACAGCACCACTGGTACAGGTGAGTTTTTAACCACCACCTTTACTCCACACCTTGTCACCTTAGCACTAGAGGTGCTGCCCGGAAGGTACAGGAACCTTCCTGCTGGACCTTTTGCACAACAGTCAAGCCTGGTGTCTTACGAATGAGCAGAATTCATGACATTAGACATATAATTGTTTACATGCACAGTTTCTGTTGCATCCCTTCTCCCTGCCCACATTTTCCTTAAGTTAGGTATTCGTTGTAGCTGTCACTCCTCAGTGAGATGTTACATGTCCGATGAGAGATGTAATTGATTTTGTTGCTGCCCGGCATGCAGTTTCGTGAGGCCCTCACAGGAATGTCACTGTCAAATACTATATTACATTTCTGTCACATCAAAAATCACATCCCATTAAGCAGTACAATGCTACTTCTGTTTTGCTTTCAGAGTCTCCCTAGATGAGGCAAGCAACGGTACACCAAAGGTGACACGCAACCCTACCGCCGTGGGCTTGTCTCCCAGTCCAGACTACACATGTCGCGCCATAGGACCACTGTAGCGGGCCGTAGTGAGAACCTTCCCGCTGCTACTATAGCTACCATGGATCTCATACGGGAGCAGCAGGAGCTCAACAGGGGAATGCGTTCCAGGGAGTTCCAGCATGAGAGCCCGCAGCAACAAGAAGACACAGGGAGTTGCTCTCCCTGCTTAGGGAACGTATCAGGGTTATGTCTGCAATTGCGGATGCAGTGAATGCAAGAAATGCTGCAATCCTCCCCAGGAATGATGGCAGTGTGGTTTCCGAACAAACTGAGCCCGAACCAGCCAAAGCCTTGCAATGGGGGGACCCCATCGACCTCCTCCCAGCAGCAGGCAGCAAGATGAAATTCCCCAAGGGTTAAGAGACCCTGCCACAGGTACAGCCCTTGAGAGAAATGCATCTCCCACCTACCTGCCCGTTTGGGTAAGTACAAATATGCCCCCGTTAGTTGTTATATAACTTGTTAGCAATATCCATGATCTAACTGTTTAAAGTTATGTTTCCTATTTCTCCTATGAAAGGGGAGTTGCCATATATCTTGTTTTCCTTTGAAGTCAGTACTATTGTTTGCCATTAATGTTGTTTTTGTGTTTTTGAAATAATAAAAGCAATCCTATTTGAGCAACAAAACCAGTATAAAGTTTATTTGTAAAGGGGAAAGTATTTACAAAGGGAGGGGCAAAAAACCTTCAAATTGCAATTACAGACAAGGGAGAAAACTACAAATCTAGGACTGAACATTGTCCTCGGCAATAAGGCTTGCGATGGCATTCCTAACTGTTTCCCCTTAGCGGAGCCTCCTGACGGAGGAGTGGGGTCGGAAGTGATCACATGTTTGTGGAAGACGCAGGAGGTGGGGGGGAGCTAGGTCAGGGTGCAGGATGTGGCCCTTGGACTCGCAGATGTTGTGGAGGACCACGCAAGCAGATATCACTGGAAGGTAGTTCTTCCTCGGACACAGTTAGGGGAGTTGAGAGGCAGCCCCACCGTGCTTTGAGCCTTCCAAAGGCCCGCTCCACCACGTTCTGGCAGCGGTTCAACACCCTGTTGTAAGCCAACTTCCTTGGGTCCATGGCCCCTCCGTATGGCTTCATTAACCACCTTGACAGGGGGTACGCCACATCTCCGAGGTTGACTGGACCAATGGCAACGCCATTTATGGTAGTGGTTGGGTTCCCCGGAACATACCGTCCAGCCTCCATGGTGTGCCACAAGGAGGAGTGACGGAAAACAAATGTGTCATGTGTTCTGCCTGTAAAGCCAAGGACAATATCCAAAAAACATCCTTCATGGTCCACCATCTCCTGCAGGAGAATGGAGAAGGAGCTCTTGAAGTTTATATGAACTTCTCCCCCTCTTCCTTTGGTGGCCGCACAGGAATGTGTGTACCGCGACCTCAGCCCGCACACGATGCATTGGGGAAATCCCATGCGATGGAATCCATCCATGACCTGCAATGGGTGGCAACACAAAACAAACGTTGCTCCTTTCAAAGTACTCTGTAGGCTGAGACAGTGTCACTGGGGGACTTTGGGGTGTGGGGGAGGGAGGGAGGGAGGGAGGGAGGGGGAAGGGTGGATGGAGGTGGGGGAGGGGGGGACGGAGGGGCGCGGATGGCCGCGCGCGTGGCATGGCCAGTGCAGGGATGGTGACCAGACCGATTTGGGCTGAGATAGTGTCATCGGGGAACATTTGGGTGTGGGGAGGGAGGGAGAGAGGGAGGGGAAAGGGTGGATGGAGGTGGGGAGGGGGGACGGAGGGATGCGGATGGCTGCGTGCATGGCATGACCTTGGCAGGGAGAAGCTATGGATGTAGAGAACTCACTCTGCGATAGTCTCCAAGGGAAACGGTGGACGACAGGAGGACCTGCTCTATCGCCAGACACACCTCGATGACAATCACAGCGACTGTGGGAATCCCCAAGCCGAAGGTGTTCGTTGTTTTGCGATATATAAGCGGCGTTGTCAACCACCACACAGTAATCGCCACTCTCTCCTCCACAGATATGGGTTGATGCATTTCTGTGGCTTTCCTCTCAAGTGTGGGACGCAGACAGTCAGCGATCTCAAAGAGGGTGGCTTTCATCATATGAAAGTGGTAGAGCCACTGTTCCGTTGTCCCATTTAGCAAGCACCTCCTCGGCCCACCATGTCCTCCGCATCCTCTCCTGACCCACCACCTTCTGGGGCATGGGAGGCACGCGAGTATCCTCTCAGAAGGGGCACATAGAAAATGTCCTCCTCCTCATGGTCGCGATAGACCTCTGGACCTCCTCACTTTGATCTCTGGCCCACTGTTCTTGCATGGTGGCCACCACTACACCCAGAACCATGACAAAGGGCCCCAGGAATCTGACCAGGTCATTGAGAACCTCGTCCTCCATCGCAAAGCCACGAACAAGCCAGAAAATCAGCGAAGCAGGAAGCACAATGGCCAGCACCAACCAACGCACTAGCCCGAAGTGGGGGGTGGCGGTGGGAGGCGGGAGGCGTTGGGGGAGGACCTTCGGTGGCTTTGCATATGTTCGTGCATGCACATGTACATACTGGCACATGTATGTACTGACGCAACGCGCCATTTTTTTTAAATCGAAAGCAGCCTATCACAGCCATAGTGGGTCAGTTTATGCCAATAGCAGGGACAGTAGGACGGCAACATGTGGATCTCTGAACCCACGCTAAACCGGATCAAGCATAAGACGTATGGATTGAGAGCGCGTGTTAACGCGGATACAAAAAACCCAAAAAACCGCAAGAAGAACCGTCACTGCGCGAATTCCTCTCCTTCAATCTGGAGAGGGGGGACAGACTGCTGCTTCTTTACCAACATGTCTCTTCCAGCTGGATTGGTATGTATTTATTTGTCACAATCAATAATAGGTTTACCAAGATTCCATTTATATCAAATTCAGGAACTTGGTATATTTTGGTCTCATATGTATATTACCAAAATTATTTATAAAATCTGACATAATTATAAACAACAACTGCTCAGAACTAGAGCTGAATCAAAATGGAAGAATTCTTTTCCAGAAACCTGTCAGCTCCCCATTTCCCAGAACTCAGACAGACACAAAATTTTCCTGGGGGAGTATATCTGTTGCCAGAACAACCAGTCTTATGTTTCATGTTGCCATGCTATGTTGCCACTACGATGCTTCCATGTAACAAAAGAGTAAACATCAATCTGGAATTGGTCGCTTTTTTTCTCTGCCATTAAAGACAAGGAAAATGTGATAGTTCTCTGTGTATATGTTTGGCGAGAGAAGAGGAACTATTACTCTTATAGACGGTAAGGCTTATGTTCCCATGTTTCCCATGTTGTACTTACTGTGTTTCAGTAATGGGGATACATTTCCTCCCCTCCCTCCATTTTATAGTACTCTCAATTATTTTCTCTCTTTAGAACAACTTAAGTCTTTGCTTCTCTTATTAGGTCTTACCACCTAAAAGTCTTTCGTTCTTTGCCCAAACTTTATTGTACACATTTTATCTGGACTTTTACAGGCTGTGTTAGCAGATAATATGCTTTAGTGTTGATGAAACTGGTTTTGGTAAAGCCAGTATTAATAAAGTGTGTCTAATAAAACATAAACTAAGGTACGTATGTGTGTGTGTGTGTGTGTGTAAAAATTAAGATCATAACAAAGGAAAATTATATTGTTCATAACCTGTGTTTCAATTATTATTCTATTTCAAGTGAAAACATGTTTTTGGAAAAGTGTATGACATACTTTGTGATATATCACTTGTGGGCTACTTAAGATTCTTTGGAATAACTGAATAACTGTTAGTAAAGAGATAAAAGTATATGTGTGTGTAGTTGGAGAAAATAAGGCCATAACTTCATTATTTACATCTGTATAGGTTTGTGCTAACATGGGACAAATGGTCCAGGTAGTGAATAGATGATCCAATTACCTGATGGACAAACATCCCCAATCTGCTTGCTGAGAGACAACTGTGGAGTAATCACCTTGAAAATAATGTGGATATATGCCACTGAGTGGTTTTCTGGCATGCTGAAAGTGAGATGAGATAACAGCCCTTGAGCTGGTTTTGATCCTGTTAGTCTGTACTACAAGGTCTCTTAAAAGTAGCCATATAATGGGGGGATAACAACCACATAGCTGTTGTCTCCCCCCACCATGGATGCAGTCTCACATCAACCACAGTAAGAGGAAACTAGACCCCATCCTTTTCTTGCCAAACTTAATGCAGCTTCACTCACATCCAAATCCGTATATGATGGAAGATAAATAAGTGTCTTCACACCAGCACAACAGTTGCACACTATCCAATTGGCACGAAACCTCCAGTGTCCCCCAAGTAAACACAAACTCACCAACAACCTTGTTGATCTAGCACTATCAGTCCTCTCTGTGTTTACAGTTCCTCTCTAGTACCAGAGCTCTAATAAGTCTGACTGAAACAGTGCTTTCTGACGGAAGTGTTAGCGGAATGCTCCAAAGTCTGTGTATAAGTATTGGCTGGCATTCTATTCAGTATTTACAATGTCATAAGCCAGACTTGCTAGATAATTTTTGAATTCATGCTTATGCTTGTTGCATAAGCAGCCATACAGACCACCAAAAACCTGTGAGGTCCTGTCACAGAATTCTGTCACAAAATCCCACACTGCTGGGAAAGGCAATGCTTCTTTAATCTATGCTCCACTCCCCAGCAACTCAGAAATGTCTACATTGTTGGGGCTGACTGGCTTCTGCAGTAGGTTTTAGAGTGCTGCTGTGGGAAGCATAGCTACAATGTCTGAGCTCCATCAGCATAGTTGTATTTCCCTTTTCTCTTTTTTATATATAAAACTTTATTTTATTAAACACAAGCAAAACAATAAAATAATAAAAATAAAGCAAAACAAATACATGTAATCAACACAAGCGTAAAACAAAATAAAAAGTAAAAAAGAATAACCAATTCAAAATCAAAATACAAATTAAAGCACAAACTATCAATACTCAAAGTTACAATGCTAATAATCCTTAATCCATAAGGATTAGTAATAATAATCACCATCCAAATAAAAAGTCAAAAAGAATAACCTATTCAAGCAAGCAACAGTGTACAGCTTTAAATTCTGATTTCATAATTCTTATGTAGTAACATAAATTTAAAATTTTCACTTTAAAAAGCTGTTGTCATCAGATCACCTTCATTCTTCTTTTAAAAAATCAGTCAACCTTTTCTGTTCAGACCAAAATTCATTTTGAATTTTACCTTTTAACCTGCAAGTTAGATTGTCCGTTTCAACTATTCCCATCAATTTGCTTACCATAGCTGCATTTCTGAATACAGGCAGTCAATTTCCATGAATAAAATGTTGTGTTCTGTACAAAACAGCATGTGAATTTTGCACAGGACAAGTCCACAACTTCAGCATTATCTGTGCAAAATGCTGTTTCCTTTGCTGAAAATGCTGCTTTCTGCACAAACCAAGCATACATAATTTTTGTAGAATAATTCCCAATCTTATTCCTGAATAATTCCTAAACTGATTCCTATGAGTCCAGGATCCTCATCAGGGTTTCTCAACACTTGAGAAATGTTGGAGTTGGGGGAAGTCATTTTTCAATATTTTCAAATATTCTTCATATCCCTATCACTAGATATTTAGAACTGAAAATAATTATGCTTTTTATTATTCTTATTTTAATTATTTATTATTCTTAACTATCCCTATTACAGTGGTCCTTCAGGAAGAATCATTAATCTCAAAACTCAGCTTTAATAAAATATTTCACATGACTCTCTTTAAGCTACCTCTTCTTAGCATCCTTTAGTGATTTTGTCATGTGACTGTCTGGTGACATTTTAATATAATGTGCACAACATGATCCTGAATCATCTGAAATCGTGTTATGAGCAAGAACTGGGATGGGGGGATGGCACAGAAAATAGCAGAGAAGTTCAAGGTCATGGCTGAAAATGGTCACAATTTTTTAAGTACATGGATTGAGGTTCTGTACATAATGGCAGCCCCATGCAAATGCCATGTTTACATGGAAAACATTTGAATTTTAAAATATCTAGTGTAGTTTAGTTTAAAAAGCTCAACTCTATTGAAGGTTGCTTACTATTATGACAGGAATGGATGCACATGCATTTATATAAAAAATGTTTTAAGTATCCAACATGTGAAATGAACACTTCTGGTTATCTGGGGATATGGAGTACATTTTCAAATATTTTCTACTTCTGTATCTAATAATAAACAGACATGGAGATGGAGAAATGTAATAACAATTTGCCTGCAAAAACTATGCTAATGGATCTAACAGTGAAATGGATGGTATGCCACCAGGCATTCAAAAACAGAAAGGTAATTTGGGTCCTCTAACATTTATCATGGTCATTAATGGTATCCGCTTTGTTTTATATTCTAACTTAAATTATAATGGTAGCAAGAATATCACAAATACCTGTCACTTTATGTCTGTAGATCTCCCTAACTTCCTATCCTGGCTATCAAGGGTCCCCAGATGTTTTTCAGCACAGTTCTCTTCCTTTTACTGGATTAATTAGTTCTAATATGTACATATTTGCCTATTTTCATTTATTTTATTTTATTTGTACTCTCCTTATTCAAAGCCTTTTGCTGTAGAAACTACTGAAAACAAATTTCTAGTATTGTATAGTTTAATAAAGACAAGCCAGCAACATTAGAAGGAAAAACAACCTTCAGAAGCTATTAGAACCAAGCCTCTCCCACAAAATAAATACATACCTACAATTTGCGTCCCTGCTGAATAAGATTTGCTCTTTTGTACTCAAGGATGATGACTGCTGCCAATAACACGCACACAGACTGTGAAGTGGAAGAAAAAAGGCCACAACTTTATTGTTAATAGTTGTTGATAGAGTTGGCATATGCATGGGTCCTGATATGGGCATTGATCAACCTGCCTGTTGATTGATGAGCCTGACATTCTGGTCCATCCCTGGAACCACTGGAGCAGCAGGAGAGCAACCTCCAGGGTTGACTTAGGATCTCCCCTGCCACCAAGGTACACCTCTGTAGCTGTGCATGACCAACTTACAGTCCACACCCCTGGACCCCTCAAAGGTAAGGGACTTCCAAAACCAACACCACACCTGAAATACTTGGAAATGAAATCCCCATACTACACCAACGTACAAGTTATGACAACATACAGCAGAAAACACATGCCTTTACAAATACAAGTCCATGCCCATGGAAGGGTTGTTTCTGCCCACCACACTGGAATAGCAACCCAATCTGTGCACATTACTATTGCCTCTTCTGTCCGAATATAACTTATAACACAAGGAAGCTGGGGTGGAAAGCAACACTGGATTGTCTGGGAACCAGGAATTCATGGTAATATATAACCCAGCACCTGACCTGAGTGGACAGTTCCAGCTGAGTATTCAGGTTGGGTCTTGGACTCCTTGCATTGGCTTCCCGGTCCTCCCTTCCCAAGAGGGTGCAGGGTGCACAGCCTCCTGGGAAGAAGATACAAGGACCAGCATGACTGGACAAACAGAGGCAGCATTGCCCACCCTGAGCCACCACTTAACCATCTGGTACGTAGGGCAGCTGATTAATTCTAAATTCATTTATTAGAAAGTAAAGCTGAACAAGCTTACTGGGCTTTAGTTTTGAGAAAATATGTGTGGAATCATCTTGTTAACTTTCATCCATTGAGAAAAACAGACAAAGCGATCAAGCTTAATTTTTTAAAAAATGGGGGGGCTGTTATCACATACTTTATGGTTTGTTCCACCAGCGGACAACTGCAAATCGTCCATCAGTTAGCACACAGCTACTTTAAAGGTATGCCTAGAGAAAAGGATATGTAATATTCTTGTGGAATATCCATAATGTCTATTGGTAGTGATAATTGTTTATGTTTTGTTATGTTTATATTCAAATTCTGCTCAAAGCTCCAAAAATATTACATGGGAAAGCACTTGGTAATTGGTTAGTGCCATGTGCAATATTAGATCTTTTCTTTAGATCTATTAGCCTTTGGAAAGTGCAGTATTAAATCCTTCTGTCTCTCTCTCACACAAATCATTGCTACTACTTTTTCTCCTCAGAATTCAGTCATAAGATCTGGAGATGAAGGCACACATTTAGAGAATTCTGTAAGAGTGTGTAATCACACTGCTGTTGACTCCTGGGGTTATTTAAGTGGGTTTTGTTTTATTTTGTTGTTTCTTTTTTAAAAAAATCAGCGATTACTGGTTCAAATGAACAGATAATGTGATTATAAAAGTAATTTTAGACAAGCAAGGAATGCATTCAAGATGACAAATACCTTTTAAATAATCCCTTTGGAGTCTTTGGCTAAAAACATGATACAGCTCTTTTTCTTCCCATTAATTGAGAACATAAGGAAGTATTTTAAATGTGATTCCCACTAGGAGTTCAGTTAATCTCTGCTAAGGAAATTGGATTTAATGCATGCATTTATAAGAAGCTTACAACTTCAATGAATAGAACTATGCCACCATGGTATTTGTTCTGGCAAATATATGTTTATTTATAATGGGAATGCTTATTTTAGTAAAGACTGAGACACAGCTTATCCTGAAAGCTAACAGTAGAAAATAGAAAGATGTAGATGTAGAATGCACCTTATCATAATCAAACACTTGTAATATGAAAGAATTCATTTTGAAATATTTCCCAGACCCTATGGTTGAACACCGTTATGTCTGTGCAAATAAATATTTTCAGGGCTGCTGCAAGGGTCAAGTGAAAGTAGTAGCAGCTGGTTACTCTTATTTCAGTGGAGTGGTGGATCCACTTAATCTGAACTTCAAAGGTTCTGAACCCATCTGCTGAAATAGGTTCAGCATGTTGGATTGTTCCTTCAAAGCTGAGAAGAGATTCACCACCACACTGAAATAAGACCCACACATCACTACTGAGTGAGAACATACTGGAGTGTGATTTAAAGACACCATCTTCTCAGTCAGCTCATCCAGAGTGAAGATAATGGTAAAGTTTGAAGGGTGAAGAAAAACGTACAGTGCATATATATTAACAATATGCTTTTTTGAACACCATTTTCTTTACCATGAAATTAAATATCATTACTCCACTTTGTGAGATTGTCTGAACATAATGGGTGGAGAGATACAGCATCCAGCAAGCCTTTGTTTCATATACAATATAAAGGCATGGACGGGAACTCTTCCCACATAATCATAAAACATGAAAAAGACTTTGCTTCAGTGCTTACTGTTGTCCTTTCATAGACTGAGAATATATTTTTCAGTCTAGATTTTTTTTCCTGAACAAACACATATACTGAAAGAGAGAGAGAAATGAAGATGATGATGAAGATGATGATGATGATGTCTAGTATGGATGGAAATAATATTTGAACATTTTCAAAAGAAAAAAAAAGTATGAAAAACATGTTGATTTTTTTAGTGTTAATAAACCCTTGTTGGAACTGACAAGACTTACAACTTTAGTCATTATGGGGTTAATTGGTCTATTGGTGTTACAGAGGACCTTCATCTGCTACTGTTATTGGAAGCAGTTGTAAAGCCTCTATAAGAGTAGCATTCTCTTACTGAACACTCACTTCCTGATTTGTTCTGTTCTGCTGCAGTTTGTATCATATCCTGCTTCATTGTGGTATTGTATTATATTTTGATATTTTTTGTATTTGTATTTTAACTTGCCAAACTTGCTCATGTTTTCTTTCAACCTAAGAACCCATATGCTATTTTTATCTTTTAACTAGAATATATAAAAGACTATTCCTCTTTCTCTATTTTGTCTTCTAAATTTCCTTTTTATTTACATCAACCATGATAAGAAGACATGAGAATCTTCAATGTTTGGCATGTATTCGGAACAGAATTTGAATATGATTGTTTTTTGCAGAAAACACAATTTTCTGTGGAGACAATAATATTTTCTGGAGAAATGTTGTTTCCTGCACAGAAAAATGTTGTAATTGGAGATTTATTCTGCTCAAAATTCATATGTAGTTGATTTGCACAGAAAAGAGCAATTTCTACTTGGAAAGCAGCATTTTCTTTCCAGGAAATACTTAGTAGATACATGATTTTCTTCACAGAAAATACTGTTTTCTATGGAAAACTACAATATATGAAGTTTGCATAGAATAAAGCCCAAATTGTGAGTAACCTTCAAAAACTGATTTGAGATCACTAGAAAAGTGTTAATACTGCCAGCATATTTAAGGATTTTAGTTAATAATCTGATATTCTCCAGATTGAAATTACTTATATATTTCTTTACATGAATAAACTAACTGATCTATTGAAAGCATAAAGCTTTTAATAGGTTTAGTTGATTCATGTGAAGAAATTGCATGTAACTTCAGTATATCTATTGAAAGAAGCCTATGAATGTACAATTTAATAAACAATATTCAGAAACACTGTACAATATTCCCACAGAATAAGTAAATTTGTCTGAAATATACAGTTCTGTCAATTAAATTCTACTTGTCCTCCTCCTTCTTCTTGAGCAACGGTACAATTCTAAACATAACTACTGAAAAGTAAGCCGGACAGATTCCCGTGGGATCTGCAACATAATGTTAATTGATGGATTTTACTGATTAAATGATTATAGATTGAGAAGATGTTTATGTTATTTCAGCTCGTGGCCATTGATGGAAGCTAGCTGTTTCTGGTGAGTAATCTATGAGCTTCTTGCATTTTAAGGCTGAAGTGTATCTGTCTCAGCTATTTTAGATGTAGTAAAGGAGGTCTTGAAACAGAGGTTGGATGACATCTTTTAGGAATGCTTTAGTTGTGTATACCTGCACGGCATGAGTTTGGACTAGATAGCCCTTGTGATTCTTTCCAGTTCTATATTCAAGTTGGAGAGATACATTATAATTCGTGTTTCTATGTTCAAGTGGAGTCTTCAAGTCTTCTATGTTCAAGTGGAGGGATACATTATATTTCTTGTTTGTGAAATCTCAAGTTACCATCTTTTTTATTTCTAACAAATGAATATGAACATAAATAAATATGAATGGATTTTTTTTCAGTCAGTAGGAACAGTAAGGTTTGTCCTAAATCCCTAAAGACATCAGGTCATGTCTGATCTTGAAAAGAAAGCAGGGTCAGCAAGTTAGTACCTAGATGGGAGAGTGCCAAGGAATACCAGGTTGTAGGTTATATGTCAGAGGAAGGAACTGGAAAAAACCACCTCTGAGTATGCCTTGTCTAAGAAAACCCTGTGAAATTCATGGGGTCACCGTAAGTCCATAGATGTTTTGAAGGCACACACAGAGAAACAATGAGGGGATTACTTAAACAGCTGATACGTTCCATCTTATCCAGAAGCATAGTGTGATCTGCCAGTGGATATATGCACTAGCATTTGCACAACTGGACAGAGCAAAAGGATTGCCTAGTGTACTCTTTTCCCTTGGTTAGTGGCATCTCACAAGATGTATATACTATAGATACGGCAAGATCTAGATATTACAGAAGTGAGGTGTAAGGAACATATTTTGACAACCTGTGCTGCAAAAAACAAAGTAGTGCTACAAGTCCTAGCCTTATATCTGTGATAAAAAAATACAAATGATACAGATTTTGTTTTTGTTATACAATTTATTTAATTTATCAGGATTGCCGAAAGTGGGAACACCTACTTCTGCCACTAATATTGCATCCTTGCTCTTCTGGTCATTAGCCTGCCACCTCCCTCCTCAGCTTTCATCTTCATCCTTATCATCCCATCAATATTTTGCCTTTTCTACAAAACCAGGACTCAAGGTAGTTTCATAGGTCTCTTGTAAAAGGATATTTTATGCTATATTGCAGGCTTTAAAATGAGTATCTACATTCATTTCTGAGTTTCACATTGAGTTATAAAACAGGATGAATGATAAGTATAATTCTTACCACAGCTCTTGTGCAAGGAAGACATGCAAGTATATTGGTAATACATGCAAAATGATCTAAACTGGATAAAAGTAATTCTGTTTGTTTTATGCTTGTAAACTTTCCAGGCGTTAGAAAATTCTAGGCATTTTTCCAGTTCTCTCCTTGAAACTCATTGTATCAACATGGCTTTTGTCATTGTCTATTAATCCAAATGCTCAAATATAATCAAGTAGGAAGTACATATAAATACAGTTTTTCACATTCAGTTCTCATTGTGGGTTTCCCCCTCTTTTTGTCTTTCTAAAGTTTCTTAGGAATGCAAACAGTCTGCTTGTCTATGCACCTCTGCAAGGTGGCATACACAGATACTACTGCTTAAATGCACCATTTGAGGGGGTTCTTTTAGTTCACTGATTAATATGGAAATGGAATAAAAAGGAATTGCTGGTAAATAAAATATGCAAATGTGGCATGGACTGGACATAGAAAAAACTGCCTAATATTTCATTTGGAAAACTCTCTCTGAACAGGACAGTGTGTCCAGGGATGAGATCAGGATGAGAAATAATAAAACACTAAAGTTTTTTTTCTGTTTTCTTATTTACATCTTTCATCTTTTAATTTTTAAAACAATGAAGATAATAATTCAAAATAAAAAAATCATCTTTCTTATCAGTATATCCAAACCCCTCCAAATAAAAAGTATGGTGAAACGTCTTAAAATTCATCATAACATATGACAAAAACACAGCATTTCTCAATAACTCTGTTTTCAGAACAATAAGATCATCTAAAATTCTTTAAAAAGTCACACAGTGCTTGTTCTCTACTCTTCTTCCAATAGATCTATTTCTAGACAAGGAAACAATTGATACAAACTTCCTCTGCAGACCAGTTTTTAAAGCAAATAATGTCACAACTTAGCCAAGTATTATTGCCACATATTTAAATATGCTGAAACCTCTTTAACTGAAAGTACATATACCCCTTATGTAAGTGGCTAAATTTTTCCATTGAATGTGACTTCTGGGGTACTTCCTGACCCCAAGGGAATTCCAGTATATTGCAGATATATAAAATACCCCCATGTCCACAGGAGTATTTATGAGTGCAGGATCAAGGAAGTTCCATAATATCCAAACACCCAGAACCAGAAAAGATACATTCATATGAGGCAGAATAACTATGTCTTGAGTAAAAGTTACATCTAGTTGTAACACCTTTTCTATGTCTTAAAAACATGTCTATTTTTTTCCAATTCAAAACAACAAAAACATTATTTGGACTCTCTCCTCATAGAAAGCGAATGTACACACTCAAGGAAAACAACTGTTATTTATTTACAAGAAGAACTAACATTCATTGTTTCATTGTACAATTCTTTACCTCACCAAAAAAAATAGCTGGGATGACCAGGAGTGATCCAAGCAACTGCTCAAAAACTGGGACTATTTGTAGGGGAAAAGTACCTTGAGGGCTAATCCTTTCTCGGGGAGAACAATGGGTGTTGCAACGAGAAAGAAGCTCCACAATGGCATCTTCCTTTGCATGATGAGATTATAAGATGTTGTCAAAGTCTCAGGATCTTAAATAGTCCTTGCCTGATAGGATTTTGCTCAACCTGGGGCAAACACGCTAATCCCTTCATGTTGGTTTCTCAGGGGCTGAGGACCCTTTGTCTTCTGTGAGTTTGCACAGCTTGAGGTCTCCTGGGGCTACATGGTGGGAGATATTACTGGCCTGACCTGGTTTTCGATCGTTCGACCATTGCTGTCGACGTGCTCATCTGGGTGACCTCCCAGGCACATGGAATCATATTTTAATATCAAAATTGTAGTTTTCCAGTGGGGTAACAAGACGGTGATTTGGGATGAACATGTAGATGGGAACCACCATGAGCTAAGGTGTTTTGCATCAGTGTCTTTCCCACTATTTTCTCTTTGAAAATAATAGAAAAGGGGGGAAAGAGAGAGAAAGAAAGAGAAGCAAGGATGGATCAGCCTGCCTGCCTTACAAAATTAAACATGAAGATCATAAGGCTGGGCAAACTGAAGCCCCTCAGCTGTAGTTAGACTGCATTCTACAATCTAACTAGCTAAGCCAAAAGGTGAAAGATTTATGCGATCTGAAGAGAAACCAAATGAACAAATGAAAATGATTAGTAGATCGTACAGAATGCCCCATGAAATATTATATATGAACAGCAATTTCTCACCAAAATGTTGGCATGGGTGTGGAGCTAAAGGTATTTATATACATGTGTGGTTGTATTACCACACCTAGCCTATGTCCTGAGGAGCATAATTATTTTATATCAAACATAGTGAGCCATAGAGATCTACTGGAAAGGACATGTAGGCAAGCAAAGCTATGGATGCAGATCAAAGGGTAGCACTGTTTTCTTTTGTGCATCCTTAGGTGGATCTCAGAAATGGTTCACACAGACCATTTGAATGGGTTTTCAGCAATAATAGTGCAACAGGAGACAAAAGGTCTCTGGGATCAAATTAACATTTCAAACAGCCAGGAATGTTACACCTTGGAGGCATGCATCCCTGGATGAGATAGTCATCTTGCAAGGAACTACAAGGATGCTTGGCTGTATTTTTTTTTTTGAACTACAAAGCTGAGACTTATCTTCATAAAAATCCAGCCATCTGGTCTCCAGGACATGTTCAGCCCTATAACTAGAACCCCTTTTTCTCCTCCATTTCAGACTTCTTCCAGACTTGACTGGCAAGCAGTCCCTTTGCCAGTGGAAGGTCCCCTCAGCCCCACCTCTAAGCTGAGTTGGGCTCACCGCTTGTCTTTTCCCAGCTGAAGACTTCTGGATTGGTACAGTATTACCCAAAACCACTATGTCTCCCTCTCTTAATTTTCACCTCTTTCTAATTTCTATAGCATCTTGTATGATTGTGTGAGTGAGTGCAGCAAGAGTGAATGTATGGATTTTGACATCTTTTTCAATAAAACACTGAAATTTGAATAGTCAGCCTGATTCTTTGTGATCTAACTCCGTAAACACTGGGCTCAAGATCCTTAATTACCCTGCCCTCCTTGCATTGCTACAGCAGTGTTCATAGCTAATTTTCCCCACAAGAGATAACTTTGACAAGCATTGGGAATTTCCTAAGGGACCCCCAGCAAGCAGGGTAACAGTTGCTGTGCCCACTTATCCAGAAATTTTGGAAAGAGGTTAAGAAACAAATAAATATAATTATAGGGAGAGACATTCAATTAAGTAAAAAAACAAACAAACTTTAACCCTCAACTTAGGGACAATAGGTTTAAATAAGAATGACAGTTATGTAACAAAACAAATTTTAAAAGCTGCTCATGCTTTATGGTGGAAAAAAAATCAATGTGAAATTAGTTTTATTTGATAAAATATATAAAAGAAGTTATATTATTTGCCTTTCTTAGGCAAAGAAGGTTAAAGTACAGTGGACAATGTTGTAAAGAATCTTGGAGGCATAACTTGAAAATAATGATTGAGAAAGTAAAAGAAAAATTGGGGTATGAAAATGTGATAAATTTGATTAAGATTATATCCCATATTTCTGAAAAAGCTTATTGATATAAATGGATACAAATGAGATCTGGATCCTCTGTTAGCCATTTGGGGGTTCCAGGGAGGATAGGTTGGATAGATTGAAAATGCATTGCTGTTTTAAAAAATGTTTCCTTGTAATAATATTGTAATACAGTATATATTAATGTATGTTAAGTATGTGACTCATAATAAAAGGAAAAAAGTTTTTTAAAAAACTAGCTAAGCTAGTGGTGAGGAAAGCTGGTAGCTGTTACTCAGCAACAACTGGTGGGCTTGACCTCCTCAGCCCCTTAGTTAGAATGACAGAGAAAATCCTTATACACAAATATATAATTAAGACCTCAATACATTTGATCAGAAGGTTCCAGATAGACATATGAATTTAAGAAGTAAAATCTCAAATAGCAAATACCACAACCTCAATTCACCTGAAAACAATCGCCAATGGCTGCCTATTGCTTCTATCTTAATCAGGAAGATAAAACTTTTAAAAGATCAATCAAAAAAATCATTTCAGGTGCAAGGAGGAAAGGAGCAAATTGATCCAAGTTGCTAAGCTGAGAAAAACTTTGATTAGTAGACCACTTCCAAAGCAAGTAAGAAAGACTGCTTGTTAGTCAATGGAACTGAAAAGATATCATCCTAAATATGTCAAATCAAGCTCCCAGCTAATCAATAAATAGATATTCAGTCTAAAAGAATAATTAATATCCCTCTCAGAAAGTTAGGAAAACAGTTAATAAGATCCAGTTAGCAAAAAGGCAAATTCAAATCAAATCAACCTGTTCCTGCCATTTATCTTCATGGCTATAACTCTTGTTGTATGCTTTTGTGAGAACAATTCCCACTGAGCTCAGTGGGATGCCATTCTGAGTATACGGATATACGATTCTTCTGCAGATCTTCCCCTTGAATATGCATGCACAGATGCATATACCCTCACTCTTACCAACCTGGCTATATCGCCTTGTATGGGTGGAATCTTTAAGAACTGGTGTACAAGGAAGAAAGACAAATGGGAAAGGAGGTGAAAACTCAAAAGCAAGAACAGAAGTGAACAAGGAAAAAGAAATGGAGCAAAACGGGGACAGACAGCCCTGTTGAAAAGTAGAC